>KZ308228.1:3387846-3578512 GCA_000376725.2 Ladona fulva | reverse complement strand
ACTTTTCGATCAGTTAAGAATCGAGCAAAGACGTGGTGCTTGTTCTCGTTGGAGCTAAGGCCAAATCGGCGACTTGCACCGAAAATTCTTTGCATCCATTTATTAAAATAATTTTACTATTAAGATGACGTCCAAGGCTGAGCTCGCGTGCGTTTATTCAGCACTTATTCTTGTTGATGATGATGTAGCAGTAACGGTAAGTTAGCTCCACGAGCCATGTGTTGAATGTTGATCTTTTGATTGTGCTTAATTTTAATTCCTTGCTTTAGGGAGAAAAAATTCAGACCATCCTTAAGGCTGCCAACGTAGATGTCGAGCCCTACTGGCCAGGTTTATTTGCTAAAGCCGTCGAAGGAATCAACGTAAAGGATCTTATCACCAATGTTGGTTCTGGAGTAGGAGCAGCTCCAGCAGGAGGCGCGGGTAAATTCACTATCCGGATAGTTATTTTCTGTTGTTCTGCAATTTTCCTACATTACTTTTTTTTCTTGATTGTATTTAGTTTTCTTTTGCCACGTTTTTCCTTACCAAAGTATATCAGAAAGACTAAATGGGTTTGATGTGAGGAAGGATTCTCATTATTGATAAAAGATTGTTAATTTATAAGCTTCACCACTAATAGATATTTTGAGTTTGGTTTCGTGTAATGTACATTTCTTTATTCCTATTGTATGTAGATCATTTTGAAATGAATGTAATCGCTCGTTCGTATAGTTAATTTATCATTGGTATAGTTTCTTACCGGAAAGGTTTCATTTTGGCTTAACATTAGGCATATTGCAACACTTTCCCGGTTAACTTGCTCAATTTCGCCAGTGGTTAAAGTGCTTCGATTGGTCATTTCGAATTTAGCCCCCATCGGGAATAGAACCTAGGTTATCTGAGAGCCCAGATATGAATTGTGTATTATGAAATTTTAACGTTGGGCTATCCAGTCCAGTTTTAACCCCAATTCCGTTCGTTAAATTACCTACGCCAGAACCCAGACTTTATGAAATGTGTATTCTCAATTCATTTTTGTTTGATTTTGACTACATTGATTTAATAAATTTCAGCTCCAGCTGGTGGTGCTGTAGCTGACGCAGCTAAGCCTGCCGAAAAGAAGGAAGAAGCTAAGAAAGAAGAACCAGAGGAGGAGTCTGACGATGACATGGGCTTCGGTATGATTCATTCCTATTTCAAAGAAACTAAATTTACAATGATTACATGTATTAGCTACTGTATCATGATGAGAAAATTTGAATGAGTTTTATATTTCAAATATTTGATTTTCCTTAGCTTGGGCAGCTTCTTATCTCTCCTTTTTCATTTCAGGTCTGTTTGATTAATCTTTCGCTGCGCACGAAGACAAATTGGACAATTCTTTTATAAAGAACCAATAAAAAAATTTTCTAAAATATCTGCGAATAATTTCACCATCATATACATTATACCCCTGATTTGTAAATTGATCTTAGTTAAATGGCATTAGGGCAAAATTGGAACAAGATTTTACCTTTTAGAGATATCCGGTTGCATATATTCATTTGAAATGCGTCAAGGTAATTATGAAACTAGGCTGGAGTTATGGTTTTAGATATTAAAACGTTACTGTTTACTAGATAAACACTAGAATCTAGAGTACTAAGAATCCCATGGTGATTTCACCAGCTTTATGGGGACTATACTTAACCGTTAAAATGAGTTAAGCGTTGGTTAATTCTATTGAGGTAAGATAATGTATGTTATTTCTTAAATATGTCTAGTTTCTAGACTATTTGCAACAATGTGATAAGGAAGGTTTGCATTAGTATAATTCTAGCATCTAGTTCTATCTCTGGCATGGCCATACTTGTTAAAGCTGAATTATTTGCTTTATGAATGGTTTCGGACATACGTACTGTTACTTGAGCAGGCCTTGACTTTCTCTGCTCCTGCAACCATAATTACCATTGGAATAGGACATTCAGAATGAGGATATCATTAGTGGACTCCAAATTAGTTTAAATGATGGAAAATTATTCTCACACCCATGTACCGAAGGATTTCATCTTAAAGAGTTCTGTTAATAACTTTTCTAAAAATGGAAGGTTGAAATAGATCACTTCATTAACTGATTATAAATCCTGTTTTCTTCAATGTCACAATGGATTAGGTAAGGTCTTGGGTGTTGCTACACCCACTGAAATACACCACTGGTGGCTTGGGAGGTATGAATCTAAATCTATTTTCCTCAAGGGGCCATCTTGAAATGTCATTCAAGGTGGGGGTGTCAGAGGGTCTATGACATTTTGTCACATAGGGTTTAGTAATCATGTCTTTCATTTAGTCTAATGAGACCACTCTTACAATTAACCTAGTAAACATGATCACAAACAACCATGCCCTGACAAGCATTCGAACCTGGAGACTTTGTTTTGCTAGGCTAGTGCGCTTACCACTACACTAAGGTCAGCGGTATGGGTATGATGCTCCAAGAGAGACAGACAGATGAGGTGGTTCAGAAATGTCGAGACCTAGAAAGATTCCAGTTGATTCTTGGCTGAGCACTTGATTCTGAAAGGCTATTTTTCATACTGGTATTCATGGAAGGAGCTATGCCAATATATGAGGCAACAAGGGAGGCACTAAACTGACTAATCTTTTAAATAAATCAATTATAAAAGTATGATTCAGTAATAATAACCTTGATACACTTGTTTTCTGAAATTACTTCAACACTAAATTCAATTTGAAACTTAATGGGGATTATGAAACTGCATTTGTTTATGATGATAATTAATTGCTAAAGAATGAATATCTTGGTTGAATAGAGCTTATGAGTTCTTACATATAGTTCTCTGTAAGTAAGCCCTAGGGTATCTGGGCAAGTTGGAACGTTTCAGATGCCATCAGTAGCACAAACCCACTTATAACGTTTTTATCTTGTGGTTTTTTCTGATATTGGGAAATAACTTTATCCAGCGACAGATTTTTAACACATCAACTTTCAGTAGAGGTGCAGCCAAATGTCAAGTAATCTTTTGACAATCTGGGGGGCAAAAATACATGAATCAGGTGTAACTGAAAAGTGAACCTCAAAGTAAACAAAAATAATGCATCACATATATAGAATTATAGTTAGTAGGGAATGTGGGTATGGATATAGATAGTGTCCTGCCTTCTCTCTTCTTCATAGCATAATTGGATAAAGTGATAACACAATATAAAGAAAACAGTAGATAGTCAGGGAAAGGAGAGACAAAGGTGTATGCAGATAATATAGTGTGACCAAAGAAAAACCAACTTGAGGAAGCACTGGTATTGATGAACACTGATCTAAGAGTGAACATTAAGATAACCAAAGTAATTAAAGTATTCGGGGATAAAAAGGAAGACATTCTCATAGAGATACTGGTGACAAGGATTTAGATGGTAGGCCAGAAGTATACTCTCATACTTCTTGTTTTGTTGCCTTTGTTTATGACAGAATAGCTCAATACTCTGAAGCAACAGTAACATAATGCCCACTTCTCAAGGATACATTAACACCCTAAGCAGCCTAAGAAGTTATTTTTGAAAGTATTCTGAAAACATTATTAACAAATAGAGCTGAAATTTGGCAACAGAAACAAAGTAGAGAAGCGAAACACCTGTAGCTGAGATGAAAATTGTAATATTAGGAGAAAATAAGAGTAATAGTAGGAATTTGTCAAGTTTTGCAAAAGGTTGCCACAGGTGGTTAAGACATCTTGAGGGAATAGATTAAGAAAGATTCGCCACTTGAAGATGGAAATAGTCACAGCATGGTGAAAGCCACAGATATGTAGGAGATGAAAAAAGGTTGTTAGAGAGGTGTAATATGACTGGATGATATGTTCCACTAACGAATGTTACCGCTATACAGGCAAGGATGGAGGAAGAGGGTGACCTGACTGGCAGGGAAAACTCTCTGAGTGGGGGCAAATGAAGATACTTGTGTGACGAGCCATGAACATTTGTTTGTTTTTAAGATAGAATCAAGAAATAAACACTTTGGCAACCTGCTAATAGTTGAGATTAAGACTTAGAAATGCTACTGAATACAAGCCATGATATACCTATTAAAAATAGACGTGATGTAAGCCATGAATTTTACAGGAATAGTCGATGGTTAATTATGATGCATTTTCGACGCAAATCGATATAATTTCCAATAGTCTGTTTAAAGACATTCCTATTACTTATATTGTAACACTTAATACTGAGAATCCAGCAACCTATGGAAATTAAAAGTATTATTTCCCTCATCTATCATGTCTGTCCATCGAATCTCTCTTCATGTTAGTTTCAATAGAGAGATTTTTCTTTGCGTGATAATGTATCTTAGCTTCTACAGAATTAACATAAATAAATTTTATATTTGCGTTGGGTAAAACTAGAGAAGGGTATAATGGTATAATAATTCTAATTATTTTTAATGGGAGAGAGAAAACAGTAACTTATTTCTAGATTTACCTGAGACCAGGTCGAAATGAATGTCGTGGACTTCTACCTAATGGGCGACTAGGAGTTACAACTATTTCATGGTCCTCATTCTGTGAATAACCATTGTAATATGTATTATTACCACCGAAGGTCTGTGGTTGTACTTCATCTGAGGCAGGAAAACAATGTTCTTCCAATGTTATTGTACGTGGAGGAGTCTGCAAACATTTATAAACATAATTACAGAAAGAATAAATTGATAAGATGCTCTTCTCCATCAATGTCAATTAGAAGCATATTCATTAATCATTCAAGTTACATAATTTAAATCAGAATTTAAAAGCAAAATTTGAATGGACTTATCTTGGCAAGCATTACAGAGGAAATTCCCCAAAAATAATCTACCATGCACAGTTTCCTCTGGAATATCACATTAAAATAATTAAAAATTTACCTGGAAATTTATGATACCATAATATAAAATTTTTAAATATTTTCATAATTTTACAAAAATAATGTCAAAATACAACAATTATGAACATAAAAGTGAATAAATTCACGTAATAATTTTTTTCACAATGCCATGAAATAATTATATCTTCTGAATGAAGAGTAGGGTAAAAATAGTTCCTAATGAGAAAAAATGAACTTTTAATAATAATTGATTAACTGTTTCCTTTGAGAATATCCCAGGAGCCTTTTTTTCCATCATTCTACAACAATCTCATCATGATTCAGAATTAAATCTCTCGAACCCACCTAATATACAGGCACTACCATTGGAGAAGCCTGTATAATGCCTACTGAAACCAAAAGTAGAAAAAGACACCCATAATGAACCCATACAAAATAGACTGAATGAAGGGATTAACCCAGAAAGAAGAACACCTGAGATAGTGATGAATTGCAGTAATTACAAACTTTAATACGAAAAAGCAAAACTTTCTTGGCCCCCGTAAGGCAAAGTCTAGCTACATTACTGATTTTATTGAGCTGAGAAAGTAACAGTACATACTTCAAACGTGAAAAATGAATCAACAATTGACTCTAGGCATTATTTTCTAAGCAGAGAATATTTCACAGGAAAAAATCTACATTACTTCATGCAATACCTTCCTTCCAGGGAACACAATCAGACCTATTGCTCTGGTGGCATTCTATAATACACACACCTCAAAACTAAACTAGCTAAAGCAAAACTTTATTAGAACTATCTTAAATTCTTAGATTTCTTTGCATGCCATGAATCTGTACAAATATAACCCTCTGCAATGCCTTTATAAACGTTGCCCCTTCAACCTACGGTATTAAAATCTACATATACATAACAGTTACACTAGCCAGTTTGGGAAAAGCAACCTTTAAGTTCCTTGTTTTCCAAATCTCTCCCTACATTTCCATCATACTTCTTTTACTTCAGATATATCAATATATCTTACAATACGAAACTTGTCGAGTATTCTTGTCCTCTTAGTTTATAGCTGAGGAGATATGACTCCAATACAGATCATGAAAACTTGTAAATTTAAAGATTCTCCATTCAGAGTATTTCAATTAAGTTAAGATTTCTTAAAATTATTGAGAATCGTGCAGTTAACTGACCATATGAATTCCTTGAATGATTTTGTCAAACTACTTCAAGAATACAAAGACGCATAAACTATAGCTTTTTAATAGACCATATTATACCTTAACTCTTATTGTTCCAGGGTCATGTTGCATTACAGCGTTTTCCAGCTTCATCTCCCGCAAAGGTTCATTTAGCCCTATATGCTTGTCTTCTCCTTCAATATGGAATTCACCGTGATATGGAAAATTTATTTTACGTACAGCAGATTTTGGAGACAGTCAAATAAAAACAAAATTTTTTTTAGACTTAAACAAAAAGAAATGTAGTATACATTGTTTCCTTGGATACAAGGATATGATTTGGTTAAGTATATATTATCCACTTACCTGCGACTAAAATCTTGTCAGGAACAAACATATTTAGAGCCTCATAACCAACATTAGTCATCCAATTTACATCCGTGTCGTAATTTGTTGTTTCCGATGTGTTTCCTATACGAAAATTGTTTGAATTTGTAATTACGTGAAAAAAAATGTTGCCAAAACACTAAAATTAGTATTAATGTTTGATTACCTCCAACTCTAATGCTTCTAGGAACTTGCATTTTGCTGCTAATATCGTTATCATGATCACCGTGAAAAGAATGTTCTCCGCTCGAAGACATTCCACTCGTCGGGTTTATGTTAGCCATTTAAGCTAGATCAATAAAAATATGCATAAAATATGAGGAAAGGTAAAATCCAAACTGTGCAAAGTAGTAATCTGAAATGCTGAGAACCAAGTGAAATTGTCAGCTGAGAAGGTAAATAAACAGATAGCTGACGAGATGAGAATAATTTCGAAGAGAGAATGAATATCGACAGTCTCACTAAGAATAGTATGCTACCTACTAGTTTGATAGCGATGCCTTTAAATATTTTACCTTCACAGGTTCATATATAATAGCCGATTCCGAATGTCGTTGCAATTCAATCGTAATCAGCCAAAACGGCTGAAACTGATCACGATACAATCGATATTATGGGCTACGAGAGTATCGAGAGTAGCCTCTACCGACCTATCGTGCGATATTACCGGAAGTGGCGAAAAGGCGGAAACTCACTTTTCGATCAGTTAAGAATCGAGCAAAGACGTGGTGCTTGTTCTCGTTGGAGCTAAGGCCAAATCGGCGACTTGCACCGAAAATTCTTTGCATCCATTTATTAAAATAATTTTACTATTAAGATGACGTCCAAGGCTGAGCTCGCGTGCGTTTATTCAGCACTTATTCTTGTTGNGGAAACTGACTTTTCGATCAGTTAAGAATCGAGCAAAGACGTGGTGCTTGTTCTCGTTGGAGCTAAGGCCAAATCGGCGACTTGCACCGAAAATTCTTTGCATCCATTTATTAAAATAATTTTACTATTAAGATGACGTCCAAGGCTGAGCTCGCGTGCGTTTATTCAGCACTTATTCTTGTTGATGATGATGTAGCAGTAACGGTAAGTTAGCTCCACGAGCCATGTGTTGAATGTTGATCTTTTGATTGTGCTTAATTTTAATTCCTTGCTTTAGGGAGAAAAAATTCAGACCATCCTTAAGGCTGCCAACGTAGATGTCGAGCCCTACTGGCCAGGTTTATTTGCTAAAGCCGTCGAAGGAATCAACGTAAAGGATCTTATCACCAATGTTGGTTCTGGAGTAGGAGCAGCTCCAGCAGGAGGCGCGGGTAAATTCACTATCCGGATAGTTATTTTCTGTTGTTCTGCAATTTTCCTACATTACTTTTTTTTCTTGATTGTATTTAGTTTTCTTTTGCCACGTTTTTCCTTACCAAAGTATATCAGAAAGACTAAATGGGTTTGATGTGAGGAAGGATTCTCATTATTGATAAAAGATTGTTAATTTATAAGCTTCACCACTAATAGATATTTTGAGTTTGGTTTCGTGTAATGTACATTTCTTTATTCCTATTGTATGTAGATCATTTTGAAATGAATGTAATCGCTCGTTCGTATAGTTAATTTATCATTGGTATAGTTTCTTACCGGAAAGGTTTCATTTTGGCTTAACATTAGGCATATTGCAACACTTTCCCGGTTAACTTGCTCAATTTCGCCAGTGGTTAAAGTGCTTCGATTGGTCATTTCGAATTTAGCCCCCATCGGGAATAGAACCTAGGTTATCTGAGAGCCCAGATATGAATTGTGTATTATGAAATTTTAACGTTGGGCTATCCAGTCCAGTTTTAACCCCAATTCCGTTCGTTAAATTACCTACGCCAGAACCCAGACTTTATGAAATGTGTATTCTCAATTCATTTTTGTTTGATTTTGACTACATTGATTTAATAAATTTCAGCTCCAGCTGGTGGTGCTGTAGCTGACGCAGCTAAGCCTGCCGAAAAGAAGGAAGAAGCTAAGAAAGAAGAACCAGAGGAGGAGTCTGACGATGACATGGGCTTCGGTATGATTCATTCCTATTTCAAAGAAACTAAATTTACAATGATTACATGTATTAGCTACTGTATCATGATGAGAAAATTTGAATGAGTTTTATATTTCAAATATTTGATTTTCCTTAGCTTGGGCAGCTTCTTATCTCTCCTTTTTCATTTCAGGTCTGTTTGATTAATCTTTCGCTGCGCACGAAGACAAATTGGACAATTCTTTTATAAAGAACCAATAAAAAAATTTTCTAAAATATCTGCGAATAATTTCACCATCATATACATTATACCCCTGATTTGTAAATTGATCTTAGTTAAATGGCATTAGGGCAAAATTGGAACAAGATTTTACCTTTTAGAGATATCCGGTTGCATATATTCATTTGAAATGCGTCAAGGTAATTATGAAACTAGGCTGGAGTTATGGTTTTAGATATTAAAACGTTACTGTTTACTAGATAAACACTAGAATCTAGAGTACTAAGAATCCCATGGTGATTTCACCAGCTTTATGGGGACTATACTTAACCGTTAAAATGAGTTAAGCGTTGGTTAATTCTATTGAGGTAAGATAATGTATGTTATTTCTTAAATATGTCTAGTTTCTAGACTATTTGCAACAATGTGATAAGGAAGGTTTGCATTAGTATAATTCTAGCATCTAGTTCTATCTCTGGCATGGCCATACTTGTTAAAGCTGAATTATTTGCTTTATGAATGGTTTCGGACATACGTACTGTTACTTGAGCAGGCCTTGACTTTCTCTGCTCCTGCAACCATAATTACCATTGGAATAGGACATTCAGAATGAGGATATCATTAGTGGACTCCAAATTAGTTTAAATGATGGAAAATTATTCTCACACCCATGTACCGAAGGATTTCATCTTAAAGAGTTCTGTTAATAACTTTTCTAAAAATGGAAGGTTGAAATAGATCACTTCATTAACTGATTATAAATCCTGTTTTCTTCAATGTCACAATGGATTAGGTAAGGTCTTGGGTGTTGCTACACCCACTGAAATACACCACTGGTGGCTTGGGAGGTATGAATCTAAATCTATTTTCCTCAAGGGGCCATCTTGAAATGTCATTCAAGGTGGGGGTGTCAGAGGGTCTATGACATTTTGTCACATAGGGTTTAGTAATCATGTCTTTCATTTAGTCTAATGAGACCACTCTTACAATTAACCTAGTAAACATGATCACAAACAACCATGCCCTGACAAGCATTCGAACCTGGAGACTTTGTTTTGCTAGGCTAGTGCGCTTACCACTACACTAAGGTCAGCGGTATGGGTATGATGCTCCAAGAGAGACAGACAGATGAGGTGGTTCAGAAATGTCGAGACCTAGAAAGATTCCAGTTGATTCTTGGCTGAGCACTTGATTCTGAAAGGCTATTTTTCATACTGGTATTCATGGAAGGAGCTATGCCAATATATGAGGCAACAAGGGAGGCACTAAACTGACTAATCTTTTAAATAAATCAATTATAAAAGTATGATTCAGTAATAATAACCTTGATACACTTGTTTTCTGAAATTACTTCAACACTAAATTCAATTTGAAACTTAATGGGGATTATGAAACTGCATTTGTTTATGATGATAATTAATTGCTAAAGAATGAATATCTTGGTTGAATAGAGCTTATGAGTTCTTACATATAGTTCTCTGTAAGTAAGCCCTAGGGTATCTGGGCAAGTTGGAACGTTTCAGATGCCATCAGTAGCACAAACCCACTTATAACGTTTTTATCTTGTGGTTTTTTCTGATATTGGGAAATAACTTTATCCAGCGACAGATTTTTAACACATCAACTTTCAGTAGAGGTGCAGCCAAATGTCAAGTAATCTTTTGACAATCTGGGGGGCAAAAATACATGAATCAGGTGTAACTGAAAAGTGAACCTCAAAGTAAACAAAAATAATGCATCACATATATAGAATTATAGTTAGTAGGGAATGTGGGTATGGATATAGATAGTGTCCTGCCTTCTCTCTTCTTCATAGCATAATTGGATAAAGTGATAACACAATATAAAGAAAACAGTAGATAGTCAGGGAAAGGAGAGACAAAGGTGTATGCAGATAATATAGTGTGACCAAAGAAAAACCAACTTGAGGAAGCACTGGTATTGATGAACACTGATCTAAGAGTGAACATTAAGATAACCAAAGTAATTAAAGTATTCGGGGATAAAAAGGAAGACATTCTCATAGAGATACTGGTGACAAGGATTTAGATGGTAGGCCAGAAGTATACTCTCATACTTCTTGTTTTGTTGCCTTTGTTTATGACAGAATAGCTCAATACTCTGAAGCAACAGTAACATAATGCCCACTTCTCAAGGATACATTAACACCCTAAGCAGCCTAAGAAGTTATTTTTGAAAGTATTCTGAAAACATTATTAACAAATAGAGCTGAAATTTGGCAACAGAAACAAAGTAGAGAAGCGAAACACCTGTAGCTGAGATGAAAATTGTAATATTAGGAGAAAATAAGAGTAATAGTAGGAATTTGTCAAGTTTTGCAAAAGGTTGCCACAGGTGGTTAAGACATCTTGAGGGAATAGATTAAGAAAGATTCGCCACTTGAAGATGGAAATAGTCACAGCATGGTGAAAGCCACAGATATGTAGGAGATGAAAAAAGGTTGTTAGAGAGGTGTAATATGACTGGATGATATGTTCCACTAACGAATGTTACCGCTATACAGGCAAGGATGGAGGAAGAGGGTGACCTGACTGGCAGGGAAAACTCTCTGAGTGGGGGCAAATGAAGATACTTGTGTGACGAGCCATGAACATTTGTTTGTTTTTAAGATAGAATCAAGAAATAAACACTTTGGCAACCTGCTAATAGTTGAGATTAAGACTTAGAAATGCTACTGAATACAAGCCATGATATACCTATTAAAAATAGACGTGATGTAAGCCATGAATTTTACAGGAATAGTCGATGGTTAATTATGATGCATTTTCGACGCAAATCGATATAATTTCCAATAGTCTGTTTAAAGACATTCCTATTACTTATATTGTAACACTTAATACTGAGAATCCAGCAACCTATGGAAATTAAAAGTATTATTTCCCTCATCTATCATGTCTGTCCATCGAATCTCTCTTCATGTTAGTTTCAATAGAGAGATTTTTCTTTGCGTGATAATGTATCTTAGCTTCTACAGAATTAACATAAATAAATTTTATATTTGCGTTGGGTAAAACTAGAGAAGGGTAATTATTTGTTCATGTAGACGTATTTCTTTATTTTTTAAAAACTTCAGTGTTGCAAAAGTAGCGCGTATTGGTAAACGTATGTAATGAACAGTGATAAAAGTTCAAGGTTCACCTAGTGGATAATCTGCATGGTGCTGACATCTTATAGCCAAAATTGTAACTAAAACGTCCTTGCTTGGCTATGCATCCTTAAACCCCTGAAATTCGCATGCATAGTTTTACCTTTGATGGCTGTATAGGTATCATTTTCTCCCTACTACCGCCATACGTTAGTCTCCAAGTCAATAGAAAATCCATTAAAAACACACGAAGTCCTTTTCGTATTACGAGTAAAAGTTCATTACACTGGGAAATTAACAAAAAATAATCCTTGTACAAGATCAAGAAAAGTGCCATTCATAAACTTTTGAATGTTCATTTTCATAGATCACCATCTTCACAATAAACTCTATTATTCAAATCAAGTAAAGTTTTGCTTTCTCACCACCAATGAAAGCCTACTTCAGAAATCATCCCTGCTATGAATTAATTTGATAATCAAATTTAGGCTGATAAGCAATTTCAGTCATACTTTCCCCATACACAAATAATATCACAAAATCTTCACAGATAGTGTCTTATGTGTTTGATCACGGTCAATTTTTGTAATGATAACAATTCAAACTTTGACTGAGAAATTTTATGCAGAAAAAAATTTAATTCTGATACTTCTTAAACTTGGTTCACTGGAGATAAATATATATTTTGACATCAGAAAACACAGCATTAAGAATAATTTTATTCAACTCTTGAAAAAAGTAATCATTTTGGTTTATTGAATAATTTATTAGTTAAGGCCTCTTCTATTGCTTTTTCATTTGTTTTCCAACGCTTTTTACAATTAACTTGCAACATGGTTTAACAACAGTAAATGTATGTTGTCAGTAGATATTTTTTCCTTATACTAATACAGTTGGGCCCCCAGATGGGGTGGTTTGATGGGATGGACAAGTTTGATTCCCAGTGAGAGCCCATGAGCAAAATCGCCTCAGCTGTCGAATAAAATTAAGAGTAGCAACTGTAAATAGAGCTGGAAATTATGGATAGTATTGACAGACAGAGAATATTAATGAACTGCTTAGTATGTCAAGCTTTAAAATTGTCTCTCTTTAAAGTACACAGTGAATGCCACCTGAAACCTCGAACCCTTCTCCATTAGGACTCAAAAGCTAAGGAGGGGTAATGAGGCTTAATTACAATGAGGTAGTTTACATTTTCTTTCCTCACTAAGCTAGAATACTGTGAGTGATTGAAAAGTAACAGAGTTATTCGAAGAGGTCGATAAATTAGGAAGACAGGGACATATTGCCATTTGATGCAAGCTGAGAGCCTTATCTTTAAGGGGCCCCACAGGTTTTTTGTAATTTTTTAAAATGAATAATCTTGTGGTGGGATTTTTAAGTGATCCTTACACCCTCTGGTTGCTGAAATTAGTCCCAGGAGGTGGATTGTTACAGAAGTTAGATGGTTTATTATAAAGAAAATTAAAGGAAATGTTGGATTAAAACAGAAAGAAGCAATGATTGCAATAATATTAAATAGTAAATCAGTAATTTCTACTAAAAATTGTAAAGGACATAAATATATATATTTTTTAACCATCTTTCATTGAGGATAGTAAGAACTTAATGGGAATTTATCTTCTAGTTTCCATAGCAATGTAGATAAGGAAGTGGATAAAGGCAATTGGGCCTTTATAATTGGCTTTATCTATTATTTTTATATTATATCAAATATTACCGAAATTGCCTACTTAGAATAATTATTGTAGGAAAATGAGGAAGGGGAAGAAAAAGATTGGGAATGCTGGATGACATAGAAAATGGCTGAAGTTACAGGCAAATGAAAGAAGATGCTCAGGACCAATTGCGATGGAGGGTATCCAGTTGAAACCTGTCAGAAGACATATTGCACTAAGAAGAAGAAATTGGCTTTACAATTGGGATAATGAAAATGAGTAAAATAAATAAATGGGCCCTCATGAAACACTGGGAAAAGATGTGCTTATTAAATAAAATCAAATGGACTTCATATTTTCCACACAATTTATTACACAACCGGTTTCAGCCATCATCAGGTCCTCGGAAATACAAAGTTGGTTTGATTGAAATACAAAGTCAGTTTGATTTTATTTAATAATAGCGTTCCACCAAGTAAGGTCTGATCATATCGATTATATTAAGATGTGCTTATGATGATTACAGCTAAGATCTGGCTGAGTTTAAACAGGAATATCAGCAAAAGTCATTTTTTTTCGGGAAACTGATTTTCATCCCTAAGGTGGCAAAGGTAGGTGCCATAGCATACATATTGGCACCATGCTAAAACTGAAAGATAAGGAAAGTCTGTGAAAAGACTAGTTCAATTTCTGCAAAGAGTCATGAGAAACAATCGGGAGGAAGAATATACTTAACAGAGAAAATTCTGGAATTAATTAATGCTGTATGCACTACTGTTCCTTATAATGAAACTGTTTGGAATGGAGTAATTACCCATGATGGTGGAGAATTAAATGGTATCAAATTAAGCAAGTTACACAAGATTCACACTTGAATCATTGTACCTGTGTATGGAAAGAGTAATTTTGAATGAGGAAAACTTTGAAGAGGAATGGAAACATAGTTTTCCACAATTTTTGTATGGTTTAACATGCACATTGACTGTAAAGTAAGACAGGATGGGGTAGAAGCTAATGAGCAATTGTATGATGAGAGGTAATTAAGTCAATTAAATAAGGATATAACAATGCCTGATAATGCGTTTCAAACGGGTTTCCAAATGCAATTTAGTGCTGTGACTCATGAACTTAAAATGATAGTAAGCTTAGTAAATTAAAGCCCTGGAAATAATTCATTCAGAATTATTTTCATTAACATACTTTGCTTTTTGTGATTGTTTATAATTCAGTGTAACTTTACTACTTTTTACCAGAAGGAGATTACTCAATAAATTCAAATATTTTAATAAGAAAATCTGGAAGAGTGCTGTACAAAATTTATTTATTATTCTAGGTGACAAATTATTCAACCAAGCTAGATAGCCATTCAAAGTAGGTTTTTGTTCAAAACCAAAAACTGGATGAAAACAAAAGGCACATGTTGAAATTACTCAGAAAGAGCATAAATATCACAAACACTTAATTTCTGTGGCATATTTATTCAGTCACTCCTTTTCTGCTGCACTTTGAATAGCTACTTGAACACTATCATGCTTGAGAATTTTTATTTCTTGTATACTAGAGTTTCAGTTAACAATTCACCACATTGCCCTTTGAACTCCAGAAAGTTTATTATAATCAGCCAAATGACGGAAAACAATTCGACTGAGACGCCATTTATGCACAACACCACGAGGACGAGAAGTAATTGCACATCTTCGCACCAGTCTATATGTTGATGCGTCTCTTGGTTGAGCTGCTATTTCTTTATTTGCAATCTCCTGTAAAAGAAAAGAAACAGTAAACAATGATTAAAACACAGAAGGAAAAAATTAGCTCTTATCTATGCGAAGGATCCAAGAATTTCAAATTTACTTAGAAGTTTGCTTTTGATATCATTGGTTCTGAGTCTGAATAAAGTGGAGGCAGTGTTTACTCAGTATTGGAAAAAAATAAGTCAACTACTTGAATTTACAATCTATAAGCATAATGGTCCAACAGTCAACTGTGCTAAATGTGATTTAGGCATTTACGGATCTAATACCTTGGTCCCATAACCCCAAATATAAATCCAGCTTGCATGTGCCCTTGATCGAAACAGACTGTTACATTGAATGTATAAAGAAAGGAATAGGATGCCTTTCTTTATCCATTCAATATTTAAAAGAAGGGCTTCCTAATTGTGGTAGGCTAAATACATTAAAAGCCTTTTCTGACAGACAAAATCTGAACTTGATGGGATAAATCGAAGAGAAATTCCAACTTCATCCATTCTATACTGAAATTTTTTAAATATATCATAAAGATTTTAAAATTGACTCAAAATCTCCCTTTAAACAAATTCTCTCAACAATAGATTTTGAACTTAAATTACATTAATCAGTAGATAGTTGCTCCTGTGAGATTTAGTGATCCAAACTTGGCTTGCAGGTAGCCAATTAAACTTCTCTTATTGAAATCTCTAACTGAAACAAAACTGGAAACAATGGTTAACCTACACTTAAAGAGAAGTTAAATATCGCATACAGAATGCAACCTGTCAATTTTGTTATAAAACAATTACCCTTAAATAGTGTAATTAGTGAGCAAGCTCAGCTATGAGCAGACACAAAAGAAGCTACACTAAGAAATATCATTTTAATACCAAACAGGAATGTAGACTGGAAAATCCTAAAAATTTCTCAAATATGCAAGATTGTTCCCAAGGACCACGATTTCATATCCATTGGATCTCCTTATATAATAAGCAGGTAATAAGATGGCAATGATGATTCATTTTAAGTTGTACTAAATTTGCTTCACAGGATAACTTGTATATACATTTGAAAAACTGAGTTTCCACTTGTTTTTCTCCAAAGTAACCAATTAACCAGTAAACTGAGAGAATATTCTTCCCACTTGAAAATACAAAAGTTTTTTGTTGCTTAAAATAGCGGATATAGTTTCGGCCTTAACCTGGTAGTACTCCATAATCAATAAAATACAAATGGAGAGAATGAATTAACTTATACTGAACCACACAAAAAAATTACAAAACACAACCAGTTTCGATGCATGGCATCATCATCAGGTCTACCTGAGGTAGACATGATGTTAATGCCATGCATCAAAACCGGTCATGTTTTGTAATTTTTTTGTGTGGTTCAGTATAAGTGAATTCATTCTCTCCGTTTGTGTTTTATTGTTTTCTGCATAGTGAAAATTTGCAGTGACTGGCCTTAAGGTAAATAGGAACTGATACTTAACTTTGTCATAACTGAAGTTCATAATACTACAAATATCTCCATTATGTTTCATATTATCAATAATTTGCGACTTCAAAAATAAATCAGGCAAAAAGATATCACTATTTTTTCGATAGTAATTGGTAATAAGGAAATTCGATGGAAGGAAAAAATGCTGGAATACTTGGATTTCTCTATTGAAAAATTCAGCTAATTCAGTATTTCAAAGACAATTGTATTTTATAGTTTTGTATTTATTTACAAGTGCTTCCACAGTTGAGGTCACTTTGCAAGTTTGATTAGGGAATTTAACCCTCAACCACTTTCACCCAAAGGCTAATGTACATTTGACTACCCAGGAGCCCTCAAAGATAAGTGGAAGCTATGAAAAAGATATTTATAGTGAGCTTGAATGAAAAAAATTCCAATCCATCCAACCTAAATATTGAAGTTGATGAATGATATGCAATTAGCAGTACACCATCATATTGCCAAAGGAAGGAAGTTGGACCTAAACCTCCACTACATATAGTATACATTCTATCATCTGCACCTTAGGATATCTGAAAATTAAGCACTTCAGCAATCACCATCGTAATTTTACCCTTATAATCTCAATCTTCATAAGCATTAACTTGCTTTCCAAATATTATACAAACTCTCAGAATTCACTGGGTACTGTGGTGCCAGATGCCACTCAAATAATTTAGATTGTTACTTGGTGGAATTATATAATAAGTTCAATACTAAAGTATGTTATTGTTGGTTGAGTATTGAACAAAATGTCAATAATTAGACATGAATGGAGAAATAGATAATAAATGCCTAAGCTTTGGAGGTTAAAGAATTGAAAAGCTCTTTAAAAACTATCACAATAAATTTACTAATTTCATCACTAATTAAATAATTTTAAATAATTAACAATAATCTATTTTACTATGAATTTAATGTGTGTTTTTCTTTTGAAACATAGAGATAATGAATTTTTCAGTATCTAAGAAATGAATTAATGTCTAGGTTGATCTTAAGATATCAAAGTTCACTAAAATAAAACTTAGATTAGACCAATACAAAATATAGGTATGATCCATCTTACTTTTACCATTAACACATGATATATGATTTAGAGCAAAAAACATTGCTATGATAAAGTATACTGGTTATCTACGAGCAATAAATTGAGATACTAAATCTGGCTAATGCCATATTTACGTTTATCATATAGATACTGAAGTCAAGCTACACAAGAAATACATGAGTAAAAATTATTAAATTTTTAAGGAAATTTTCAGTTGAAATGTAAGAGGTCCATCTTCATGTAGAAATAGCAGGTTTTTTTGTCATGCTTTGAGATAGTAAGGGGTAAAAGGAAAAATTATTTGAGCCACCTAGATGGCAAAGTTGGTAACTTGTGTATGCACTGGTAAAAGTTGTCCTAGGTTTGGCTCCCAGTAGGGGCACACATGCCTCAATGACACAGCTAATGTGCTAAATGACCTCAGCTGTCAATGCACTTTCGAACAAAGTACTGAACAATCTGTCAGAAAAAGACCCAATGGTAGAATCACTTCTTCTAATAACAGGCAAAAATATTACCAGAAGCTTTACTTATATAGGTTAATAGAGTAAATTTGAGGGGCTGTCAATTAAGTTCAGAGTTTCTCAATCCAGAGGATGTGAATGAGCATCCTTAAGCTTCTAGTCCAAATTTTACTGTATCATAACTTAAAAGTCAGGATGGTTATTAATTAATTTCAATGACTAACAATGAATGGTTTGGAATACTTTTCTGAATCTTGTATCAGCAAATTCTTTTCTATCAAATTCCCTTAAAAATCATTCGTAAATCCCTGGTTTAAGTGTGCTAATTATATTATTGCCTCCATTTTGGTGAATAATCAACTAGGATTGAAAAATAATAAGGTAAGGGAGTTTAGAAGGAAAATACATCATGATGAAATAGAGAAGATATATGAAAATGGAAGGGTTGATCTATAGTAGAGGAAGATTTGGTTGGGGAAAAATCAACATAATAGGACATTACAAATAGATCAATAACAATCATTAGGATGACATACTGGAAATAAACAGAATCATCTATATATTTTGAGAAAAAAGTAAACTAGGACCAGAAGGAAATAGATAAAAGGATGAAATTGGGAGAAATAATAAAGTCAGTATGATATGCTACTGACCTAAAACTGAGGAATACAAAGATAGATACGTCAACGATTAAAGAAGACAGAAAACCTAGAATAGTTTGATCCATTTATCTTTGTAGTGTTCTTTCTATGGGTGAGAGATGGAATAAAATTTTTTGATTATTAAGACACTAAGGATGCAAACAAGAATTAACCAAGCTTATATCTTGGGAAAAGGGCTTCTTAGATGATTGGGGAAAAAAACTGGTGAATCCTTAGAGCAGATTGTTTTGTTAGACAGATTTCAAAAGGGCCCTGAAAGGAGGATATTTAAGGACTGGGGCCTATAAGATGTGACAGCATCATAGACAGGAAAAATTAAGTTGGATAGATAGAAAAGAAAATGAAAAAGTGGTGCTGGAGATAATGAAAGAGTTAAGATCAGAGATGTAAAAGAAGGTAGAAAATGTGTCTGAAGAGATGAATAGTGGAAAAATAAATAATATTATAAGGCTAAATGAGAACAATGAAAGGTAGGATGCAAGGGCAAAAAGAGAACAGAAGATCAAGACAAAAGTTGTCAGCTGTTATAAAGGGAGAGTTTAAATGAAGGAAAAGGAATTGAGAGTAGAATTTAAGGGTACAGTAACTAATCGAAATGCTTAAGTCCTATGCATAAATTTATTCGGGCCTTAAGGGCAGGAAGAATTCTAAAACGATTCAGGTGAAGGACTCTTGAACAACCTTTTAACATGAGAAATATGAAAATTTACATTACTGGATTCTCTAAATTCAATTTCAGTTAAAAATTATTCAATGTAATGAAAATTATAAAGTTTTTCTGTGAAAAGATTTCATTCACATACTCAAAATATAAAGAAGTAGAAAGTGATTGTCTTTGCCTCCCTGCAACATCTTTCCCAGCTCAACTTTTATGGCTTCCCAACAGCCATGGTATTTCATAAAGGCTTTGCAATTCTTTTTCCATGGCATACATTTCATTATTTGCATAACTTTTTTATAGAACTTTGGTAAATTTTACTAAAATAAACCATGTATGTTCTGGATGTGACAATGATCACAAAATGCACTGTTCTGGCCTCAAATATGTGGTAGCTCTCCCTGACAAGGGTAGTTTTTATTTGTCTCTCATAATGGAGATTACCACTGTTTTCATAACAGATTTGTAACAAACTCAAATGAGGTGATCCAAAAGGTATGCATATATGCACATCTGTCTCATGCAGGAATGAAATTATAATTGTAGGTTGTTTCCCAAACTATTCTCCTGTAACCATACAAGAGGATATTGAAGAGAAGTTAACTTCCAAACATTCAAATTATTCGTTGCTGTCTTTGAAGATAGTGTTTCCTACCTAACACTAATTTTGTGATTCCTATACCATTTGTGCAGGATGACTAGAACTGCCAGTATGCTCTATCAATAAAGCAGAGGAAACATTCTGTCATCAAGTTTCATCCTTCTTGCACGCTATGAATGAAGATAATAATATCTCGCACTTACTCAAGAGAGACTGGGCGTAATATTAAAATCTTCGCCTGCATTTCTACTCTTCTACTTTCAATGATGGCCTCCTGAATTTCTATACCATTTTCATTCCACTGCTTTCAATCAATCGCCCAACTTGCTTTTAAGAAATTGTGTCACAGGCAAGCTGTGCCTTCGGTGCTTCGACGTTTAAGTCGTAAAGTTAGCATTTCTTAAGTGTGCAGTAATACCAGAGTAGCGGCAAATGGTGAGTTGCAGGCTATGACGTAGATATTAGGTTGAATATGCATTTGAATTGCGTCATTGAAATCGATACTCTAAAATTTAAGCGAGTTCCAACCTCATTTTTCTCCTCAAGACTTCGCCTGTATTTTGACAGAATTTGGAAAAAAATCAGAATTTACATCAGTCGACGGTCACTTGTTGCGGGAAAAGCGAGCGATTATCCCTGGAATGATAGCAAGGACGATAGACCTTCCTGATTTTCGAGACCTTAAAATACCGTCACCGCCGAATGAACCGATAGGAACTTCCTTTAAACTCCGAAAGCATTTAGATTAACGAAATTTTGAGAAGACACGCTGATACGGGGCAATTTGCCAGCATGAGACATTCACAGCCAAATATTCAACCACGTGGTAAGAGCTCGCATTATGAGCTGCGCCTTGAATGATGACTCAAAGAGCGTGACGTGGCCAACGCTTCCGCAAAGAGAGAATATCCAAAGGAAAAACATCGCGACTGGAAATGATGAAAGTGTGACATAACGCAGAAGTAAATTAAATCCGTTTTCCTTCATGAACGCGATATTCTCATTTCCGCATGTACACGAAATTATCCTTATGAAACAGCCCGCGATGCGTAGGAGGACTGGCATGGCACCAAAGACCACCACCCTCGATAGCGTGGGTACCTCGAAAAGTCCCCAAAATCCACCCACCACCCCCGCATTTACAACTCAATCCTTCCTAGAACTCCGCGAAAGGAGTCGACCATTCTCAATCGGAGCCCCTCCGAGAATCGATCGCTTGACGTGGCCGATGCATACTTTCCCACCAGAAGCACAACGCGAAACCTGCACTAACCTATCTCTTGGGCCAAGGGGAGACAAAGGTCGCTCCAGGGGTGCAATCCCCTCGATTCTGAAGAGTCCCAGACGAGCTACTCATTCGATTCTCTTCCAGCATTCCCAACCGTGACGGATATCTCCCCACCATCCAATACACACGTACAAACCCATTAACCCCCTCCGGTCACATCGTTCCCTCCCCCGTTCCGCTCTTGGGACTCCCTTGGCATGGAGAATGCAGACAAAATCCTTCCTCTCGCTTTCATCGTATACCTGAGTCTTTCGTAACGCGAGATAAGGTGGAAAAGGAACCAAAACCACGAGGCTAAGCTTCGCTGGGTCAAGACTGCACCTCCGCAGACACCTGGTGGACAGAACGAGCGGATCTTGACCCCGACCTTCGCTCAGTCCCGTTCATTTCGCCGTCTAAAGATGAGAGCAATAAGAAGAGAAAGCGAACTGACGCCGCCTGCGTGCAGATCTCTCCGCTGGGGAGTGATGAATCCGATTCTGTATCACCGATGCGATGGCACTCCACTGCGATCGCTTAAGATAAATGTATTCGATTCCATTCTATTCACGTTCCGAGTCATGCCGGAAGCTTCGGCCTCGTAATCTAGAATTCCATGTCCGGAGGAGATGTTTGGCGAAAGAAACGTTTTCAGGATCGAAATATTAAAAATTCGTTTCCATCGATTGCTCGCTAAACCTATGCGGATTTCGATCCATAGGATGACGAAACTTATTCGGAAGGATTTAACGTAAGACTTGAAATGATTAATCGTAGAAACGACGTTGTGAGCGAGAACTGGGTAAGAAATTCAAAAATAGCGAATTAATACTACAGTGCAAGATAGAAACGGGTAATCCAGACCATTAAATGATACCTGCAACGAAAAGCAGAGCAAAGTGGGATACCTACACTCTTCTCGCCAACTCCCGTTATTCGGCCATGATCATCAGAATGGTTTCCAGATGGACCTGAGATTTTGAGGGAAATAAGGTCTTGGGTGGGATGGAAAATTCTTTCACTTCCTTTCCGGAAATTTTTTTAGTGCACTTACATTTATATACATGTTTTTTGTAAATATGTTGCATTTATATACATAATTACATATTTGTCGCATTTTTCTTTCGCGGCTATAAAAAGTTAGTAAATGAAGATGATAATACGGAGGAAAGTTATTAGAGGGGAAATGACACATTTTATTGCCATTGAAACTGAGTTTCCTTCTTAATTCGTTGCTATTTATAGCTTTTAAGAAGGTCGTTGACGACTCAACATTTGCTCTTTCTCTCGTGGCCATTCTCAAGATCCGCAATACTCTCTCCCTTCGATTCGCGTGAAACTCTGTTTATAAAATGCATTTCCTATTTCGCTGTTGATAACTGGAGGATCAGCTAATATTACCTCTGATATTTTATTGTGCGCCGCCACACAGGCATTTTCGATACTCTGCTTACAGTTCATCGTTTTACCATCACCACATCAATCAATATCGGAACTGTCTGGATCTTGCACCATTCGCATTCCGTTACAAAGAAATAAGAAGTAGCTGTCTCAGATCTGACTTATCCTTCATAGCGTCCTTTAACCCTTGAGTTATCAATCATATCTACGTACATACACTGGAAGCCGCCCTTCCGCGTATGGCAGGGGATGCATGCACCACACAATCAACAAGACTACATAAGAAACGATCTGGGAAGTAAGAAAATTTGTAATAATGCAATTTAAATCCGAGAAAATGATTAATCAGTATTTAATTGACAAGACTTGTACAAATTCCACAAAATTTTTTGCTTACGTTTACAGGTTTCGGCGTGAATTTGCGCCATCATCAGAACTGACAGTAACCAGGAGCAAGACGTTAAAAAAATTGTAGAATTTGTACAAGTTTTGTCATTAAATACTGAATGATCGTGAAGTTCCACCAAGTATCGCTTCATACCATTCATTTTACATTTACATAAATACCCCGCAAACCGCCGTATGGCAGGGGGTGTTAATACACCTAAGTCCCTAATTATTCATCCTATTTACGCGTCTAATACTATCTGGAAAAAGAGACCAATAATAACTATCCGTTTGTGCATATTTATAAGAAATGATTCATTTCCATTCCGTAAAAAAATATCCTCGATACTACATCTGGCCGATGATTATAAGTTGAGAAACTTACCAACCCTTGCAAAATGTCTGGTCTAGATTCTTCCTTCAACGCGGAAACATGCTCTGAGTTTCTCCTTTATAAAATCGGTTATCGAACTTCACCAAAGAGAATCCCAAACGGCGCTGCAGTATTCGAGTAACGGTTGAACAGCCGAATAATTCGCTACTTCCGTACTTTTCACTCGACATCCTCCCAGAATTCTACCCGTTGCCCGTCCATTGCTGCACGATGTTTCGATTACATTACGAATCCGCCGTTATTGAAAGTAAAATGAGTTATCATCATTAATGCTAATCTTACCACATTGCGAATGAGATACCATATGGAACAAGAAGCCACGGTCTCCTCAAAATCCTAGCCATGGGGAATAGGGCTTCAGATTTTAATTCCGTTACAGAAAATGTTAGCCGTTCTTAATTTAAAATTACATCTTCACCTTAAGCTCTATTACGAATTTGTCTTTCGTATTCGCGAATTTTAGAGGGGCCACTTAAATTGTGTGAATGCGTGGACGATAATGGAGGAAATGCCCTCAAGAATACATATTCCTGAAAATTTTAAGTCAAATTTATTAAACACATACGGTTATCAAATAGTACGGTTAACATACCGACCCTGCAAGCCGAATAGAATTTGCATTTACATTTTTCATTTACGTAATTGACACGCAAACCGCCAGTATGGCAAGGTGAATTAAGACCAAAACCCTCTCTAACTTCAGTCTGTGAGCTTCTGTAGTGCTTAGCGGAAAAAAACAACCAGAAATCGTTTTCTAACATCAGGTTTAGCGATTCTATGCATGTAATGCCTAGTCGAATCCTTTCAGAGTCCGCGCTCGTTAAACATTACTGGCTAATTTTAATTCATTAATTTTTGAATCTTTAACATCTTTCTTTCATTGGAACTATAACACAGTTCATTCATAACTATGTCAATGGAAATGATCCCATAGAAATCAACGGAGAGGTATATACTTAAGGTTTCCCATTTGACCTTATTTCCACTAATTTCTATTCCCGTGAATAAAAATATTTCAAAAGGATTGATATTAGAAATTTGAGGAGTAATCCTCCTTAAATTGTTTTCAATAGCTACGAATTCATATTTAATGGCCGAAGTCAAGAACTGTATCCACATAAACATAGCATTAAAAGAAATTATGTAAACTTAAAGAGGAATACACGTAGCAAGTGATCCGTATT
Source organism: Ladona fulva (assembly GCA_000376725.2). Classification (NCBI taxonomy): domain Eukaryota; kingdom Metazoa; phylum Arthropoda; class Insecta; order Odonata; family Libellulidae; genus Ladona; species Ladona fulva. Next base: position 3,553,828 of record KZ308228.1, on the reverse strand, counting down.
CTCAAATTCTACTAAATACCCAAAAACTAAAAATTTCGCATGAAAATAAGGGAAGATATTTCCAATGGCACCTTTCAAAGGCTTGTATACAGTCTATTTCAGAAACAGGACTGGAACCATGGGTTTTCCCATGCCTATCGTAAATAATTTCACGCAACCACGCTTCAAGACCTTCACGATCGTATAATCGACCTCGACGGAAAATACAGCAGCTTTTACGGTCGTTTAATCAGCCTGGGGAATACACGAATTATTAAAACTCACTAATTCTTGAAAGAGATAAACATAAAAAAGAAAGTAAACTCATTAAATATCTACCATGAGCTGAATAGAATTATGAGCATAGATTTTCAAGGGTCAATTTTAGTCACACGCTAGTCAATTTTATTTTTACACGCTTCATGCACGGAGAAGGTTGTGATTTACTCAAAACCATTTCGTTTAACACTCGATACTATTCGATGGCTGCAAAATAACTACACTACTCTCATACTATAGGGTTCATATGATTTCCCGGATACAAGAGCTAACTTCTGAGGAAGTTTGGGAAAACCAAATGAGAAAATCACACAGTCTACTATGAAAATGATAATTTCAAAAGGAAATGATCCACGGAGAAGAAACAGGATAAGAAAAAAATCATGGGGTTTTTGGTGGACCGTTTGAAGATTCGTTTCAAAACATTGATGTGATGGGAAGTGTTACCTCTTAAAAAAAAGACCAGCGTAGGGCAATTCGCGAAGAATTTGATGTGGACTGCAGTATGTTAGTTTCACTCTTGATAGGAATTTGAAATTGGCTAAGAAAGATTGTTACGCCTCTTGGGATTTTCTGATAATAGTACTTTTACAAGGGAACAGGAATAATTTTAAAAATACGCAGGAATAAGAATGGAAAAATAAGGAATTCATGGTAATACACGTTTAATTCTGAGGAAAATCAATGAGCATAACGGGATCTAACTTAAAGAGAAATTTACAGCTTGGAGAGGGGCTGCATTCTGCCACCCACAAGAATGGGTGGGGTCGAGACAAGCGTAGATGCATGGATATATAAATGGGAGAAAGAATATGAAATGCCTTCTTCGTTGAACTACACTCTGGATTAGTGCAGGTACTTCTTCCATTCTTTCCAAGCCCATTCTTTCCCAAACCTCATTACTGTATCCATTTTCCCCACCGTCTGCCTAAGCCCTTTCTAGTGAAATATTCCTGGATGTTCACGATGGGCTCTTTGTCAAAGACATTTAATGCCTTCTTTGTATCCCCAACCTCCTCAACTCTTTCAGCATTACCGTAACGACTTTAAATGTGCCCTTTCCCATTCAATTTCTCACTACCTAATTCCACCCTCAAATCAATACTTCTTACTATGTCCCTTCAGGAACATACCAGAATAAAGAAATACGCTAAGCACTGTTCTGTGAAGATATGGAAATCGGAATGGGGCAAATGAAAAAAAAAATTAATGAAATCCTAGGAAATAAGTTTTCATTATTCAAAAAACGCTCAGATACTTGTTTCCTAAGAGCAACCTTATTTTCTGATTCAGCTTACTTTTAGGGAAATTCATTCATTCATTACACGATCAACCCAATCCCCTGTCATACGCCAATTGGACTTTATTCAAGGCGAGATTTGACTAACAAGTATCTTCTTACATCTGACCTAAAATAATACAAACATTTAGTTGCTCCATTAAAATAAAATTTAACAAAAATAAACGCTCACTTAGAAGATGCTTCTCCGCCAATCAGCAATAAAGAAATTTGAAGTCGCTGTGAAGAAATGGCAATTATAGAGAAATATCTGCAAAGTACCGCGCAATCAACTTATTATTCCTTATAAGCATGTCGCATACGTTAGGTATATCGAATACAGATTCGAAATGTAAATACAGATTGAAATAACCCCGAACTCGTCGTAGAAAAACTTTAGTTGGCTGTATTGTTAAGCAAGGATAAGTAAAGGAATGAATAAAAATGTTTCAGCTAATCTACACTCTAATTTCAGCAATTATCAATGTAAATCCGTTGTTTGAAAATGGCGAATATCTTCATCAAAATAGGCATTTAACACTTTTTGCGATTCAACACAACCTTATGCGATTTGCGAAGGCATAAGGATTTGAAATTTATGTTGGAACCCCACGAGCAACCATATGGCATGCGGTATCATTTATAAGCAACTAGCTGAAGTGCCCATTGATTCTCAACGGGGAAAATAGATGTCGGATTAAACGTAGTATACCTATTTGTACATAAGAGAAAATTACATCTCGCATTATCTCGTAGTTTAGTCCAACGGGACAGGTTATCGAAAACAAACATTTTATAATGAAAGATCGAGGACGAAATCTACAATCAACAATAAGAATGTGAATCAATATTGAATTTCCCTCTTATTATTAACATGTCTCAAAGTAATGTGTAGTTTGCAAGATTTTCAACTTCCGATTCTGGTAACTTAAATCGTATAATTGTCAAGAGTCCGAAATGATAAATAAAAAGTTATCTCCACTAATTTATTACGGTGCTACGCATGTTTGTTGCCCCTGTAATTCATCACTACAAATTGTTCGTGACTGGTATAATTAAAATCTCTGAAATTTTTCATCCTTTTCATATCGTCATTTACTTCTAAATGGGCCAAAATACAAATGCATTCTTATGGGAAAATACCTGAACTCGGAATCAACAATCGCATTGGTCGTCAGGGGGACGGGTTGTTTACAACCTCAAAATTTCACAAAATATTCGCATATTTTATCTAAATTCTCGCAATACCGAAACGAAAGCTTTATTCTACGACAATAATAAGAATCTGTATTCAATTTCCCTTCTTTTGATACTTATTTTGACTTTAAACGAATATTCCTTCTAATTTAATTTTGCAAAAGAAATAAAGTCTGTACCCGATAAAATCGAACTTTACATGTATTTCTTATGGAAATCTATCTGAACGATCTTGGTTCAAACCCAGCAAATTTTGCGAATGAAAAGTTGACAGTACTTCCTTCCGGCTCATGGAGAACACGTACGCAAAGTTTGATGCAAATCGGACAAACGGTGTGGACTCCAATCGCGGACAAACAAACATACACACAAATCCACAAACCCACAGAATTTCTGCTTTATATATATAGATATAGATAGATTAAACCTAAAGTATATATTTTAAGCAATAAAACCATAAGCATTGTCCGTTGCGAATTCAGAATTTTTTCTAGGTTAAGACGGAGTATACATTATAGGAAGATGAACGACCAAATATTAAAGTCATTTAGACGAAATTAAATTTAACTGTACCAAATAGAATAATTAAAAAGATTAGACCTATCCACCTTCTTTGTATTCATATGGCTTTTGACAACCGATGAATACCTATAACATCAAGAACGTGTAACATGCGAAAATCTGCTTACTGACCATAAATTTCGGCTTCAGGTGTCTAACACAAGCCACTGATTATATTTTTTTATCCGAATTTCATTTTTAAAATAAGAGAAAAAGCGAAGAGAGTGCTTCTACGGTCTTTCCCGTCGTATTCTTTAATAGATCCCAATATGTAAAAGTCTCAGGTCATCTTTGTTGTAAACCGGTTCAAACTTTTTAATATCCCATAATTTAACCTTTAGAGATAACTCCTTTCCCTACGTTGAAGAGAAATTTCGGTAATTTAGAGTTAAGTTTGACGTCCGAGGAAAACTCCGCTGGAGGCTATGGTCTCTAAACGACCTGACAACCTTATTCTGTTTTAATACGGGGTTGGCCGTATTTCTCGTCTTAAGGTCGCCTACAAGACGACAAGAGCGTTAAAGATGATACAGCGTTACGGGATTCGCATGAGATGACCGTAAATTCCAAGGAGAAAAAGCTTATTGCTTCCTGAAGGTGCACGTGATATAGGAGGATACCTCAGCTCACCAGTTGTTTTCTTTGCAGTGGGCTTACGGCTTTGAATTTCTTTTTTCTGTTTCTGAATTTTTTTCTCATAAATAAATTCAGTATTATTCTATACGGGGAAATACCCCAAACGTGTATACTTTTAAGTTTACATAAATAACCCACAAGCCGCCACATGGCGTATGGCAAGCAATGTGAAAACTCCCTAATTGGCTACCTGATTGGTATATCTAATACTATCTGGAAGAAGAGACCACTCACACGTCTGTTCTCTATGATTTCGCGAAATCTCTCTGACGTCTAGTCTCGAAAAACGGGCTCGATATGTGGATACAACACATCTGTGGAAAAGAAAAACCTAAAATATGACGACTTTTTCTGATAAACTAATCTACCGACTATCAAAGAAAGAAATATCATTTCAATTGAAACAGAGAGGAGCTTTACCAACATCAAGTTATATCATTTATCAACTGACGCAATTAAACCATAATACTTTCGTTAAAACAATACATATGCCTTCAAACTAATTCTCTTGTAAGTTCGAAGTTCAGTGTTATCATAAAGATAAAGATAAGTTAAAGAACCAAAAGTATAAACAAAAATAAACATATAATTATAAATGTTAATCTATTGCTCAAAATTGACATATTAAGGATCGGATGTATACTTACTTTAAGTTCGGCTTACATAAAGATATGACGATATAAAGAAATAATGAAAAAGACGTGGAGATACCGAGTGACAAATGAAGATATCCTTTGTACAGTAGAAGAGAGTTGTCTAGGAGAAACATCGATAAAAGGGAAATGAAATTTATCGACCAAAGAATGATAGTCTCCTGAATCGGAGGAAATGTTGGAAGATCAGAACTACTGAGGAAGACCAAGGTTGAATAACGTGAGGCAGGTGATGATAAGTATAAACGTCGATAATTACGAGGGAATGAAACGACAGGCATCCCTTGGAGAACGGCGACTAACCAATCCTCGGACCGATTATGATGGCGTTGACGATTTGCGAAAATCTCAAAAACCAACCTATTCAGCGGGTTATCCCACCAACCTTCCATAGAAATAGAAAATAACCGATGGGCTAGGTGCTGGCTTAAAAAATACTTCGACGTGCAGGAAAATTTCATCTTCGCGCGGAGATTTCGTTAGAAAATAGGCTAAGTTGATGATCGTTCGATCACTTGACGCTTGCGCCGGCTGTGGCAGTACCACCGCTCGGTACACCAGCATCCCGCTGCAGCTTATGTAAGTTCTTTCTCCGATGGAGTTACGGCAACGTTGCAGAATATTGTCACGCGTTCCCGAACGCCCTACCTAACAGTTCGCACAGTGAGCATGCGATTACTCATTGAAACAATTAGTACGATGCAAAAGTACGAAAGAAGATTAAGGCATTTCATGCGGCTATTCAATCTTTCGCGCCTGATAATATCCTAACACATCGCGAGTGCATACACTTTGAATTCGCAAATAATGTCAGTCACATCTCAATCCTCCATCAATAACCCGCCTTTGGGACATTCTAGGCAATTTTCTGGATTGTTAACCAGCCAGAGAATTTTAATTGACATTAGAAATGAAGCTGTTTGCAGAAAAAGTTTAGAGCTGATCGAGTTATGCCAAAAATCATGGAATTTTCGAGATCCCGAAAGTCTCGATCACTGCTATAAGGAAATTATGCATGAAGTTTGGAAGAGTGCATCATAAGAGAGAGGACACAATTATAAAGGAGAAACCTCACAGACAAGTTTCTTAACATTTCTATAATTACTAGATTCTTTATAATTGGAAGAATAATAAAAATAAATCAACATTTTAAAGGTTTTCAATTAGATACCACTTACGATTAGAGCATTAACTACTCACATCAAAATCAATGATAGTTCAAAATTGCAAAAGGTTTTTTCAAACAACAAAGAGTGAATTACTTCATTTTCAAGCAAGGAAAATATCTCTGAACTCAAGTAGTTTGCATAAAAGAGCTCCAATTTCTTTCCAACGCAAATTCGCAAAACCAATACTTTGGATATCGTAAGCAAATATTTAACTATGAGAGATTAAACATAAAATCGAATAAATGTCATAATTTCACTTTAACTGCATTCCTATTCAATCCTCTGCAATAATTTAAATATACAATAATGCAATTCTTGCTGAAAAAGCTATTCATCTATAAATCACATAATCCTTAAATCTTTTCAAATCTTCAATTACTACAGCGAGAAGGAAACGGAGATAAGAGGTACCTTGTGAATAAAAATTTAATAGCAGATGCAGGAAACGCTATTACATAAACATAAAAAGGCAAACCTCCCATCTAATGAATAGTCCTAATAACCAATAAGAAAAAAACTTCATTAAACTAAATAATGTGCCTAATTCAGATTTGATTGAGCAAATATTACACTTTCTTAATTATTTAATTTCCTATTTAATATTCATTATTGCTAATTTAAGGGCTATTAAATATGAACTTTGAAAGAAGTTTTGTTTAAAACGTGTCCTCCAGGCTTCTACACATAAACAAAAAAATTATTCTGGAAATAAATCACAACTAGCTGCAAAAGAACAATCTGTACCTGATGCAAATGTTAGAAAAATCAAGCAAAAGTGTCGTAGAAGATCGAATAAGTGGTATAATTATAGCACTGATTCGTAAAGCAAAGTCGGCCAAATTCAAGCAGATAAAGGAAAATTAGAGAAAAATTACCACCCTCGTACTTATTTCGCAAATCTGTTTCTCCTACGAGGTTCTCCTAACGGCAAGAAAACCCCAAAGTATTTTATTTATATTTATCATCAGAGATAAAAATGCTATTAAAGTTAGTAACCATAAAGATTTAGGCCTACTTTTTGTTCGATTCCATGAAAAGTTAAAGAAATGGCTGCAGAAAAGAAGGTTAAGGAAAGCAAAGACGTAAACAGGATTCTGAAAATCCACTGTCTGTAACATAAACAGCTACACGTGAATCTCTAAGGCGAGTTTCGAATCAATATTTGTGCTGAAAAGTGCTGTACGACTGGATACACATGAAAGTATTATAAATTTAAATAAGGAAAATAACTGCTTGCGTACAAACCATATTTATCTATTAATGCATTCGAAGATTGACATGACCACTAATGCTGTCGAAATTTAAACGAAATTTCTAATAATGACACTCCTCACAATACTTCAAAACCCAATGCAAGAGAAAAATTAATTATGCCTTATTTTAATTTTATCTAAAAAAAATAAATGTTGTGTCGTCTTAGAAGTACAGATCATATTAAATGTGTACTGAGCGCCACTAAATTTTATTTAAACTTTTATTGTGAGCAAAAGATAAGATGTCTTTTAAAATATGTATGAATCAGAATTATGCGATAGCACGTTTGACGTAATGACAATAAGAAAAGTATGTGAAATCAACATGGGAACATCGGTGGAAATGGAACCTTTAAATAACCAGTTAGTGGCGAAGCATCGTAAGCATTGGATAAACTGAGAGTACTGAAGTAATTGCAAAAGTTTCAGAGATATCGCTTTAGTACAAAAGCTTTTAACATAATTGTGACATCCCCCGTTTCAACTAGCCAATGATGATCGTTATCTTCTGCTACCATATCTTGATGAACGGAAATTGCCATTAATCTTGTAATACAAGATAGAGGAATATTTCATTTACTTATTTCATTGCTACTCTTGTTCATGGCTACGATAATATGAACTGAGGTATGAAGAATGACGAATTAAGACTCATTTTGTTCGCTCCTTGTAGAATTCTTTGAAAATCATTTTTCATTGGCTCACTATACCTCATTACGAGGAATTATTCAGCTCATAGCACTCATGTTCAGTGGAGATGGTAAAGACAGACTACTTCACTCCTCACCTCTACAAAGCTTTTGGTAACTAATGGTGGAAGGGTTGAGAATCAAACCAGAATTGATGACTGACATTTTTGACATCGATGTTTCCCGCTAGTAACTACGGCTAGAAACGGCAGTTGCAATGCAATAAACATAATGCATCATCGGGTACGAGCATAAAGAAAATGGCAATGCGAAAGAAAAGGAATAAATGACATTTCGTGCTCGAAAATTCACCGCGACTTTTCCGGCAAAATCTCCACGGGAAGCGTAAGTGGAAGATTAACATTTGTTCGATGCAACCAAAACCGCTTTCGGTGAGACGCAGGGTATCGCATAGAAGATGAAATACGCCCTCAAGCGCTTTTGTAAGTGAGCTAAACAGAGCGGACGAACTACGTGGTGGCAAGTGTCACTGACACGTCATACAATCCCTTGAATTACTTGCCTACTTTTAAATTTCCGCCGAGAGATTCCTTCTCATCTGCAGCTAAAAAGTTTACTACCACGAAACTACAGAAAACGAATCCGTGCACCTGTTTAACATAATTTCCCTTAGCTCTGACATCCCCAATGGACGCCATCTTTCCAAACCCACCCAAGTAAATTCATTAATGCACCTCGAAGAGGGCGACACGACACATTAAATTTCGCTCTTTACTCGACTTGCAGCCGAGGTTCCTCGTTAATTAAAACTTCAAGGGAAATTACTTATACGTATGCTGAAGGCTAATTCCGGATGAAAGAGCGATGAAAAAGACATCTCAACCGGTATGACGTTGGAAACGGGCCACATTCTTTATACGTAACAATTAAAATCCCGGAATTTATAAAGTTCTTGTAAAAATTCTGTATGGTTGGGATGGTAAAAACTCTACATATGGTTGGGATACACCACGCGATAACACGTGGTCGATTTTTCCACGTGCACCACGATGGAACTGGACTCGCTCCGTATGCAATCGAGCGATGAGATGCGTTCATGGACAATTGGTACGAGACTTTTTCAAGTTAAAATAACCACAGCTTTTCTTAAAATGGATCCCGATCGCGCTACTCTTTGCGTGGTTCACTAACCCGGAAGTCGAAGGCAATATCAAGTACAACGATACCGAAATCGAGAAAAGAAAGTAGGAATGCTAGTCAAGGATGAATACGTGCGACGTAAACAGAGGGATTCCGATGGAAGGGATGTCTACCGACGGCCGCAGAAGTCAAAGAAATCGATAAATTTCGGTAGCTACCGTCTCAAAACGAAATTCGCCCGAGAAATAAAAAGCCGCCGTTTGGTGAAAACCGCTGAGCAATTGGAACCGAAAATAATCGGCGAAACCCTCGCCGATGATTTGCCCAGAAAACGGGGGAGACTGCGATGGTACATCTTGGAACATTTCTCACAAAGAAATACCTATCAAAAAGGTTACACTTCGAGGATTTTTTGATAAGAGATACAATTTTTAGCTCTTTTCACAGTCTGCTTGAAATCTTTCCAGAACTCTTGAAGATCTTCCAAAAATTGATAAAAATTAATAGGTATAAGAGATAATTAACACACTTCTCGTTCAAAATCTTTTAAGCATCTTAAAGCGCCAAAAAATAAAAGAAAGGGCTTTAGACTTTTCTTACAACAGGATTAAGGAAAGGTTTGAATAACTTGCAGGATAAAGTCCTGCGGCTGATCCCAAAGGAATAACAAGAGTGAAAAATAGTCCCAGTCATGTCGCTATTTTTCACACTTGTTATTCCTTCTTCTTACACTGATAACTGATACAACTAATATCAGATATAACTGATAACTCGTTACAGCATAATTAATTAAACCAGTATACACCTATTATGGAACAACTGAAGACAATGAAAACGAATGAACTTATTAATGAAACGGCATTCTAATTAATTTAACCACCTTAATTACGGTTTCCTTAAGCAAGTAAGGGCTATACTAACTACTACTAACATGAATTTTGCAACTACAACTCAAGCACAACGTGGTGGACAAATAAACTTGGTTGCGCTACTGATGTGTGCGACAAAATATTTGAAAGCTTATAATAGAGGAACAATCCTCCCTGATTAACCGCAATATTTAAGGGTACATACGTACCCTTTGTACGTATGTTATACTTTCATGCTATCTTAAAGTGTGATAGTGAGCGAATATGAACTAATTCCAATCATTTTAAAGTCCTTTTTTCTGTAGCAGCCTTGACATGAGTGATATTCTATATAAGTTTCTCCCACCTGGTAATAAACTTTATCTCTGCGAAACGGAAATTTAAAATGCGATATACTCATCGGCAACGTTCCAAATACTATTCACAAGGGCATCCTAGTAAATGATAATCAAGATGATGCTCTTCAATTATCGACGAGACCATTCTTTTCATTGAGGAGGTGTAAATATACATCTCCAAGTGTGTCAGGGAGTTTGAAAAAAGCTCTTCTCGATAGTGACATTCTAATGAGAAAATCAGAACAGAAGAAATCATCCGACGCCTTATTAGCGATGATGGTAGATAATTTTGAGAAATTCTCGGGGAAATAGTAGTTATTGCGTTGAGCTTTAGTCTCTCTCTTACATCGCTTAACGACCTCTTCGCAAAGACTCTTCACACCTCTCTAACAAATTCTCAAGCAATAATTACGATATGTATCAGAAAATTCACCAGCGAGCCATGATTATCAACTAAATGATCTTGATGATAATTTTCTTTGTTTAATTATAGTGCCATTCTACTTCTACGCTTCAAGAATCGAGTTTGAATCTTTGATGTTTCAATACTTAAATGTTTAAACGGAAACAATGTAAACAGAAGGGATTTCCTCAAAAAGGAATGATATGAAGTAACAGCATTCAGAAGTGATTGAGGGAAAGTCATCATTAATGATAAAAATACTCATTAACATCCGCAATTAATAATTACAAGAGCGGTTTTTCGACCAAGGTAGCATCATCAGGTGAGTAAAATACAATATGCGTGAAATGCTAACTTTTCCCTCTAAATATTCCGAGAAAATAATGAATATATTAATGCTACCTCTGTCGTAGAATAAATTATTGTAGATATTATCTATATAACATGATAATTTATCTTTTGGGAAGATAATATTTAGGATGCCGGTTCTACTGTCGTTTAAACAGGAAGAATAAGAAACGGTCTTAATTCTGCGATAATACATTCACCGTATATCCTAGAAATAACGCCTAGGTTTGAGTCCCACGTATCTCGAGGAGAAAATCAATAGTATAGGTACATACCCTTAAAACGGTCTTGCTGCAATAAAAGTGAAATTAAAACGCTCAGCCTTTTGATAAACCGATAGATCTAATATTAGGAAAACGAGATTTGATAATTTACTCGATATTCAACCCCATATAAACTGGTAAAAGTTCTGTTATCTATAATAATAATTCATTCGTCATCTACATAGGCTTAAAGAGTGATATAATATCTTTAGTACAAGAACTGCCAAAAAAACGAGAAAACTTTATTACTAATATCCCAAATTTCCTATTTTAAAGATTTTCGAGTAAGTTAATTTCTACAATGTTGATTACACCTAGTTGCGTTCCGGTTAACGATCCGAGACAACTCTACAACGCCGGCCACGAAATCATGCGTGAATTAATATAGAAATCGGCCCCAAAAACGAACATTCCGAGCATAAAAAGATACGATCATCGATCAAACCAACCCCGAAGAAGAGGAAATTTCGCCAAAGATTATCTTTGAGCGAAAATGGGCTCTCATTTACTCAACCGTTTGAAGGCGAAGGAATCGCCTGAATATTTGCCGGGGTCCACAATTATTCCGATTCGTTGATTAAGCTGAAGGCCGCTCCTTGAGACATCATGTTCATCAAGAGAATCGAATGAAATCTTCAACCGGCGCGAATAATACCTGAGACGCAAACTGCTCCAACAACTTCGAACGCGAGTCCTGCTGCTAAATTAAACCCCTCTTACGTAAATTTTGCATTCGGAATGCTACATAATCACCCACGAAACGATTGCACATGTCTTCTTGTGACTAGCATAAGAAAAGGAAACGAGAAGACAAGATTTGCAGAGTGCGACTACCTTCATCCACGGAAAGTGTGACAAAGGACCCCGCAGCATCCGGACACCCATCCAATCCAACCCATTTATAAAAGCACCTCTGCCATTTCCTCTCAAATTTGAGGGTTTGATGACCCTTGCAACAACGCTCCAGAATTCCTCCCACCCACCTCACCCTGTCAACTCCCGTCCCTGCGAAAGGCTTTGGTTCCTTACCGCAGCCGGGCCCTACGACGACGGGATCAATAAATGCCGTCTACGGCGCCACGCCCGACGCGAAAATCAGCCGTAACCGATGCTCATGTTCAATGCGCCTCGCCGATGAATAAAAGCCCTTCTCCCTCGACCTTCCCCACACAACTCCTTTCAAGAGCCTCTTAACTCCTTCAAATCCTCAACACACAACACCCTCGGGTCATCCTAAGCGCATTATCGACGTTACGCAAAAGATTGCTAAAAGGGGAGCCGCTTCGTACTTCGGTAAACCATCGCGTTTGAAAATAAGCGTGGTATATCCCTGTTTGAGTCGGTACCGAAATCACGATTTGTTTCCTAGTTCCACTTATCTTCATGCAGCGGCTATGTGGAAGGTAAAACGTCTCATCCGACACGATTCGGTAGCGGGTGCATCCTCGAGACCACCCACAAAATTTGCGCCATCGGAAATGAAAACTGAAGACAAAATTTTTTGCCACGATTCGCTTCCTACTTAATACCTTACAATCAATTGGATCCATTAAGAGGAAAGTGTTATTCAATTTTATCAGCATGCTAAATACGTAATGGCAATCATTAAATCGATATTCTTTTCAACAGGCGGTTCCAACATGCGTTGCTAAAGTGAAAATAAATATTCTGTGGGGAGTGATTCCATTAGATTGATAGTCACTGCAGGTCGTTTTTTCCGCAGAGGAAGATTATATTAAAAAGGGATATTAGTGCTGATACAACCCTTGCCATACGCCACTGGCGGCTTGCGAAGTAGAAATTTTGAAGAACTACCCCATGTTAATGAGAAAATCCCGCTAAAAGCCATATATCAGCGCGAACTAAAACACGGCAATCATAGGACTCTAACCACAAGTAAAAAGAAGGTAATTTCATTTTTCAACGCTGCTTGAAAAAACCTTGGTCGCTAACTACGATCACGTTTACCAACCTGTTTCATGTTACCCTAACACGTAGGCGTATCCAAAGGAACGTTGCGCCCCTCTTCATTCAAGATTCCTTTGATCTTTGAAGATTCCTGTTCTACCTAAGAAGCAAAAACGACCTCAGCGGGTAACATTTCCGTGCATCTGCAAGAGAAACTAAATGAAGAACAAAGACTAAAATTCATCACTAAGCGACCCCAGTGAAATTCGTTAAATCATTTACATTCCCACTGACGCATCGTTTTTCCACGACATACGAATTTTCACTTCAACCTTCCACAAAAACAAACATCAATGCTAAATCAAGTCAACGTTGATATATTTTATGGCATAAATAATTGCATATGTGAGTAACATCCAAGAGGCAAAACAGGAAAATTTGATCAGAAAACTTCATCTAATAACACAAAAGGTACAGAGAGAGCAATTTCGATATTTAAAAAAAAATCGTCTACTAGCTATTATTTCCAAATATAAAAATTCACCCCTTACTGCTATGGGGTGAATTCATACTTGCTACTTGCATTGTCACAGGTAGACCTATTTCCAAATTAATTATAACACATGCCTAAAGGATTTTCTATTCAGATCTATGTTTCACCATAAAAGAGAAAAACTTTTTAGTACACAAAAAATTTGGTCAACAGAAAGCATTTCTGAGGTCTTTGCGATGAGAAAATGTTCCAAAGGACATAAGTTGACAACAGAAATTGATTTGGGATGTTCAAATTGTAAGTTTTCAGTTTCATTGAAAGGAGCCAAACGCTGAAAGAGAAGTTCCTCTTTATGTGAAAATGCTATCACCTTCTTGATGTTAAAGAAAAGTTATTGAATTTGTGGATAGCCAAGTGGGTAGTGCATTCACCTATGGTAGAAATAGTCCTGGGTTCAATCACCAGTGGAAGCCCATACGTGCAAAATGACCTTGGCTATCAAAGCACTACTGACAATACTAATACTAAGAAAAAGTTATTACCTATATACAAGTATGCTTGTTTCCAGGAGAAATCAGGAAGCTGAAATTTTTGAAGAATCTCACTCAGAGAATCGATTCCAAAATAAACATCTAAATATTTTAGACGTTCTTAATCTGATTTTAGCCTGTGGTACTCTATCCAAAATCTTGTTCCTTGTAGAGACTATAGACAGACATCATCTGAGAAGATATGCATTTCTATCAATCTAAACTACCTATACTTCTTTTTCTAGAGACTGAAAAAGAAAACCCATTAGAAAAATGCTTTCCCTTCTTTCCAATCAAGATAAATCGTGTACTTATATATTTTGAGAGAATACTTTCAGGTAAGCAGTGAAGTGAAAAAATAACCGAACAGTTTCTTGATACACAAAATTATCACATGACATGACAATATAAAGGCTAAAATTAGTTAAGTAAAAACTATAATTCTTTAAAACATGATTAATATTCCGCATATTTCACACAAAGTTTGGCACGGAAAAAATCATAATACCTAGCTAAAATTACTGAAACCTAAATTTCATGTGATTCATAAAATTCTACAAACACTACAAAAATAAACATCATATATGATTAAAAACACAAACTCAACTCCTTATTTGAAAATTGTTTGCATTAAATTTTGTTTTGGATGTTAATTAATCAATTCTCCTTTACAAGAAAATAAAAATAGACCTCACAATAAAAGATTATTATTCATGATTATGAACTATTCTTGGAAACAACTTTTACTTGAATGAGCAAGTTTCCTTTCATATATATTACACATATCTCAAGAAGCTTGAAAGACAAAGTTAATAGAAATGCTAGATCTTTCCTAAAAAGCCTACTTTATCTATTATGCCCATTCATTGGTTTGACAGAACTTGAACAAGATTTTAAACAAAAAATCTGTAATTAAAAATGAAAAGTGATGATTAATTTTTTATTCTCCATTCTTTATTATCTGAATGGAAATATTCAACCTAGGCTCATAAATAGGTGAATTCGACTTTCATTATACAAAAGTAGGACATTTTATTTATTATGACAAGGAATTAATTGCAAACTATTTCATTTCAACCATATTTATTTGCAGAAATGGATTTAGGGGTGGAAAAAGTCATAATAATATAAGATCAAGCGCTGAGTTTTAGAAAGCCTTATGGATTGTACTTAAATATCTTCTAAATACATCTTTTACATTTCTGGCCATTCAACTAATCCATGCATTCATAATTTATGATGTACTGTGGTAGCCATTTTTTTAGCTGATTTTTTGCTTCAGATTCTGATGCCTACTATTTTTTCTTCAGCTCAACTACCAACTTAAACCTCTTCCTATTTATTTGCTCCAGAATCTTAGCTAGCCTAGATTGAAATCAAAATCTTTAAATATATTATTGTTTATTCCTATCAAGCCAAAATTATACCACTGTTTTTGACAGAAAAAGAACAAAATCAAACACAACCTTGCTGATAAATATAATTCTCCCCTGCTACACATCCTAAGGTGGCTTGCATAGTATTAATGTAATTGTAGAATTAGAAGTATTTCAGGGAGGCTCAGAGCACCAACTAATTCAAGTGCCATAAGTTGTTTTTTCTTTTGTAAGATATTAATTTTACCTATCCAGGACAATATTTCAAGAATTGAGGGCTTCACCTTACCATCAAGAACACTACAATAAATATGGTCTCTGTCTTCATCACCTTTCTCCTGCTAACCAACCACAACAGTTTTATCAATTAATACAATATCTTCATGCATAACACATAAGGCAAACAAAATTATTGACTTCCATAAGGCAAAATCAAAGAAATAAAGTAATGTTGCCCAGCTTTCTTAATCGATAATAATAGTTTTCTAATATATTTCCTGTTATCATCACTTAAAATCACTACCACTAAGGTATCAATCGTTGAATTAAAAAAGGGTGCAAAATATGTATTTTAAGAATAGTTTTTTCAAACCAGCAAATAAGAATAGAACTAGTTACTTTTCATCTATATGGGTTATGGGTTTTAAATGAAGTGAAATACTGCCCCATGACTCGATGTAAACAATTATGGAGCTACTCAATGTCGATAAAATATGGACAATATTAAAGAGAGATATTCGAAATAAAGGAAATACGATCACCCCATAAGTACAATATTAAGATAGTTAACCTTAATCTTGGACTCTAAAAGGACGAGAATCTTCAAGGCCATACCACTTTAATACAATCATACTTATTGTATATTTAAAATAAAATTCCATTATTTAAAGGACAATTCAAAAGTTCAATTTGATTAGTTAAGGATTACAACTACATTTTGAATTCTTAACATTAGAAATGGTCGATGAAATGATTTCTTGTACATTCTAGTGAAAAGAAACTAACTTTGTGACAGACAGTATTTACTTTAAATTCCATTCAAAGTTTAATAAATATTTAAGTCCCTGCATTAAAAACCAATAGAGTGGTTATTAACAGATGGACCACTTGGGATATAAATATCTGCTTTATAGGATATACAATTTCGATTGATAATGAAAAATTACATTTCATGTTTAAAAAAGTAGATATTTTAATGGCATATTAAATCTTATGTAAGAACTCACTTTTATTTCTGCCGGTAAAACATCCGTTTTTCGTATGCATTGAATTCTTAGTCTCTCAACAGCATATTGATTCACCATTCTTCTTCGTTTTACATCTCTAATCATTCTCCAGTCAGCCCATTTTGTCCTTACTTGCTGAAACTGTTTTTAAAAAATTTGATTNGCCACAAATCCAAACATCGTAACTTGGCCGCGGTTACACTGGGAAATGGCCATGCTAAGGGGCGTGGCAGGTGCCCTCACCTGCCCGGGGAGATGGATACTATGGCCCGACGACATGGAGGAGAGGTCCTCAAGGGTCTACACCGACTTTTGCTTTTGTTTCTTTCTAAGTGGCTGCTGAAGCATTGTTGCCACCGCAAAGAATTTCGAAGGAAAAAGGCAGGATTACCCCTAGCCCAGCTGTTTTAATTTTATTATGTTAACTTGTGGATAGGAGGCAGTTTTCAAAATGTTTCAGGGGAACGAACTTTTATTTTAATTTTCATTCCTTTTGTTCAATGTGGCATAACGATTAATATCTACAGTGCAACAGCTTCTGTAAATAACTTATATCAATTTAATTATATTCACCCCAAATCCAAATAAACCTAAAGGTTGAGAAAGTGGAGCACAGATACTTTTAATTCTTAGAGCCATAGCAGACATGTTTCGGATTCAGCCATATTGAAACATAAGACTTTGAGAAATCGAAAGTTTGAAATATGTAATTTTAAAAGACTTTTTTAATTCAAAGGTTTTAATTTTTAAAGTTAGATGTATTAATTTAAAGTATATTTCAGAATTTATGATTTAAAGTAATTAATTTTAGAGGGGGTATGGGTAGTCCCTGGAACAGCCACCAATTCTTTGACCCCCCTAGGACCTCATACGCATCCCCCACAACGCATGTCACTTCTTCCGTCCCTCTCTTTCTGTCGTGGCATCGGGAGGTGAGTAGCACTCCTCGCACTCTGGTTGTAATCTCAGAATATACCTGACTATTTCTCGCCATCCGTACTTGTAGTTACTTGTAAGTCTTTAATCATCGCTTAAGTTTATTTGGTGAATGCTTAGTTTTCATTTGCAATTAGTTAATTTTAAATATTAGGAGATAACTTCACCCGGCATTACCGGCTGCCATAACAGCATGCTAGCTGTCGACTTATGCAGATTTTACTAACGTGGACTATTAGTTCGGGGTGAAAATTGTCTAGTTTTATCATATTTTCTAGTTTTCTTTCACTGTGTTGCGAAGGAAGTTTATTCTGTTATTGACTGACAACGTGGTTGCAGTCGGTCGGCCATTGTGCGGATTTCTCTTCTCGTGATTTTTCCGAAAATTTACTGCTTTGCATGTGGCGTTGCAGAGCCTGTAATTGAGTTTAGCTTATCAAGTTTGTGTTATTTTTGTTATATTTCGTAGTATTTTAGCAATTTTCAACCAGTGAGGTAGTGCCTCGTTGTCATTTAATTTCCGAATCTAAACTGAATTTTACGCTTAATACGTTACTCAAATTTTTCAAATTCGGAGATATTTTACATTTATTTTGCGTCAGTTAGTAACTGCAAACGGAAATTCGGTATTATTTGAAGTTGCGCTGAAACAAGATGGCGTCCCGATGACGGAAGTGTTACCTTTTTCAGTATATCGACCACGTGTACTAATCTAAGGTTTTCTTGTTTTCTAGTTAACCAGCTTAAGCAACCCGCGCTACTTTATTAACCAAAATGGGAAAGGAAAAGGTTCATATTAACATTGTGGTCATCGGCCACGTCGACTCCGGTAAATCTACCACTACCGGCCATCTCATCTACAAATGCGGTGGTATTGATAAGAGAACCATTGAAAAATTCGAGAAGGAAGCTCAGGAGGTATGTAAAATTTACACTTTTTGTATTATTTATTCTTGAGGGAGAAAATATTCTAATTAGGCTTATTTTTGCAGATGGGCAAAGGTTCCTTCAAGTACGCATGGGTGTTGGACAAGCTCAAGGCCGAGCGTGAGCGTGGTATCACAATCGATATTGCCCTTTGGAAATTCGAAACTGCCAAGTACTACATTACCATCATTGATGCACCCGGTCACAGAGATTTCATTAAGAACATGATTACGGGAACATCTCAGGTAAGAGAAACGTTCATCTAACTTCACACTTAGCATGTTCCACTGAATATGGGATATTGATATTTTATTTGTATTTAGGCTGATTGTGCCGTGCTTATTGTCGCCGCTGGTACTGGAGAATTCGAAGCTGGTATCTCCAAGAACGGCCAAACCCGAGAACATGCTTTGCTCGCTTTCACTCTTGGAGTGAAGCAGCTCATTGTTGGTGTTAACAAAATGGACTCTACTGAGCCTGCATACAGTGAAGCTCGATTTGAGGAAATCAAGAAAGAAGTAGGAAATTACATTAAGAAGATCGGATACAATCCCGCCGCTGTTGCATTTGTGCCGATCTCCGGCTGGCACGGAGATAACATGCTCGAACCCTCTGACAAGATGCCATGGTTCAAGGGATGGAAGGTGGAGCGTAAAGAAGGAAATGCTGAAGGAAAGTGCCTCATTGAGGCTCTCGATGCCATTCTCCCACCTAGCCGCCCAACTGAGAAACCTCTTAGGCTTCCCCTTCAGGTATTTATTTCTTATCCTCTCAATGTACGATCACTATCTGATCGACGGTATTTTATGAAGCATTACCTTTTCAGGATGTCTACAAAATTGGAGGTATTGGAACAGTGCCAGTCGGTCGTGTGGAAACTGGTGTTTTGAAACCCGGTATGCTGGTCACCTTTGCCCCCGCTAACCTTACCACTGAAGTTAAGTCTGTTGAAATGCACCACGAAGCTCTCCAAGAGGCTCTTCCCGGTGATAACGTTGGTTTCAACGTGAAGAACGTGTCAGTAAAGGAGTTGCGACGTGGTTACGTCTGTGGTGACAGCAAGAACAATCCACCTAAGGCAGCATCTGACTTCACTGCACAGGTAAATAGGAACTTCATAATGTTTCCAATTTTCATTAACTTACAACACTGTAATGTCATATTTCACATGGTGTTAGACCCTTTTTAAATATACTTTCTCTCTTTAGGTCATCGTGCTTAACCACCCTGGCCAGATTGCCAATGGCTACACCCCTGTGCTTGATTGTCACACTGCCCATATCGCCTGTAAGTTCGCAGAGATCAAGGAGAAGTGCGACCGTCGTACCGGTAAGACCACTGAAGAAAACCCCAAGTCCATCAAGTCTGGCGATGCGGCTATCGTCAACTTGGTTCCCAGCAAGCCCATGTGTGTGGAGTCCTTCCAGGAATTCCCACCTCTGGGACGTTTTGCCGTGCGTGACATGAGGCAAACCGTTGCTGTAGGAGTCATTAAGGTAAGAGGCAGTTTGCTTTTGAGTAGGCTTCTGAAAAAAATGTGCATTCTTTTTTATCTTAACTCTTGGCTTATTTTCCATTGCAGAGTGTTAACCACAAGGAGGTGACGACTGGTAAGGTCACCAAGGCCGCCGAGAAGGCCCAAAAGAAGAAATAACTAGCTGTGTTCCTGGGTGATGGTGTGCAGTGCAGTCGTGGCCACAAATCCAAACATCGTAACTTGGCCGCGGTTACACTGGGAAATGGCCCTGCTAAGGGGCGTGGCAGGTGCCCTCACCTGCCCGGGGAGATGGATACTATGGCCCGACGACATGGAGGAGAGGTCCTCAAGGGTCTACACCGACTTTTGCTTTTGTTTCTTTCTAAGTGGCTGCTGAAGCATTGTTGCCACCGCAAAGAATTTCGAAGGAAAAAGGCAGGATTACCCCTAGCCCAGCTGTTTTAATTTTATTATGTTAACTTGTGGATAGGAGGCAGTTTTCAAAATGTTTCAGGGGAACGAACTTTTATTTTAATTTTCATTCCTTTTGTTCAATGTGGCATAACGATTAATATCTACAGTGCAACAGCTTCTGTAAATAACTTATGGTTGAAAAACGAAGGGCCAATAAAGAAGCTTTGAACCATGGAATCCTGTGTAATTATTCACTATCACCAGCTCATTTTGTCCTTATATTTAGTGATTTATTTTTAAATATCTATCTTGAAAATGTTAGTTACTGAAGTGACGTTTGAAATTTAACCGTTAGTATTGATACTATGAAAGTAATGTGCTGTGTAACAAATCAGATTGCTGGATAAGTCCAGTCATTTGACAGTAATGCTGTTCAGCTTAGTCGTAATTGCAGTTGTTTTTGTGAATTATCCTAGTCCTGCAATATATTATTTGAATGAGCTGATGTTGAATGTAAGTTTTTGCATCCCTAAGTCTCACCTCAGGCAAATTCAGTGAGGCAAGGACATTTACTACAACGTTTGTTCCAATGGATTTTGTTACTCATTTGTTCTCTTTCAAACATATGCTAGTAACACATTTAATAGGTGTTTATAGTCAGTAGGGGATAAAATTCTTGTTGCTAGACAACAAGAACAGAGCAGTGGTTCATCACTTGGAGGCTTAGCATTGCTGTTCAGAAGTGTTAGATGTCTTATGCTAGAGATTAATTTGAATCTTTGTTGAGGGATGAGATTTGATAATACTATGCTGTTATTCTCTTATTCCAGTAGCACAAAATTTTAATTTTGTATTAAATTTAATCTTGCATCTCACGTGAAATGTTATAAGCAAACGGTTACTTGTGACATTTTAATTTTTAACATTTGTAGAAATATTTAAGAATAATTGAGCAGCAGAGTATGATTTATCTGATAAATAGTGAAACTGACTCAATCACAGATTTCTTTCACAATGGTATCTGCATGATACCTGATCCAAAAAATTGTGATGGGTTAATTTCATGGTTCCGAAATATTTCAAGTACATGATCTTTAGTCTTTTAACTGCTATTTCTTCATGGTGGCCAATCTGATTAACGAGAAATTTTATATGTAGGCACTGTTACCTCAGAGCTGTGAAATGAAGGGAATTAACATAATGAAATTAAGTTGGTCTATAACCAGTTGTAGCTCCTATTCACTTTTATTGAACTTATGATACACAGGACATAGCACCAAAGAGTTGATTTCTAAATTTCTGTGTTGATTTTATCTTAGAATTCTGAGACAGAATTAAGTATAAATGTGAAACTCATTCAATTTGACTAGCATGGAACTTTAATGTATCAGCATTCCTTGAAAGGCATGGCCTGTATGTTATAGGAGTAGCCTTAGCTGAAATCCAGATTCTCCGTCCTCCAGATAGCATAAACAACATATGTACAAGTTAATCTTCAAACACACTTCTTTATTTTGATACTAATCACTATTATGTATACCAATAAGTTATGTGCTGATCAAAATTTCTCTTTGAGACT
Source organism: Ladona fulva (assembly GCA_000376725.2). NCBI lineage: Eukaryota > Metazoa > Arthropoda > Insecta > Odonata > Libellulidae > Ladona > Ladona fulva. The sequence continues at coordinate 3,531,945 of KZ308228.1, read as the reverse complement.
TTCATTGATCTAATGCACTCACAATTTGTAGTATACAATTAATCACACACAGATAACGGTACTAGCAAGCACAAATCATGTACAAATTTTTTTTTTTTTCCTTTTCAAAATGAAGTAACAACATTGGTTCCTTCTTACCAAAATTCTTCCTGATGAGAATTTTTGTATTTTCTAGTCACTTTCACCTCCTGAGTAGGGCTCAAATTTTTCTTTTAAATATTCTTCTTCAATAATTTTATCAATATTCAGGGTTGGTGTACTCTTAGCAGGAAGGTGCCTTTTATTTCCTCGTTTTTTCTGGATATACTTTCTTGGTGTTTTAACTGAAGGAATGGGTTTTTCTTTCTTTTTGTGTATTTTATTTTCTTCAATTTTGTCACCCTCAGTATCACTTTTAGAAGATTCAGTAATGGCCAAATTCGTGGGTCTGTCAGTACTTTGCTGTGGATTCTCAAATATAAGATTATCTAGCCCAGATGACTGTAAATATCCTATATTATCGGGAACTGGAAAGGAAGGTTCACTTTTCTGAAGTGACAGCCTCCTTCGCTTCTTACACTGCAATTCAAGAAATAAGATGTAAATGTAATAATGAATTTATATTGTTGAATTAGGTTTGATATGATAATTTTATTCTCAGATTTTTCATTTTAGTAATAATTTATATTTTATTTTTCTCCTGAGTAAATACTAAGTACAATGGAATACCCAGGATTGAAGGCCAGAGAAATTGATTATGCATTCCATATTCTCTAAAATCTTATCACCTATACAGGGAAGAGCTTGCTTTTGCATTTTACTGCTTTGTTTAAACGTTACTGCATAACTTGTATCCTTCATTGAGTTTTTCATTCATTTGTTTATTTTGAAAAAATCCAAACAAAAGTTTCACAGTTTATATCACCATACGTACTACCATGGTATTAATTGGTTATATAATTACCTATATTCTTCCTGTTTTCTAAACCAGTATTGAATAATGTATTATTAATTAATCTGTCCACCTTAAATATTGCCTCATAGGAAGTTAAATCTTACAAATGAAGGGTACAAGGAGATTGTGCATTAAAATGTTTTGATTGATAAATATATTGATTGCATTTACTAACACTGAATAACTATGCAAATAAAAGATTTTTTTCATTAGTACAAGGATGATTTTCAGCATCGAAGGTTTTTTAAATTTCTTTAGCATGATCCTCAGGACCAGAAGTCATTTTACATGAGAAAATCTTTGCTGTAGCATTTACTTAGGAGTTCCAAATATATATGTATACCCTCCCATGGATAAGGAAATGATTAAATAATCATCAAAGCTTTTTATATATTCCTATATTTTTCTACATTTTTAGTGAGGTCTGGATTATTATCCCAGTTTGCCAATTACTAGTCTCAAGTACTACTTCACATTCAGTATGATTAATGATGCCTTTAGAAAGGCCTTGGTTGGGAAAATGAAATATATATTTGTTGATTTTACTCACCCAGTTCCATCTTGCACATGGAAGGGATATTATTTTGCCTCTTTTATTCTTCCTTGAATGAGATTTATTACACTTTTTCTTGATTGAGGACCTTTGCTTTCTTTTATTTTTTATTCCAAATAGAAATTTGTTATCTTTTTTTCTTTCTGCTTGAGATGGTGAACCTAATGTATGATTGTCAGGTATTTTTTCCTTATATATATAAGAAACTATGATGTTATTTATTCCCTTTTCTTTTCTCATATATATTTTTTCATTTTGCAATGCATACCATGAAACAGTTTTCTCATCTGAAACCTCTGGCATATTTTCTTCATCTGATGAACATTCTGTCACCACTTCCTCTTTAAACTTTATACCTCTTTCTGGACTACTTTTATATTCAAAGTTATCAGTTTGTGATTCTGCTTCCATGATATTAACTTTCTTTGCAGATTTGTTGGAATAATCCATCAGATTTGCTTCTGTACTGACATCCTTAACACTGACTGATGAATCTTTTCTCTGACATGATGGGAAGCAGGCACGACAAGACCTTTTAGATTTTCTCTTTCTTTTCCCTTCATTTGATTGTACATATTCATCATCAGTTTGCATTTCCGCCTCTTTACAACTCGATTTCTTTGCAGTTGCATCTGAAGTATCTGCTTCCCTACTGGCATTCTTAACTCTGACTGAGGAATCCTTTCTCCGACACAATGGAAAGCAGGCATAACAAGACCTTTTAGATTTTCTCTTTCTTTTCCCTTCAACTGATTTTTCATATTCACCATCAGTTTGCATTTCTGCATCTTTAAAACTAGATTTCTTGGCAGTTTCATCTGATGTATATGCTTCTGTACTGGCATTCTTAACACTGACTGATGAATCCTTTTTCCGACACAATGGAAAACAGGCACAACAAGACCTTTTAGATTTTCTCTTTCTATTTGTTTCCTTAGATACTTCATTTTCACTTTCTGATTGTATTCCTTTCTCTTCAGCTCTCATTTTCACAATCTGATAAGCTTCTGTGATGGTATCCTTTTGGCATTCTGGTGATTCATCTGTTTGAGTTTGATGACAAGATGTTTGTAAAGGAGATGGTATTGTTTTAGTCAGCTGGACCATCTCATAAGCCTGGCATTCATCATCAGCCTGAGATTCTGCTTTTTTTAATATTTCTTCTTTTTTAGCATGATTACAAACTTTAGGAGAAATTTCTTGATGATTCAATAGATAACAATCACAGCAAGATACTACAGCTTGTGACCCTGAGTTTCCATTTAACCCAATTGATGGATCTTGTGAAAGCGGCAATTCCTTTGATGGTATATTTTCAGTGCTTAATTCATCTGACTCGTTCTCTTTTTGAAAAATGATGGTAGTTGAATAATGCACAATACTGGGATGACTTGATCCAGTTTTTGGGTTTATTAATCCATGGCAAGAATGAGCTAATATTTCTTCAATTTCACATGGTATTTCATCTTCTTGTTCCTCTATTATTTCTTCAAAATTTTTTTCCATACTCATATTATTTTCCAGACCATCATTTTTCTGAACCTCTGGTTCTTCTGAATTATTCTCTACTGTCCTACATAATACCTCGCATTCAAATTTTTTGTCAATGAAATTTACATCTTTTGCATCATTGGGAATTATTGATGTGCTGCTTGTGCGACACAATGGGAAACAATGAAACATATGTTTTGATTTAGAAATAACCTCTTTCTTGACATCATCACTATTTTTTTCCAGGTCATCTTTTTTATTTATGTCCATTTTATTATCCAAGGCTGACATATTGTCATGGCGTTCAGGACTACTTTGGCACTGATGGCTAGCAGGAGGCATGTACTCTAGACCTGAACACTTATGTTCTTGACTACTGCTTACTTCTTTCATGAAGTGATGACTTATCCTTACATAAGTTGGTTTAATATTTCCTTCTTCGTGTCCTGACTTTTTGGTCTCAGCATTATTCTCTTTCCTGTTTTCTTTAAAATGTGACTGTTTTGTTAATGGTATCTGAAAAATGTTTCCCCCCCTTGTCTCATCTTTTCCCTCTTCTTCTTCACTATAGCTTTCCAGCTCCTCACATTCAAAATCTGAGGAGCATACACTCAAATGTCTGAGAGAAGAAAAACAACAAAGACAGTTAAATTCTGTAAAAATTAGTCGCTATCTCTTAGTGCTCTAATTTATTCTCCAGTATAGCTACAAAATAGTGAGAAATTTAACTCATTTACCCTAAACATCTGTTGTTATGATCAAATTTATGTGGAATCACATCTGCTCTTTTATAAGGTCCCTTTTGAAACTTTTCCATTCTTGCAACAGCAACATATATCCCTCCATGTTGGAGATGGCATGGAATATGGATAGCTTCTCCATTTATTGTAAAGAAGCTGTTATATCCAAAATAATAATGTTGATATAAACTACTATGCAGATATAGGAACAAAAGTCATAATTTTCTCATCATTCACAGAAGTCAGTTACTTTAATTCATTCTAAAGAAGCTACTCAATAAGTGATAGTGATGAAAAATATCCATAAAAATAAAGGCAAAGATGAAACAAAGCTATTTCTAAAATGTTGTATCAAATGTTCATGATGTTAGTCTATCAGAGGGAAATATGTCCACTTTATTATTTCATGCAATTCTCATAAAATTCATTATTCTCTGACTCACCCCTTAATGCTAGACATCTGAAGTTTGGATGCTATTGACTGCATAGTTGGTCCCCACCAATACAAGCTTGTTCGGTCTTTTTCACTTAAAACGACACGTATTGGTCGATTATCAAAATCTTTATTTCTGTGAACAAAAATTGTCATTGTGGCTTTCCTACGCCTTTCAGCATCTTCCAAGTATTTTGACTGTATATTTGAATATCTTTCTCTTAATGATTTTCCTTTCTCAGGTCTGTAAATCTGTATGGAAATACATAAATATATGCACAGATACATATCATTTTAAAGTACTTTTCGATTAGATCATTCATGAAGACATGAATTTGTAATACTGTTGCTTGAGAGACTAATTTTCACCATGAATTTCTATTATATTTAGATGTTTTCATCCATTTATTTTTGAAATATCCTTCATAGTAGGAATTTTTTTATCCGTCTCTCATTTTCCCCCAATGATTTGTGGTATGATAAAAAGTTGCTGATGGTCCGATCCTCTCTCAGAAAATTGACCCTATTTACCCATTTGGGATATTTCTTGATTCCTTAAAAGATATTTTTTTTACATTTTTTCAAAGCAATGTCTCAAATATTTATACTACGTTACCAACTTATTTCAGCCATTTATACTAGAAACAATTCCATAAAAAAATATGTTGGAACAATTTTTATGATGGTTGCTTTAGAGGAAGTCTGTTGAAAATACATTTTTTTGTAAGATTTTGAAGAGATGAAATATTGCAGGATCTGCAAGAGGTTTAAAAAAGCTAAAGGCGCAAATATCTTTCTAACTTTCGGTCTTAAATATTCCTATGTATATTTTGGGACATGATGGTTTATTTTAAACCACATTCTCAAACATGTTTACTAATGCAGTTGATTTAATAAGCCTGTAGAATTTCAAAATCAGGATATGAGAAATATTCGTTTTATTTCATGTAAGCAAATGAAAAACTGAGGGGGCAAGTGATAGCTTAAAAAATAAAGAAGATGAATATTGGCTAAGTTAGAAAAAGTGAAGGCTCTAAAAAACTACTGTATTTCCCTATGATTTACAATCTAGAGCCATGCTGGATGGAAGAATAATTACATTAAAGTCTAGAAGATATAAGGTAAAATATCACAATAAATTGCAATATAAAAATAATATTTGATAAAAATACATGCTTTTACTTACTTCCCCTCTTTTGTGATTGCATTTATGCCTCTTCTTGAACTTCTCGTCATATGTAAGATACCTTTTGGTGAAATCCAATCATTCATTACAAGTGTCATAAAGTAAACTTATTTTTAGAGCTTTCTAACAGTTTTGAGATATATCATATTTTTAGGTTAATGATTAACAAAATACGAGCTTTTTTCCTGCTTTATTTGATAGGTGAGCTTGAAATTAATTTAGTCGATCTTCTATGTGATTCTGATTCAGGTGAAAAAAGTTCTTTGTATTAATAAAGTCACAATTTCCCTTCAAGCTAATCAGTTTTCATGATTTTATAACTACCAAGAAAGTTTTGAATCAGATACATGGATAATAAATTTTGTATTAATCACTATTTGTTATCATAAAAAGTTTTAGTAAAAAATAATGCAGCAAATGATCTTCAGAACAAGTCATTGACTGGTGAGTATTAATAAGATTTAAGGAGATTTAGGTAAAAAAATATCAGTAAGAAAAAAGTTGTTTCTTTAGTAAACTTAAAAGTACCTAGTCTGTAAATGACCACAAAATGATATCAATTTAAGAGAAAGTAATTTTTTTAAACCACTCAGTTGTAACTAAAACTTCAATATTCTTAAGTAATGGTTTTTTTGCTTTGTATGAGCACCATTTACACCCTTGCATAAGATACGGTTTTTCAATAGGAATTTAGGTTAAAAAGTATGGTGTCTTGTTAGCCGAAATGGACTTTCCATGGAATCTATTATGATACATCAACAATGCAGTCTCACAAACCTTGCTGTGACCTGGGTAGATACAATATACCAAGAATACCATTATTGAAAGTGATGATCAGTACTGACCAAATTATGAATATTATGAAATGAACTTTCAAGAGATAATCTGTGGTTTCTCAACGAAATACAAATTAGTAGTATCTTTTTTTGGTCTAGAGCTCTGTAATGTTGAAATTTCCATGTCAAGATATGGTTATACATATCAAGATATGTGATACCCTACTGGAAGTTTTTGTTTTTAGATTGTTTTTAGTTTGCTATGGTTAATGATGTCTTCCACCCTCCACCTATTTCCTTGCAGATAGTTACCCCAATGGTAGACTATCCCAAATTATGCCCCATGGGGCAGATATATTTGCCCACATACTTTCATCTAATTAAAGATATTAATTGTAAATTTCAAAAGAGATAATCACTTATTTAGAAATTTCTTGCATTATAGAATCACCCCTTGTTTAACTAGTCTCTTATTTTTTCAACAAAAGGAATTACACATTTACACAGTAATTGCAGTAGTTACAAAAAATATATTCCGGAAATATAATACAAAAAATTGCCTGTATTTTCCAGGTAATCAATAAAAAGTTAGAGCTCCATTGACCTAGTCTGTTGTCATTCACTCTTGGAGATCCACTAATTTAGATCACAAAACAATTTTTTGTAAATAATCAACACTACCCCATTTGTGAAAATTCAATTACAATATATCAAGTAATATAAATGACTCACCCAGTTGAAATCTTTCTCAAACTTTCTTTACCTGCTGCAACATATTTATGATTTGGTTTCAAGTCTTTCAAACATTTCACAGCATTTCCAGAACATGGAGAATAAACCTGTTAGTAATCACAGATGATGATAATCACAGATTGTATCATGGTTATTTTTCTTAGATTTTTATGTTACTGACCTGTCTGACTGCTCCAAATGATGGTTCAAGACGTTTTGTTAGCGAGTCTAATAAGCCTTCAAAATTTCGTTGGCGAGCAGGGCTTACTAAAAAGCGTGTGCCACAGTGATGTTTATCTCCATTCCGAAATGCAGTGATCCAAATAGGAGAATGGAAGTCATTATATTCCCAAGCACAAGCAGAACATCTACTATAGCAGGAGGGCATCTTATCTTTCAAAATTTCTGGTTGAGGCATCATTTTTCTTCGGGTATTTGAGTGAAAGCTGTGACATAGATGTTATAAATTAATTACTATTACCTTTTTCTATTTGATATTTCAGGTCCCCTTTCATTCATCTAACGTTATTAGATTAAGTTATTCAAATATCAGTCAGTAAAATATTCACCTGTTTTTAAGTTCCTTCAAACATATGTTGACTTTTGTGCATTTACTTGTAATTTTGTAATGATTAGAGATATTATTTTTTTCAGAGGAATTACAATCATTTTTGACAGACAATTTCCTATAACCAAATTCACCACAAGAATTTTAAGACAAAGTTCTGTCAGAGTTCATTTTATTAATTTAGAATTCTACTATAAATCATGTTGCTAAGTGACCAAATAAATATTTATATTTCTACCAAAACAACTTGAGGAATCAATATAACTCCTTCATGAAGTAAATGACTTACTAATATTAATATCAATCTTTTCTAAGACCATATTATAACACCCATTAATTATTCTGAGATAGAATACATATCAAATGGGGATAACTCAGTCTTAAGGATAGTGATACTGAAAAAAGAAAACAACTGCCAATGTAATGTTTGAGAAAAATGATTTTTATTTTCTTTTAAGTTTTTAACACCTCAGGTGCAATCCAATCGAATTGATAATGTTGTGTATGTTAAAGGAAAGTGGCATACAACGACATTTGGATAAATGTTGCATTTAGATCACTCGACATGTAAAGACAATGTACAGATACCCATTAAAGACATTGCTTCAAATTAACAATACTAAATTTTAGTAACTCCCAAAACAATGTCAATCCCGGCTCAACAAATCTTCAAGGAAAAACCCATCCTTGCACAAAATTCCAGGACAGATAAATCATACAGATCTGACAGCTAAATGAATAACGAAGAAGTATTGCTCAAATTTTGCAATAGATCAAACCATTATCAGGTCACCAAAGGTTATAGTGATGCAAAATCTTCAGTGACCCAAGAAATTTGGATTTCTTTATTCATCGTAACTCATACTCATAATTGACTTGATACACAAGGCCAAATTAGTCGTGCCACAGCAATGAGTAATGAAATGCAGAGAAAATGCTCAACTAACTCATACACAGGTATGATGACAAATTCTGGTAATTCATTTTGAGAGAATTTAGACTTTAAAACAATAAATATTTTTTTAAACATAGATAATTGCTTAATTTTAAACAAAACAAACATCAATTGGCAAGAAAATAAATAGACATTTCATCGAAAGAACCTTAAAATATTGTACTCCAACTTAACAGATAATCATCAACTATATTTTATAAATGCAAGTGCAAGAATACTTATCACACCCCAAATGATTGTTAAAATGTGTCAACTCTTGCAGCCCATAACGGAAATGTTTAGGAGGATTGAGTTGAAGAGACAAATAAATGGTTCAAAATACCGAGTGAAGAGTTTCATTCAAATTTCACTCACTTATACATAACCTTGAAAATTATTGTACTGTAATTTATAATTTACAAAAATGCTTAGTAAAGCATGAGTCAAAAAGATACAACAAACGGAATTTAGAAAGAATGAAAGGAAAGAGTTTTTTATTTTTGTACAAATATGTCATATATATAATAATTTTGGCAAAATTCTCAGTATTTCAATGGATGTATTCCAGGTTCCGACTAGTTTATAGGATTGTTTGTAATCAACTGATGAAACAAGTTCAACTGATAATCTTCACACACTCACACACCATACATAGTATGAATACTCAACAGTCATGCGTCACTTTATTAGACCATCTCTTGGAGAGTCTTGCATCAATACTGCAAGTTGCAGTGTTTGTTGATGTTAAAGTAAAAATTTTGGCTAACATTTTTCCATGGTCATAGTTCAGTATGCTCATGGCGATGTTTAGGGTTGAAGTCAGTAGGATGAATATACATTCCCTCAACAGCCTGCCAACGACTATTGCTTGTAGGTGAGCTCACACCTACAACCTCAACTTGTCCATTTATTGGTCTTCCATAGGTTCGCCCAGACACTGACAAATACCTGAAACATTTTCCAGTCCAATGTAATGAGAATAAATGAAGGAAAAGAAGCTGTTTATCTTGAGCATCATTGAAGTATTTTCAAAAATCAAAATAAAAATTTTCCAAGGAGTAAAAATTATTATTGGCATAAAACGAACCAATTTATTCAAATTATATAAAGGGAATATTCAATGCAAAGCACTATTTGCTAAAATGGACGAGGGAAATCAAAAGATTTTTAGTCTGATATTAGAAAACCAACTTAAAAGCTGACGAGTAAAGAATTAATACATATTAATGGTTGAAAAATATAGTCAGTATATCTTAATGATAAAGAAAAATTTTACGTTAAACTCAAATTTTTTTGGTTCATAAAGGTGGATAACATTTCACTGAAAAATTCACCTCATTACTTAGAAAGAAATAAATAAATATCAAGATTTTCGCCGCAATTAAGGTAAAAAACAACACTGAAACTACTTACATATTGGTGTCAACATGCCTAAGCATTACTTCTTCATCCCTTTCCCAGTTATCACCATCACAGACCACAACCCAATGGTCACCCGTATCTCCAACTCCTACAAGTAAAAAAAATCGATAAAAAAGGTTTCGCGGCAATACACAGATTTATCTATCGTACATAACTTTAAAATACAAAAATCAAATACCATAACTCTAAATTATCAAACAAGCACCTACAAAGCCTTAATTAACAGCTTAAAATCCAAAATAACTTATGATATCAGAAATACAGTATAAACCTATAATCCTACCATTTTCACCATAAGCAGAGATTTCTTGGTTCCCAGATAATGGGGATGCAAATATGTGAGAGTGAAGATTTTTTTGGGTGGTTGTATGCTCTAAACGAATAGTATCACCACATTTTATCGTCTCCCTGAAAAATAACAGGATATACATATCAAAAGTGAAAAAAAGAATAATTTGATGAAAATAATTATCTCAAAAATATATAAAGACCCTCTTGTGCAATGCTTCCCAGTCATTCCTTTGATTGCCCAATGAGAATTGACATCTTCCTTCAGCTCAGTTCCTGTGACAGACTGCTGTCCACTTCCAGTACCGTATTTGACATCATGGGAATGTAATCGTACTTTATACCCCGTATTCATTAGTTTTACAACGGATCCGCAGGTGACAAACTGATTTCCACGTCCTACGTTATAACACCGAGGAAGACTCTAATTAAAATACATAAAAATAAAACGCGACAACGAAGATCGGTAATCCCAACCTCATAAATTATGAATAAAAATATCGACTGAGAACACACACGGTTTATGGGCACTTAACGAAGTAGAATGAGAATTCTACCGAGAAGTTGGGTTTACGGGTAATATACTTATTATTAATACATAGAATTTGATAAACAGGAAATTATAAGTAGCTAACTACTATAATATTGGTTTAATATGAAAAATTACCTGATGCAACGTGTATTAACATAAATATACCCCATAATAACACTACAAAATTCCACCTCATCTCTTGCACAGTGAGCGCGGCCATTGTATGAATACGTTGACGATTTCCATTGGCTGCTTACTTGACAATTGATAGCAGAAAATCTTTCTGAGTTGTAGTGGTTGCTGTATCATGTGGTAGATGTCACATGAGAACATCTAAGTCATGTCATTCTGCTATACGCAAGGTTGAAATAGTTTGCGTTTTCTCGAAAAGGTGGTTATAGCTCCGTGTATGGAGAGGAATGTGACGTAAGACAAGTGACCTTATGATGTTTGTAAACACATACACGTTGTGCAACAATAACTAGTGTTTTTACCTCAGAAATCTGGCATTGTCTGTCTTGAATAGCGTCGACAATATGGATGTCGAAGAGTCTGGTGCCGTGTCTCGTGAAAGTGAAGAAATGGTAAGACATAGGCCTAGAAGAAGGGCTAAGGGTGGAAAAAACGTGAGTACTTCACCATCTTTTAAAATGGTGGAAGAATGTTGCAAGGGATTTGCTATGTTGATTTCGATCAAAGTAGATTACAACCTTGCTTCATTATTTATGGGTTGATTTTGTGTTTTGCCTGAATAGAGGTAGGTTATCTTTGGGTTATGTCGTTTGCTACTCTAGATTTATTTACTGTTTCAGTTGGCACTCGTTGAATTCAAGTTAAGGGATGTTGTCAGTTGCTCAGTTAAGGTAGATTCTCTTAAAAAACATGAAGTATCTAACTAAGTGATGTTATTAATCTGTGTCATAGTGAATTTTATTCAGATGAAGCCATATGAATGTTTTAATTTAGAGCGCAAGATTGGGTGCTGTATTGAGATATTTACGAAGACAGTTTGGTAGCTGAATGTAGCAAACGAAAGTAGAGATAACTGATGAGTTTCTGATTCAGCAGGACCTAAAATGTCACGGTGGAAGAAACTTTTCTGCAATGTTATTGCCTTTAAAGACTCTGAGAGAGTTCATTAGCCTAAGGTAACGAGATTATCAAGGATAGCATGTATAGAATTAAGAGATCGAGATTCAATGTACAAGATAAATCTAACCTTTAAAGAAAGATAGATGTAGATATATTGATTAAGGAAACAAGCAATGTTTTGCAATTATATCCCCAACTTATGATTTATATGTTCAACTGGATTGCAAAGGGGAGTTTTTAGAACTCTAAGAAATTTAGGACAACATTACGATCTGAGATAAATTTTTAATGTAGATTTCGTCGTAAAGATACATCGGAAGTAATGTGGATCACTCTTAATTACTTGATGTGACCTTTCAGACACTCTCTCAGCAGTCTCTAGAAGGAAGAGTACTAAACACAAGAACCTGGATATTGATGAAAAAGTTGTTTGATTATGGCTTTAAAGCATATGGCTCTTATATAAATTTTTCTGGAATGTAAACTTCCATGAATAAGCATTATGGATGCTGCAAGTCGAATGTGTTTGACATGCAAGTGTAATGAAATTTTGCTCAGCAAATGAGTTATTAGTCTTGATCTCTTACGTTTGATAAATCAGCCTAAGTGAAAGGATTTGGTCAATCTAAAAGGGTTATTAGTGATTATGATAACATCCCTTAAGTTTTTTATGGAGGAATGTTGTGGCATCAAAACAAATATTAAATTTCCAAGTTAGAGTGATTCTTATATCATCTTTTACATTCACCTATAATATTTATTTTGGTTATTTGCATATATACATTTAATTTGAACATTTTAGAATAGCGATATTGAGTTGTCATCACTTAAAATTCTTTTAAATGTTAAAAATTATGCATTAAATAGTTGCATGACTAGTGATTCGCATGACTTGTAATTATCCAGGAGTTACATAATCAACTGTCATGATTCAATTTCCTGGTCGATGAAGAGATTAAGTTTAGAAGTAAATATTGTTTATAGTTTAATTCGCTCAAGATCAGCTGATATCGTGTCATTATCAATTATTTTTGAGATAGTGACGTCTTTGCAGAATTATGAATTCTTATGCCACCTATAGGGATATCGGAACATCACCTTGGTGAGTCAACTGTAGAACGTGCTTCCATCTGTGAGCCAATGTTAGAATTGTGAACTGACTGGCGGTGGCTATGAAAATCTGCACTGTTGACACTGTTATATTTCAGAAAGCGTTGAGAAAGAAAATTCACTAGATAATTTGGTTAGGTTCTCTGGAGTCGATCTTAAGGTCGAATTTAGCTCATCCTTCATATTTTCTTTCTCTTAAGAAGCTGGACTGTTCCTATCTTTTACAAAATGTTCAAATAAGGGTTTGCAGCTGACTACGGAAGGATAGAAACTCGGATAAATAGAAAACAGTTGAGGTTAATCTGTACATAAAAAGCATAATTTGGCTATAAAATATAATAAGTAATCTGCAACCGAAGTAGTTTACTACAAAATCGATTTGCTTACTGGAGGAATGCCCTAACATTTACATTAATACTCCGTGAGCCGCTATATGGCGTACGAAAGGGAGCGTGACAACAATAGAAACGTTAAGATTAATTTTCATTATTTTAAATAAAAAAATAATTAACTTTCATGTTAAAAGAAATATGAAGAAATGTTTAATCATGTTATACCGAAATATTATAATCACATTATGCGATGGGATGATAAAGAAGAACATTGTTCCAAGGAAATGACTTACAATTTGCTCCTTTTTTTTTAAAATACCCCTTTTCATTTGTGGCGGTTTTACCTAGAATCGATTCTGATAAATTGAGAGCAACTGTCAGATATTTATGCATGTTGCGGAGAATGGAAATACATCCCGTTCTCACAAATTTGAAGTTTGCTGCTGGAATGACTGTCTCAGAGGAAAGCATGTTGAAGAGGAGGCGATGTAACTGGTGTCCCTTGTTTCAGTTTAATTATGACACTCCTCGTTTTTGTCGAGTTTCATTATCATTGACTTAACACCATGTTTCGAATTTTGGGATATAACGAACTGTAAAGGAGAATGTCTTTATGACAGTTGCTTTCATGTCAGTATTTTTGTCTTGTGGATGTTTTAATTCGATTTTACTTACAAAATTATTGCTCGCGGTTATTCTGTATATCTTGGTTGCTATTACTTTCCTCCCGAGGTCCAACATTTCTATCATGCGAGACAATGAGGATCCCCCCTTAAAGTAGACTACCATTTTCTCGCACAAGTAATTAACAGTTTGCCTATTTTTGTGCGTTTTTCTCCAGAAAAAAAGCAGATACACGTATGGAGATAATAATATTTGATTAACACTATGCTCGGAGGCAAGCTATTCAGTCACAAATGAAGGCAAGTTTGTTTAACGAGGACCATTTTCACCAATGATTGCACAAGGTTTCCGATGTGTTACCCTTTTTTATCCAAGGATACATGTTTCTGGGTCCTGCTACCATACTTGATGAATGAAATATTTATCATTTGTCTCATGGTACGGGATAAAGAAACATGTACCTTTTATACACTTTTGACTCGGCCTTGTTCATGGAAGTGATGATATTAAAGCTAATGAAGTATGAGTCATGGTGAATAATAGAAGTAATTAAGGAATCTCCTTTGCAATGTTACGAAAAGTGTTACTCGTAGGGACATTTTGCTTCACTAATGTGGACTTATTTTGCTTACAGCATTCTGACTCAATGAGGAAAGTAAGGGCAAACTACCTCACTCCTCATCTTGCCTAGAAAGCCTCATTTTTTTATCCTAGCTCTCCGTAGCTGATGGTAGAGGGAATGAAGTCCCAACCGGCCTTCGGGATGAATACTTTACAGTCATATTTCTGGTATCGAGATTTAATTACAAAACCAGGGTAACCTTCTGCCCTAAATGTAATAAATATAGAATCAGATTTATACTTATATATAATCTGTATGAGTCAAAAGTGGCGTGAGTAACTGTGGATGTTTAAACAATTACAATGCACCTTCCATAAATTCGATATGTTAAAACTCATTTTGGCTGTTGGGGGTTAACACCCCGTAATCCCCTGGCTACGCCTCTAACCAAACACAAAGAAGATTGTCCAACTTGAAACCGCCAACGGGCCGCATTCTGGGCCGCGACAAGAGATCTTGCGACAACTATCTCATAACCACGCTCTACTTGTTTCTCATTTGGAATAACAATTTTTCTTTTCGATTGTTCCCACCGATATCTTTCGAGTCTAATTTCTCTCCAGTCAATATAAGTTGTATTGTTGTCAGTATTCTGAAATTGTGAATAGAAAACCCTCTGTAAGTTAATTAAACATGGTTGATATTAATTTAGATGTGAAAACTTTTTCAACTTTTTGTAAGATTTATTTCACCGAGTATATCCGTACTTCAAAGTATCTGAAGTGAGCTCATTTCTGGCTGAAAGGCTTTCAATGGTAAAATGGACGGATTGATCATTAGATTCGCGTTTTTTTTACGAGTTGGAGCTTTCAACAGTTTGTCCACTTGAAGAATAGGAAAGTTTTCGTTTTTAGATTTTTTTTTGTTCGTAATCGTTATAATAAGAGGTGTGTTTTGTTTGATGGCACGAGAGGTGGTTTACAGGAAACAGATTTGAATGCGCAAAGCGCATCTTTACGATTGTAATATAATAGAGCCGCCCACTTTTCTGGCGATACATGTTTGACTAGGCGAAGAACGTAATATGCTTTGGCAAGTGCAACTTCAGCATCAAGGTTCCGGAAATTTTGTCGGGTCGATCGGCCTAGGTCAATGCGAATATTTTGAAATGCAATTTTGCGATTTTTCGTTACACATTGTTCGAGAGTTTAAAGAATTCATTGCCCATCTGTATGTCGCGCAGTTTTGTTTCGACGAATCTTGCTGGCTGGAAGATTATTTGAAATTTCCCACAAAAATGAAAATAAAAGTTAGGAAATAAGTTGCTTGATCTGTGGTAATGAAACGCCAGTATTTTTGAAATTATGGTCGTTTGGGATTCTTCTATTACTTCTGTAAATCAATCACTTTCTACAAATCGAAACAGTGAGATTTGTGAAGGTGTTTTCATTTGGATGTGATCAACGGAGTGGGGAAATTAAGTCACCTGATTTTCTAGGTAGGTAGGGTTCGGTGGAAGCGTTCCCGGGTTCGGTTCTTGTTATAGTACAAAAATATTGTTTTAGTACGAAAACTCAGGTTGGCAGGAGGGAGTTCTTCATTAAAGAGTTGTACATTAAAACAACCTGAGTGAAGGGCTCCCAGATAACTAAGTGGGCAAAGCGTTCAACTTCGATGAAAGCGGTCCCGGGTTCGATTCCCGGTGGGGGCCTACGTGCGAAATGACTAAAGCTGTCGAAGCACTTTTAACAATACTAGTACTAGTGCTAAAACCTGAGTGAAGCTTAGGAAAAGTTTCCACAGGTTTAAAACACCCACAAAGAAGAGGTGTGTGTAAAACCTGCACAAACCTAATGAGAGTAATAACTTAAAGAGAGTAAAGCAAATATCCTTATTACCTGGAAATAAAAATATGGTCAAATAAAATAAAAACAAATAACGAAGACTACAAATAGTGTACACTACCAATTAAAAATAAACAAATATGAAAGTAGATAGACATTTTCTATGAACTGTCGAGTAAATGCAGACGTCTTCCGTATACACAATTTCTCTGACTTTATCAATTGCGACCTGGCTTTAAGAATTTCTCTTCTTTTTGATTCCCAACCTAAATTCGATTCCTTAAATCAGAAACCATTTTCTCATCGTTTTACCCACGTAATTTTAAACAAAGCGTCATCTTCTCATGTTCGCGAGTGCTCATTAATATTTTTCATCAACGGCACCAGCCTACCTCATAAGTATTTACGCCATAGTCTAAAGATAGCGCCAAAGCCGGAACAAAGGGAAAGTACATTTCAATCGAAATTTAATCCCGAAGGGCGAAAATCCATACAGTGGTACCTCGACTTATAAACCGCTCTTTGCTCTGACTTTTTCTTTGTGCATTTTGATCTCTTAGTACGAACTTAATTATGAGAACGGAAAATTCGAAAAAATATAATGAGAAACTGGGTTTCGAGGGAGAAACTTTTCGAATTACGAATGGCGGATGGGTCGACTTAAGTTCGTAAATCGAATTATGTAACTATACTATATCTCGTATTATTGTAGTATGGTAGAGAAAGTTGCAAAAGTTTGCAACGTAATGGTAGTATGCTTATGTAAGTTGAGAAGTTATAACCGTTTGGTACAAGAAACTGATTCAGTATAATATGGGACAATTAGATTTCTGTTCAAGATTCCCCGTTTTATTATTAACTACCACCACAGAGTAAGCTTACTTTGTGGTCACCAGGTATTCGGAAAGCATCCCAGACATCTTAGAAAACTTGCGGTACTTTGAAAACATGAATTGGCCAGCTTGGGTGTGGAGCGAATGCGGAATGCATCTCCTTTCCGCGTAAAACAACTCTTTCTTCTTCATTAGTTTAGTTTTGCTGTCATCCAACTTGGCCTTTGTCCGTTTTATCGACGGTAGGCATTTTAGGTTATTACATATAATGGAACGTTCTTAGAGCTTTACCCTTGAAAAATAAATCTCAGCTGGCAAGTGGTAATGAAAAAGCAAAACCTCTGAAAGGAATCAAGCCGTGTAAAGAAATAAATTCGAGATAAATCATGTGGGAATGTGGGATTACAAAATTATGCTGACACTTTTGATTAAATTGGTGTCCCTTGAGATTTTACTCCTGATACTGGGACAATCTCCTGATCAATTTAATCATTATTGATTCATTTCGATCTAGCCGTGTTTCTTAAAAAGGCATTCGAATGACAATAACGGAATTTAATTTCTTCCATCAGTTCTCTTATAGAAAAGATTTCCCAATGAAAACAGACGAATAAGAGATAATACCATCGTACACGAGGAAATGCTCTAAAATACATTAATTTTAGTGAATCTGTCTTGATTTCTTTAATCAATTTATATTAATCTTGAAAGCTGCTCGGTTATGACTATTTCACAATAAGGGAAGATATTTGGGATTTAATTAAGCGCTGCAACCTTTTTCTAAAATTTGATGAAGAATATATTGCTGGCTGTAGCAGTAATATCGATGTTCGGGAAAGAAAGAAAAATCAAGGAGCTTATAATTGGGATCGTTGCACAGCGTTACTTACGCGGTCAAATGTAGCCATATCAGGTTCATCGAGTAGCGTTGCTATGGAAACAACTGTCCAGCGTGCCAATGCATCGGTGTATTTCAACTTCGAAGTATCGCGAGAGTGGAGTGGGTTCTGCAAACAGAGGTGTACGAACTCTCGAATTTTTTACTTCGTGTTAATACTTCCCTTTCCTGTGTATTGAAACAGTCTCAACACAGAAAGAAACAGAAGTCTCCACGTAATTGTTCGCGTCGGTCACGGAGGAGATTTTATTATCTGGAGGCGTAGGATGATGGAGGGCGGAACAGAGGTTAGCGATGGAAAGAAGTTTTTGAGACATTCAACTCTTCCCCTTCTCCGTGGCCCATCAGCCGGGGTTATAGGAGGCAATCGGGGAAGGGGTGGGGCCTAGTGCAGAAGGGAGGAGAGACTGTACGAACTGGTTTTCTACGTCGAAAGGCGCCTTCAGCTCACGCACGTGCATCTCTTGTCTCTACGCGACGGCCCTCAGACTCCCACGCTTACCAACCTCGCGGTGAGAGTCCTTCCAGTAGGAAGTGGACGTCCATTGCACTCCGAAAATAAAGCTACGTAAGCGCGGATGACTCAATTATTTCCCACTGGAAGATTAACCCAGCATACAGTTTTTATTTTTGTTTTGCATCGCATGGGGTCGAAATTTTTGTCGCAGTTATAAACGACGAATTGCGCCATCTAATGCAGCGTGGAAGGTAATGTTTCATGTAGCTGGCAGCCTTTACTTTCAAACGCAATTTTTATAATTTGCCCATCGTTTCACTTCATACCTTTAATTTCATGCTATCCTACAGTTTTTTGGAGTGCCCGATATTTATTTAAAGTGTTTTTAACCTTCAGAGTAATCGCATAAAATCTTTTTGTTGTTGCACAATGTGAATGTTGTTATCCTTATTCATAGTTGTCTTTACCTTTTGGTATTCATAAATTTCAAACTCATGTTGTTATAGTTAAAAATTGTATTAATATTTTTAGTTATTGCGCAGTTTGAGTGCTACTATGGGAATTCGTAGTTTTCTCTACCAAATGATAAATTAATTCGTATTCTTACTCAGCTGTATATAATAACACTGTTTACTCAATTCTCTGTAGTGTAATGAATAGCAGAATGCATTCTAGTTATTAAAATGCCCATGAAATTTTTCTTCCCTTCTAATGGTAAAAATTGCTCTCAATAATGTTAATCGTTTGTTAAATAAATAACTTACGAATGGAGGGAAAATATTTAGTGATCCGTATATTTGCTTGCCTTATGTTTTTATTCTCTCTATCCCTTCTGCTGTGAAGTAGATATTCCTAAGTCGTCAAGAAAACTTTAAATCGAAACTAAAATTGTAATTAAAATTAAAATATAGGAAAATAGGTGGCGAAAATAATGTGAGGGAAAGGTAAAAAAGCTTTAGAATTATACTTTTAAATGTCATTGTGATTTCGTTGTTAAGTTTCATATTTTGTTAGTTATTTCTGCTTTATCTATCCCGCCGGACGATTTTTCAATTTGAATTTTCTCGAAGTAGTTGCCTCCTCCATCTATTTGTTTAATTTTGTTTTCTTTCGAGATGGTAATACTTTAATTTACTAAAACCGCTGAGCTCCGTCCCAACCATTTGTCTGCTTTCCAAGTTCAGGATGACCCACATACGTTTTTAGAATGAATATTTATTTTCGCTTTTCAAATTTTATCGGGTTTTATATCCAGCATGATCACAGGTATTTGCACGCTTCATACATTCGCTCTGGTGCATACGACTGAGCATATGGTTCATGAATTTTTAATGCAGCTTTTAATGAATTGGCATCTCTCCCGAAGGTGTGGTCGCGCGTTAAGAGACAAATAAGAGAAATCAGTAATCCATAAAACACGAGATGTCTTTTTACGAAAGAAAAACTCGCCGTGTATTTCTCGCGGAAGGTGCAAATTAGTTCGTTGACTAACGCGAATACTTCATGGTACTCCGGAGCAATGCGTCTTTCTGATTTTTCTGTTCGCTTGTCTCGGCTGAAATACCGTCACGTCTTCAGTGAAAATGTTAAGCGTAGGAAGCGATTTGGCCACCGGCGTCACATATGCGACGCCTCGCAGTGCGTCGTAGGATGCATTCTTTCTACGTCTTAGGGATCATTGTTTTCCTACCCACATAGCCTCTTCAACCTCCGTTTAAAACCCAAAAATGTCCACAGCACTTCTTGATTAATATTCCTAAGACCATTCCTAAATATCTAATTGGCGTTGCAGTCTATGGTAGAGGAAACGGAATAATTGTGTGGTACAGCCATTCCCGCGAGTTCTGGTAAATGTTTCTTTTGCGTTAGGAAAATCTCAAGGAAAAGTGAAAGGTGTATGGATGGGCTGCATAAATGAAAGGTAAACGCTAGGTAGAAAAGACGTCATTCGTTCATTCCTATTGAACTTGTAAGTTGTGTGTTAGCGATAAGTACGATTATGTTACGGGGCAGATTGAGACAATTCTAATCTTGTAATGAGTACTCCTTTACCTGAGTTGTACAATCAACATTTGCTGAAACGTGCACTACGAATACCTTGTAATTAATCAATGATCGTAATTATTGCAGTACTCAAATTTAGTCAGAAATCTCGAAATTTTAAAGAGACTTATTTTGTGAACCAACAATTCCAAATATTTTTGTTTATACGTCCTTAATAGATTTTTTTCAGAGCTTGGCGACAGCACAAAAATGATACGAGTATCAAACAAAAATTCATTCTGGAAGGAAAACACGACCAAAAATAAATTTTTTACTATTTTGCCCGTCGAAGACATCTCATCTTTCAGTGTGCATATTTCATAGAAAGCACTGCTACCCTACAGCTTCTTGAGGGCTTCTTGTTTTGATGAGTTAAATACTTGTATTGCAGTTAAATTATTGTTCCAAAGGCATTTATTCTTCCTTTCTGGTTTATATTTTACTTCCACAATATCTATATTCCGCTTTTATGTCACTCAAAGGTCAATCTTAACTTTGATTAATTAGTTAAAATTGTATCAATCAATTGAATATCATAAATATTTATCAATTTAGTCATTCTCGCATATAGCCATTGCTTCAGAGGTTCTTTTATAAACTACCGAAGTTAAATCAGCGGAGAAAGAAATTTTTAGGATTCGGCATGCTTTACAGAATATAGATGTGTTCTAGGAAATTAATTGTTTGTAATAGCTCCGTATCACATCTCTCGTAGTTTGCCCTGATATTTAGCGGAAGCGAAATTAAATAGGAAGGTTTCGGGACGTTACTTTTAGCAGTGTACTCTGTGTGGGTTTTCTGTCTTGCTTACCGTGTTATTCAGCAATGAAATATTCGCAAGGGCATTTTCGTCTTCAAGGTCAAGACAATGACCTCCCGCCTTGCAGGTAAGGTGCCGCAGTGAATTATGGAAGACAATTTTTGGGAATTAGCGTGATGCCATCGCTTATATTTTCGGAGTAAGGATGATGATCACGGAAAATTTGTTAGTATTGATTTACTTTTGACATAAGGAGCTTAAGCTTTGGGTTAAATATTTTCATATTTACATTCTTAGTACCGTTTATAAGGTAAAATTGCCAGATTTCTTATTTCAATTGCATCTTATCTTGTCAAAGTTAACTCACGAAGAAAATTGCGGTAATATTGAAAAATTGGGTTTCAGCTAATCTTTTTATTCAATTCATTACTAAGTCGTGTTTTTTTCTAAATGAACGCAATTTTACGTGTGATTTTCTTCTTCAAAATTGCTAAATTGAGAAAGTAGAACTTTCAATCACTATGGGTGTTAAATATCCATCAATGGAACAGAATATTTAAAAATTATTTATTGATACTGATATCAGTTTCCAAGTCACAATAGAGATGCTTTTTAATTGGTAAATTCATAGAACCATTTTCATCGCTTATCTGCCGATAGGTTAGGGAAAAAGGCCACGAGATTCAATGCCTCAACTAGAGGTAAGTTCTTATCTAAAAAAACAGCCCAAAGTGGGAGTTAAGAAGTGGGCTTAAACTTCTCTGCTCTGTGGAACCCAAATAGAGTATTTCAAAACTTTGCAAGCCAATAAATTTAGGAAACTCGTTTAAAGCTACTTGTTATCCTGCGAGGGCTGACATATGCGCAGTTCGAAAAGTATCCGAAATCTGTTTTTAACATTTCCCCTGCTGGAAACACGTTTAAATGCAATACACGGAAAGGTCTTCATACATTTTTTCATCGAGTATTTGTTATCTCAAAAATATTTCCCCGACAATGATTGGCGATTCCGAATCTGGAAGAATCGTCCGTTAGTTGGCGTAAGCATTTCCCCCACTACGACTTTGAACGCAGGAATTGGTAAATATTTTATTTCGAGGACGTCTGTTTGAAGAGCGTACCTCCTAGTCACGAAATTTCAGTACAGCTGCCGAAAATCATTTCATCACAGTGGTTTCGTTGGTTTTCACATTTTTTGCTCAGGTCACGTGATATTTACCGCGCATTCTGGATGGAACGTAGTTCCCACGGAAGATTTCTTTCTCTGTTAAGTGCTTGATTAAGTTTGAGTACTAATCCTAGTTTTATTGTTTCCCCTTGATTAAGATAAACCGTTGCTTAAATTATTTGCGTTAACTTATTTTTTAGAATGTATCGAAACTTCTTAAACATGTCAAACGTAGTTTCGTTTTGGACGTCTTCGTGTACTTTAAACAGCGTAATACTTTCCAGGTATTTTTAAAAATCTTTTTTTGGAATTTAGCTTCGATCGGGTCTTTTATTGAAATTGTAACATTTTAAAACTATCTTCTAATCTTATGACTATATACTTTTTATGGTATTTCATCACAGTCAATCTGTAATTGTAGGGCTGGTTTGTGTCATACGTTCATGCGTGTCCGAACCATTTATAGCATTAAATTTGGTATTATAGGCCTTTTGCCACTTTTTGTTTTTTTGGATCGTCATTTTCCTGTTTTGTGGCATTAAATTCTGGCATGAGTTAAGTGCATGAGGTTAGCGTACCGTCGGTATGAAAAAGCTGTCAGAATATTTATTATGGCCAGGAATCTGGATCTAAAAGTTTTACGAAAAGAAGTCGTTGGATCAGTGTTGGAACAGAGGAAACTGTAGGAATGAAAATTAAATTTCTTTCTGTGGAAATCTTTCCCTTTGGTAAAGCCTTCCACAGTTGATAATTGTGTTGGAAAAAAATTTTTTTGAGTTCTCTGCTTTTGCAACTTCCATAACCTCAGTCAAAATAACATTTTCTCGTTATTTTCCATCCTTAGAAGTAGAATATTATACCTTTTATTTCCAGTAAACGTACCGTGACGTTGGTTGCGATTTCCAAGAATAGGACACCTCTATTTAAACGCATAGATGTGTTTCGGTAAGTAAAGGAAAAGGCGCGCTGATTTTCAGAAAAGGCTTCTGATTCCTATCAATTCTGCGTAAATGTGTTGCTTTGAGTATTGAATCCAACTCTCCTTTTAAATCAGAGCTTTAATATTTTGTTGTGTACCATAAATTTGTCCTGCTACCATATCCTGATAAATGAAGTATTTATCGTTTGTCTTTTGGTACCCGATAGAGAAAAATGTATCTTTTATATACTTTTGTCTCAGTCTTGTTCTTGGCTGTGATGATATGAAAGATAATGAGGTATAAGTCATGGTGAATAATAGCATTAATTAAGAACTCTCCTTACGCAATGTTACGAAAAGTGTCAATCGTAGAATCATTGTGCTTTACTACCGTGGACTGCTTCTGCTTATAACATTCTGGCTCAATGATGAAAGCAAGGACAAAATACCTCATTCCTCATCTTGCATAGAAAACCTCAATTCTCTCTCCTAGTTCTTAGTAGCTGATGGTAGAGGGGATGAGGTCCAGTCGCCCTTCGGTCGGAATACTTTACAGACAGACCATGGATTTACTATTCGAGAAACGTTTGATAAGCTACTGTTATCTTAAATATGAGCCAGCATACAGAATGTCTATGCGTATTTCCGTATGAAGACCACGATTTAATTCTTTATTTTCTTGTTAAGCCTTTTGGTTAACCCAACAATTCAAAAAGTCTCGTCTCATTCGAAATCTGTGGAGGTTTTCGCTTTTCGACCGCATGCTTTAATTGGTTTCCTTAAAATATGTCACGCGTCTTTTCACGTCGACGTTTTTATTCGAGAAATAGTTATCTTTCCGCCGTCGCTCCATCGCCAAATTATGTGCTACCCGTTGATGCTGACGGTGGATTCTTACCACAGAAAGGAAGTAAAAGCTGTTTTATGGCGCAACTTACAGGGATATGATTTGTCTCCATGTTATTTCGTGGTCCAACATGTGGAATTATTCTGTAATATTTTCCCAGATGTCAAACAGCCACCTTATGTGATCTAATTTTAATATCCAGTGGTCTGCATCGCTGGTTAAATCCGTGGGTAAAATTCACGCTATTGACGGGTAAGCTTTATAAATATTAATTCCCGCTTCGTATTGCCTCACAAACTTTTTTATATCTCTGACTCTTTTTGCAGGTCTATATTCGTCGTCAGTGTTCCAGTAACGCTTAGCTTTGATGGAACTGAAAGAGTTACGTCTGTTGATAATTTAGTTTCAGCTTTTGCATTACGCACCCTTCTATTTTTTTAAAAGCCTTCTGTTGTTTATTTATCTCCCATCCACTGTTATTTATTCTGGAGATTTTGGAAAAAAACAGTTCCGATTTTAAGAAATGTCTTCTTATGCAAAAGGTGTGCCATCTTTTCTTATTTCATTAAAACTACCTTCTAGGGTAAGGGTCATGCTCATAGCTTCGTTCTCAATGAGATGTGGTAGTTAGCAAGGATTGCCACTGAGACAAGTAAAACTCTGCTTAGGCTTTGAGTCCTTTCATAAGCGTAACATAGTATTGTATTAAAAATATCACGAAGTTGCGAGTAGACCTACGCCAGGTGGCCACATTATTACGTTATATACATATATTCACTCATGTACCACATTAATAAATATTTAGGTGTACTTTATCGAATCCTTCTTCACGTAAAATGCCTTCTTTTTTCACCTATTTCATAATATCATGGTGACTCCGTTGTCCATTTTTCCAAATAATTTACGTTCCAAATATCCAGTTTTATGATTGAAATCTTCCGTATCGAGCGTATTTTATGTACCGGTATTTTTCTCTATACCCCGTTTACCCGTTCTATTAAAGTTTTTTCTACTCCCGTTTTGAGGTATGCTTTGCTAACAGAAACTTGCGTTTGGGAATCTAAAACGCTCCTAACTAGGAACAGGTCCGACCAATCCAGTGAAACCGGATTCCGCGTGGAATTTTTTCTATAAAATATGACAAACCTGGTAGTCGAGGGGAAATGCGCGTTCTCTATTTCCAGAACAGTTTCTCCCGAATTATTAATGGGACTTGTTATTTAACACCTCTTATGCCAGTTTTAAACTTTCCCCTTCTTCGTTAAAATGTTGGAAAGCCACTCCTCGTATATGAAAAAGCTACTGTTGAAACAAACGTTGAAAAACCACTGCTCGTGAATTTAAAGTACCCCAACGTTTCTTTCACTGAATTTTTATTTTCATTTTTTCAGTATCAAAAAATTGTTAGAGGTGCTTTTACTACTGACCTCTATATTTAAAATGAATCGTTTCAATTGACCCTATTAGTATTAATTTGGTCTCTGCGTCTCCAACGTCCGATTATCGATGTTTCTATTTTGCAAAACGAAATAAAATACAACATGACCTTATTCGTATGAGAAAATTATTTTGAAGTTCAAAACCAGGGTTACATTTATATAGCATAATTTATATTTTAAGCAGCTCATACGTGATCTATGTTATAATCTTAAAAGTAATTGCATTTAGTTTAAATGTTTGGCTGACAATTGACTGCGGTGAAACGACTTTTAGAACTTATTTGGCGATGCCTTCGAGTCGCTAATGGAAGAAAGATTTTATAGAGGATACGAATATTGTTTATTCGAATTTTAATCGTCATTTCTCGTCGGTTTTTGATGATTTGATTCGATTGAAATTCATGATTTAAAGAGCGGAAGTTGGAAAAAGGATGTTAAATTTAGTCGTACTTATTGATCGTTTTCTTCATTGGATATCCTGCAGCAAACCAGATTTTGTTTCCAAAAGTCTGAAAATACACTTTTTCTTAAAGTGGTAATACATTTTTCCTATTCCCGATAGCTTATGGCGAAGATTGACTCAAGATACTTTTTAAAGATCTCGCGTCTATGACTTTATAATCCAATATGTTTTAGTCACGTTTAAATTCCGTGAAAAAAGATATGATAAGTACTATACTGATGGTATTCAAAATTAATGCGTAAAAATAGGAAATTCTAAATATTTACAATTGAATACTGCGTTCTTTTATTCTCTTGCGGAAAGGATAATATTCCCCTCCATAGGAAGAATAAACAGGCGTGGCTTATTATAACTAGATGCTAAATGCGTTTCGTTCATGTTACTACGTTTATGAGCCATCATTTTTGTTACTTTTTGTTTTAATTTCTTTGCTTGAACCATTGGGGTGTAAAAACGCAAAGTTAAAAAAACTCATTTAAATGTTAAAATGAATTAATGTGGCCTTAATGAATCATTATCCGGAACTGATTCATATTTGTGAGGCCCTAAGCTTCGCGAAAACGCGTAGCGTCTCTTTTGAAAATTTGATCACATTGCGTTCATTAGACTTTTTCCCATTGGAGCATTGGAGAACTCGAGGAACCAACATAGCATGAAAGCCAAGGACCGATCTTCCTTTAGATCTCACTCTGAAATTAATTTTTATTGAAATGTTAGCGGCGAAAATTCATCGCACGACTTTTTCTTCGCGGAATTATCGGCATCACGGGAGGAAAATTAGGGAATTAGTTTCGACTGCAGTGCGTTTTATCGGATTTAAAATGGCGTCCCCTTTGATGTCCTCCCTCCGATTGGGAGGTCGCTGTTTCCGGGCTCAACTGATCGATTGAGGCGCTTACTACGCCGTTTCCTCACCTAGAGGTACTGTTACGCCGACTTCATCCCTTCGGTACCATCTCCAACAAGATCTCTCGATTGCCGAAAACAAGCTTGCTCCAACACCTCCCCCCTTCACCGTTTCCTCGCTAGATTGGCTCCCTCTTTGGCGAGATGAACCGTCAGCAGAAAATATTTATCGGGTTTCCTTCCCTCGGCATTCAAACAAGTATTTGCGCGAATCTCGGGCCTTCGGAAACGTATTTTTTTCCGTCCATGTCACGGATATCGAGCGGTTTTTTCTTTCCCAGGTAAGAAGCGTGAAAGGTCGTAGAATTTCGAAGTATGGGAGGAAATACTTTCTCGGAGATGAAGTTGGTTGGCGGATTCTTTTTGGACGTGCTTTGCCCCGTTTTCTGCAGATATCACACTTTTTAAAACCTTTTCGACACTATGAGATCGCGCAATCGCATATTTGTGTGGAAATAAGTAGAAAATCGACTCTTTTTGGGCTTTCTAGACAGTGTTTTTGTACAAAATCCTTCAAATGCATTATGAGAGCACAAACTCTGGCCCAGGGGCGGGGTTATAAAATTAGGCGCAATAGGCGCTAGCTGGGAGCCTCATTCTCATGGGGACTTAAATTACAGTTTGCTAAAATTCTCAATAGCAAATTGTTCTGGTTTTTCTTTCAAGTAAGAATTTTAGATTAGTTGAGTAAGTCTACATAATATTTTTATAGAATATATTACATTGCTTATGTCACTATATAATGTAAAAAAGTCCACCCTTCATTCTTTGTAATTTATAAAAATACTATGTATTGCGATTCAAAACTTGTTTATTTATTTTTGACTTAGTGAAGCGACTAAGAGTTCTATGGGATGTTTATTTGCGTATTTTATGAAAAAATTCGAACTTTTACTAATTATTCCTAGTGGAAGCCTAAATCTGATCTTTCAACTAGGGCGTCTGATAGCTTAAGTCCACCCCTGCTATGGTGCGCAGGTCAATCCGGCACAGATGAGAATTCTATCCGGCTCGCAAAGCAGCTCGTGGGCTTTATATCCAGATTTGGCCGTCGAAGAATTCATTTCGGTATCATACGGCATTCAAAAATAACAATGTGTAAATATGGCCCGCAAGTTAAAGAGTTTGTCCACTATTTTATACGTATTAACGTTGGCCAAGGAAGCATTTGTGAAGCGAAAGATATTGATGACTAAAGGTCTCGATAAAGGAATCGGGAAAAGGTTGGTAAAATCCTTGATATGGAGTGTTTTGCTGTATGGGTGTGAAACATGAACCTTACGAAAAGAGGACATCAAAAGATTGGAGGTTTTGAGATGTGGGTATGGCGTAGATTGGAAGAAGTTAGCTTGGTGGATAGAAAAACAAACATAGAGCTGCTGGGAATGGTTGGGGAGGAGAGGGTTTTAATTGAAGTAATTAAGCGCCGACAGAAGAAATGGGTGGGTCAAATATTGAGGGGAGAGAGATTGCTGAAGAATGTAATAGAGGGTAGAATGCAAGGGAAAAGACAGAGGGGAAGGCAGAGGCAAAATATGTTAATTACATAAAGGGTGGGGTGAGTTACCAGGTAACGAAGGAAAAGGTTTTGAATAGGGAATATTAGGACACATGGACCTACTGAAAGGTATAACACTTAAGTAAGTATTTGGTGCTCTTGCATATTCTTATCAGGGAAAGAGATTTTCTCGTATATCGCTTTGAGAGTCCGATTTACAGGTAACTGTTTCAAAACTTACGGTTGAAATCTTTCTGATGGAGTGATATAGCTTTGACTAATGTTGCACGAACTCTTCCTGAAACGCATTTCAGTTGGCGCTTTATCTTCAGTTAGGTATAGAGCGGACCATAATTTGCCTACCTGTGCAACACGTTAAGCGAATGGGTTGCAGAGTGCCCAGGCGCCGACCATTGCCAAATTTATCGGGGCTGGGCTTACGAAGGGAGTTAGCCCCCGGACGCCTCTAGGGACTATTACTAAAGCAATGTACGATGGATTCATAAGTCATTTTGTGCGGGCTTAAGCGCGGGGAGGTTATTAACGGGAACGTCATTGATATTTCCAGAATCTCCTAGGATCATTTCTTTAGGGGACGTACACGTAAGTTAATTTTTTGCGGAAAAAGTAACGGTTTCGTTCCATGTATAAGGGTTTCACGTCTCCAAAAGATACGACTTTTTTTGGGGATGGGGATTCATTCTCTCAGAGACTGCAGGTCCTGAATATTTACGTAATAAGTAATCGGAACAGATCGCAGAATCCGAGACGACAGCACTTTGTCCCGTACACAGGCGTAAACGCGGCAGCAAAATTTATCGCCGAAAATGGGGTATGAAAATTGCCCCAGATTTGTCTAGCCGTCGTTCAACCGCCGTTTTAATCGCTGAGATTTGCCGAACAATTAGCGTTATTTATAACAGTGCCATCAGAGACTCCCGATCGATACAGGCGTCTGTGCGCGTAATTAGAGGTGCTTTGAGAGGGGAGACATATTATGCGGAGAATAAAACCACTCGCTCACTTCCCCCACTGCTTGTCGTCGCGAAGGCACTTTGTTGCTGGGGCAACGCGCCTTCTCCGTCCCGTTTCCCCGCATCTAACAGATCGCAATCTCTGTTTCCAATGGAAAGAAAATCTGATTATATTGAAAGGGAGGATCCGCCCGTCGATTTTCCCTTCTGTTCATCCCAGCGGGTATTTCTTCACCTCTCGAACCAAACCCTCTTCGAAAGGTCAATTAAAAAAATCAAAAACCCACCCTGCACGAATTTTGAAAACTTGAATGTCCGATCCGTCTTTCCACGCGGAGACTGTCTACCTTTTCAGCATCCGACAGCTCTTGAAAACTCAGCGTTTCGGATTATGTAATCGTTTTCACTCACATTTGATGCGAAATCATTGATCTATGATAGTCGCTAAAGGGATCCATCAAAGTTTAATTTTCCCTGATATCAACATGCAATTAAGATTTTTATATTATCTGTCAATCGAGAAACGTTCTGCAAGAAAATAAACTCCCAATTCTACTTCTAAATTTCATCCTCCAACTCTACAAGGGAGTATCAGCGAAACATCAAGAAATCAAAATATTTTCTTTGTGTATTATTAACGCGGATGCAGGTGCTGATGTAATCTACAAAGGGCCCTAAGAGGAAATATCTGATCGAGGTCCCATCTAGAAATTATGAGAATAAAAATGTCTGTAATTTCCAATGAATGATGGATATATTTTAAATTATATAGTGACAACATTTTATAAATACCATAAACATATAATGTAGCCTAACTCAAAATATATTAAGTTCTTTCCTGGAAGAAACAAATACCTGTGTATGTACCTAAAAAAAAATTGATACAATTTTTCGTACGTTATGGAGTGTTCATAAGCATAATATTCATAAGCATCAGCGTCTTATTAAGGCCCCCATATGGATTATGCCCTCAGCTAGCGCTTATTGCGCCTAATTGTAAATCCGCCTCTGCTCGGATTGCTTGAAATGGAAGTCGCATTATTCTTGTTTTCAGTAAAACTGGTTCTGAAAATACTCTAAAATCAACTAGCTTATTATGTTCGTATCCTAAATTAACGGTCATAGTTCCCTCTATTTTTCCATCTTGGCTGAAAGATTACTGCGGGCGCTTAGTTTACTCAGCTGCGCCAGTATTGGCAAGGAAGATTTTAAATCGCAATTGTTACGGTTTTATTCCTTTGAATGTCGAAATGAGGCTTATAATCCGATGAGCGTTTATTATAATTATGAATTATAATAAACGCTCAACAAATTTGTTTTGCGGCTCTTAAAATGTATTGCGGCCGCCCAGGCTCGCAGCTGAAAAGGAACCATGTTTTTACCTGCGTCAGAGGGCGTCAACGTCTCCCTTTAAATTTTCATGGCAAGTTTTGACAAAACTCCTTTCGCTATCTGCTTTAGTTTGTGGATGCAGGTGTCATCGGCAGGACCCTCTGCTCCAGAAAAAACCGACTATAAGCGGTCGTTTACCTCTTCTTTGCCTCTGTTGTACAGTAAGTGATGCCTCTTGATCGTAATATCCCGCAGCCCCACCCACTTATGGATTAAAACGGGCATGGTTAAGAATTATTGATGCATACGTCAGAATATCTATCACGGGCTTCATTCAATTTTGTAAATAGCGCGATTCTGAGGAAAAAGTATTAAACATATTTTTTTCGTTTTTTTTTTCATTTTTTCCGAATATTCTTTGTAAATCGGAGAAATTACTTTCATTCTCCCAAGATTTTCCATCTGCGACCCGCGATAATTTCTTGTCACATCCATCTATCCAAATTCTTATAAATTCGGCAGGCCTGTTATAGTGTTTCAGTAAAGTTATCTGATTGTCTCTTGCGGACACTTCCCATTTTAAGTTACACCAATTATTTAAATACTCGATATTTTTCAAATATTGTTAGATTTCTAGATAGAATCAAGATCTCGATACGTATGTTACTAGTAGAATCTCTTCACAGTAAATGTTGTTGAGCATTCAGTATAATTATTGGAATTTCGTATTTGCTAGTTTATTATTCACAGAAACTATTTCCATAGGTTTTTCTAAGAATAGTTATCGCGGTCAAGGGTATGACAAGTGGACTAATTTTGCGTCTTCATAGGTTGGTATTCAAAGCGTAATGATTATCAATATTTTGCTATTCCGCCATTACACAGCACACAACATATCAGTGGCTGATTTGAAATTAATTTGCAACATTAATTCTGTTTTTTACTCTTGGGAAAATTTATACATCTATAAAAATCGTAATTACGTAATGAACACCGACTTTGATTATGACACAAAATTATATCGTTTACTGGATTTCGCAGATTGAAGCTCTTTTGTTTTTACTGGGGTCTCTGTCTCCCATATTTTTACATTAGTGACCTTTTGCCCCTCAAAATGCTCTCTATGGGAGTGAAATGCGCATTGGATTTTTCGTTGGTATTTGTTGGCCTTTGGAGTTTTGGTGACTCTTGATCAATTTTGCCATCAGCGTTGTGTCTCACTTCATTTAAAGAGGAAGATTATTAAGTGCTTTCGGAGATGTTTCCAAATTCGTGTGCAAATAAGTACTCTCACGGTCAACGAAATTGGCGATCATTTCGTTTTATCTTTTACTCCAAAATAAAGGCATTTCGTTAGCTTTAAGCTATCCGGAGACAACACCGTTGCTCCAACCGAGAAACGATAGGTCATATTTGACACACTAATCCTTTTCGGAACTTTTTCCGGTGTTCATCATAGATAATAAACGTATTAATAGCGTTCAATAATAAGCGTATGAAATTAAATGTATTTTTTCAGGTTTTTCTTCATCGATTCCGAATTATCATATCTAACTAAAATACGTTTTATACCACGCTGCTGAAATTGCACGACGTCAAATTTTATTTAAGGCGTACTTGCTTTTAAAGAGAGAGATTTGAAAGTTAAAATCATACTTCTTCTTCGGGTGAAAAACTCAGTGGCATCTTAGCTTCGTTATTTTTATTTCACAGATTATCGGCATAGCGAGAAACGAAATTATTTGATTTAATAAAAGGATTTCGCATACATTTTAATCTTGAATCGTGTCTCAATATTTGTTGAGACTGGTGATTCAAAGGCTTGCGTTTTATAATTTGCGAAATTAAGGAAGTACCTTCACATTCAGTTCTCATAACAGCGTATATTAAATATGCCAAATAAATCATAGTATTCTGCAATAAGCACTGACAAAAAAATTAATGCGTAGGGCCGAACTGTGTCCAGAAGAGACGGAGTGAATCAGGCACGATTGGGAAACACATGGAACGCTTTTTGTGCTAAAGGCGTCTGAACTTCTTATATGGCTTTATATGTAACTTCATCATATCTCTTAGACGTATACCCAGGTATATTTTTAAGAGATAATGACGCGGAAGTTTAGTAAATGGAAAGCAATCGGACTCAAAGAAAAGGAAAATCTCCATTCGTGGGACGCCAGATTCATCTTCTGTCAGTCGGTGTGGTGCGTGAGGCGAAAGGGAAAGCAACAATAGGAGACCTTCTCATTCGTATTTGAAGTCCTGGAATCGTACGCTTAGGTTTTCAAGCGGTCGCGTTGGGTTGCGTGATTTCAAGGGGCGACGATTGTTACTACCCTTTCTCCTGAGCTGAGGTCGTGGGGAGGGGATTTGGCGCCGTAGGAAGACGCTGAGGTTGTTGACTGCCTTTTCGTCCCCAGACCAGAAGTAAAAGCTTCCCTCACGTGACTTCATATGAAGAGCGATTGATTCCTTTCTTTCGGATTCATCTTTATTACCCGCTGCAAACATGATTATAGTCTTATTTTCTAGTGAATGGAATTCTCGTCTGCGATTGCTGTGGAAGAGGGCTCTGGCGTATTCCATCGATTGGGATCAAAGGTCGTTTTTCGGTTGGGAAAATAAAGTAGAGGCTTATGTGTGCGGAAGTTTCTAGAACATTAATGCCTTGTTTAGAAGCTGCGTTTTTACGGGAACGTTCGGTTATTGTTGTTTTTCTCCTCTTGTATAGTATAGCAGATGAGCAGCAATCTCTAAAACTGGCAACCATAATCCACATCCACCAATCCTTGGCCACTATCCGCTTATTTCTGCGGTTATATCCCTGTTTCTTTGGTTCCAAAAATTATCAGAATTTTGTGCTAAATAACGGCAGATTTCCCGTAAGACGTATATTTTTATGACGGTATATTAAAATTTTCCCAATTTTCTTTTTCTGTTTTGCCGTGCTCTTTGTACACATCTACATCATCTTCATAAATACCCTGCTAGCCGCCTTTCGGCGTGTGGCATGGGGTGTGATTTTCGTAAACACCTATTGGAAATATTTTGAAAGGTATCAAATTGTATAAAGAAGGACGGGATTTTATGGAGTTGTACTCAGTGAAACTTATGTCACACCAAAGATTTAAATGCAATATTTTTGCAGTTGATGGGGGTTGGATTGCTGTTATGTGATGTGTAATAATTAGGCTCTCTTTAACGGTACATTATTGAGCTTCAAAGCCGACAGTTTAGCGATTCAAAAGTTTCCAGAGCGATAATTCTTCGGATATCGAGCAAGGCCTCGTAAATCAATTCCTGCTGAAAGAAGAGAATGCATTTGTGGCAGAAATTGCTCAATTATCAAGAAAAGGTCGCTGATAAAAAGCTAAAAAGCAAGATTGATATCTTTAGTAGTTAAGGAAGGTTTTAAAGTTTAAAGGTTCTTGAACGCGAAAGCAGTTTTATCTCGGGTTTTCTGCAATTTTACACGCAGGATACATGAAAAAAGAAGTAACCTGACGAAAGTTAAAAGGAAGTACTCGAAAGCTTGTAATAAATCTTTAATTGAATCAATTTATTTCCGCCACTGATGATAGTATTTGCTAAGGAAGCATGGTGATTAACTGTGCAAACTCTACAGAAAGACTTTCATGTTATGCTTCCTGTTATGGAATTCTACAAAGTTAAGGATTCTTCGATTGACTATTTGGTTAGTTCTGCGAATAATATTTGCACATATTTACTCTTACTATTGGTTGTATCTGATGTTATGTACCTTTTGAAAATGTTTTAAGGCACATTTTCAGTATAATGGATCTTACCGTGTTGATAGATCGTTTTGCGTTTAGGTACTTTATATAGATTGACATTGGTTTATCGCAGTATTACAGAGTTAGTTGCCAAATAATCTTGAAAATTGTGGAGTTACAAGTAATTATTTCTCGTAGTAATATAAGTGGTAAAAGTTCTTAGCTTTACCACTGATACATTGCTTTGATGCGATAATGTGGGATCTATTATGCCTGTGACTGTGACTTTAAATATTTAAATTGAAATTATGTGTTTACTCTGTCTTTTTAAACGATTTGTGATCTTTATGTACGAAATTCTATTACAGATCCGTTTTGGCTGGAAAACGTGCATGCGGAATTCAAGTGAGAGGGACGGAAAAATATCCTTATGAATAAGTCAATTGGTCTGTGGTTGAGAGATGAGAAGCTTGGGAAACAATCAAGTGAGATTTTACTCTGAACACATAACCATTGTTTATTCGGGTTTCCAAACGTTTCGTGCGGTGGAACATGTCTTGGATCCTGAAATTTTAACGGAACAACTCGTTTATTTTGTAGGATCGGTTAAAAAACTTGAGCAATAAATTTTTAAAGTGTTATAGTATTTACTCATTTTTTGGCCATTTTATAGCATTAATCCGTCAAACATGTTTGAACATATTTGATTATTTCTAGCGAAATGTTGTGATGACAGAATGACTCATCACGGAAACCGTGAGAGTTTGGATAAATAACCGGAGGGCAGTGTGTTCTGAGATCAGAATGATCATTTTGAAAATTGTGAAACGTTTGAATTTCTTGCAGTGGTTTCAGAATAAGAAAAAATTCCAGGTTTTTAGGGAACATCTATTAACATTCCGGGGAACACCAATGTTCCGCGGAACATTGTTCAGCAAACCTTGGTTTAACTGTTGCGTAATAAGGCTTAGGCTCTCCCGTGTTGATCAGAAGACTTTTCAGGAAAGAAATATTTACGAACTCACCATGTACTTATTGCTCGCATGGGGTTTCTAACCGAAAGAAAAACAATCGCAAGCCCAAATCCTTTTAGCTCGACATCGCGTTTGCCTTAAAACGCGGGCTAAGTAAACAGGAAGAAACTCGCCTTTTTTTATAAGATTTGATTAGTCTTTTTCTTACGACGCCGCCTTAGCGAAAGCATTGCTTCGATGCAAAAACTCCGATATTAGAAGGCGAGAATTCCTTCGTGGCGGGGGAGAGTGCGAAATTTCCCTTCCTAACTTCGCCGTCGTTATTTTCGCGTGGAATGCACCGCCTCCATGCCTTCCACCCACGCAACGAAACCACGCGCGAGGTTTGTGACCGTTTTTCGTCTTGCTTCTGTTGTGGAGTACTTCTCGAAACCAAGTAGGGACTTAATATGGTATAAGCCTACTATAATTAGAGCAGGAGGCTGGAAAGGGAGAGTGTGAGCATTTGGTCTGACCAGTGAGAGTAAGGAGGTGAAGGGGGAGTGGATAGTGAGGAGTAGAGAGGGAAAAAAAGCTTGGAGGAGGGGGAATGGAGGCTGGGGAACGAGGGAGTGGGGTAAGGCCGTCAACTGCGCCGTTCAGTGGTAAATGCGTCGTAGGAAAAAGGCCGATGTGCTTATTCCACACGCGGGCACGCCCCAACACAACGGTAGGGATTACCTCTTTGTAGAATTGATAAGCGAATTGAAATGACTGCTATAAAAATCTGTCGGGACGATGTAAAGGATGGACGTGGATTTTGGCGTAAGTCCGAACGGCGGTGCGAATCAATTCCGTTTCCTTTACTAGGCGATTATTGCGTGAAAGCAATTTTGCGACTGTCGAAATTATGGGAAGTGTTAAAATATCCAAGTCAATAAATGTCTGTAGTCTAAGGTACAGAGCGATTTTTTCGCTAAAGCTAGCTACTTTTTCCTACCTTTAGCGACCTCTTTTCTGTTTCAGCGAGATCTCGTATTCTATATAATATGTTTTATAACGTCGACCCTCCTTTGCCTACTTTTATCACAATATGTTTGAATTATTTTTAAGTAATTGCATTAGCTTCGGTTGATAAAAGACAATAGTCATACTATAATTTTAATATTTGTAATTCTTGAAATGATGCCCCATTTATAGAAACGAATTTTAGCTATCTAATCCCAAAGAATGAAAAGTTGCATCTTTTCAATTCTTACGTTATGGAGACCTACAAAAGTCATGTCAGAAAGGATTGAAAGCTATTTTCATTTTAAACTACTTTTAAAGACATTTTTCGGAGCTAAGCGACTTGCTAGCTACTTTTCTGGACGCATCCAGCGACATTTTCAAAAATAAATTGGCATCTGCGCTAAGGTACTCAGATGTTAGGTTCGTCTTTGCATTCCATAGTCGACTATAAAGTTTATGGGAAAATATCATCGAATGTTAGAATGTGTTAAACTTGATTCATCGATTTGAAAGCGGGAACATATAACATTATCTTATCTTTACACAAAAATTATATTGTCCGATAATATATGTAGTGACTCCATTTTCAGGTCGATTGCAATCCCAATCGTCGGATTCGCAGCTTCCAATACCACAAAAGCCATTGAGACATTAGTAGATCGTAATAATTATACGTTAGAATGCTTTTACAAATATATCCTACCATTTTCCCCTTGAATTTCCTTTAATCTGTGCTTCTTTTTATATCACAGAACTGTTTCTGACGTGAGCCTTTTTTATCGACTTTCCTAATTTTCTATCCACTTTCCCTCTAGCGGCGTAGTGGGTAATTTTTTGAAATCCACTGTGAATGGGATTAGTAGAATCGTAGTAAATTTTAGCATGCACAGTTGATAATTGGAAAGGGTTTGGTTAGAGGCTTGCTACTCACCTAACGGTTGTAAAGAGACTGACTACATGTTGGAGAGGTCTTTTGAAGTCGTTAAGCTCTTCTTTCTCGGTTTTCAAGCTAAGGTCGCTTAGTTAATTCGGCGAAATTCTCTAACTTTAGGATTTGCCATAAGAAGAAAGATATTTCCAAAATAAATGGGAGAATGTTTTGTTAAGGTGTTAAAATTTCACTTGTAACCTACATAGCATAAATGAATAATCGAAACTCGAATCATGTACTATGTGCATTACGCGAGAAGTATTATCTAAATTTATTTACCTTGAAATATGTTGGTTAAATATTATATATCTTGGTTTGTTAAATTAGTTGCGAGATGGCTGAAATCACTCAATGTATCGATTTTCTCTTTGTTTGATGCATGGCCGAGAATGCTAAGCTTAACGCTAATCCATGCAACAATTGGTGCGATTTTCTTTACTCGGGATTATTATGCGAAGCTTATTTTCATCGTTCGTCTCCAATTTGGATTCTTCTCTGCTCTTGGAAATTATCTCCATGTTTTCCATTATTGCGGAGATATTATCCGGTAGTCGGTGTTGTCTCCTATGGTTTAATATTTATTTTCTTTCTCCCACGCGGAAGTTGTAAGAAATAGATCAGTGCCCTTGTTGGTGACCTAGGTGGCTAGTTTCCTTTTTTGCGACCTATATTCGGGTCCACGGACGCTAATTTGGAAGGCAACTGGTTTTCCGCCATCCAAACGTTCGAATCTAAAATGGTTTATTTTATGGTTGTTAGCTTTCACTTCCTTTTTTTCGCATCCTTCCCTCTCGCATTATCTTTTCCTCTTCTCCTTCTCTCCTACGCCATCTTATTTTCATTTCCCATATCTTCAACCATCTCATCTTTACTC
This sequence comes from Ladona fulva, assembly GCA_000376725.2. Classification (NCBI taxonomy): domain Eukaryota; kingdom Metazoa; phylum Arthropoda; class Insecta; order Odonata; family Libellulidae; genus Ladona; species Ladona fulva. The sequence continues at coordinate 3,493,752 of KZ308228.1, read as the reverse complement.
GTTCATAGTTCTTCCTCGCTAATTTCGCTCCATAGCTCTTCCTCGTTGATTTCGCTACATCTTTTTCGCGTTCCGAAATTCATTTTCGCATCCCAGTCCCTTTTCGATCCTCTGTAATTTCCGCCCTTTCAATGCGTCGCATTGATTTCTCTTTCAACCCCTTCCCATCCTCCTGTCTCCACTTCTTCAGCTCTCATACCTCTACTCGTGTCTTTTTCATGCATACATCCCCGACACATTCTGTTGACTTGTCGGTATGTGAAGTGTCTGGCCGTTCCTTGGTGACACGGTTCGTTTCCCGTAGAGGGCGTGGATTGAATCTCATTGGCGACGGTGGCCAATGTTTTCATACCATATCCTCCCCTACAGCGCAAGTAGTTTTTGCTTTCATGGTTGCAGAATCGGTTGAATTATAGCCCCATTCTGCTTCATTCAATTAGAGGCGAGAATTATCTCTCCCTCTCTATGCCCATGATTGCATGGTATGGAAATTCCTATGAACATGTCTTCGTTACATCCTGGCCACTGCACTAGACAAATTATGGTGTTATGCTTTCCGAACGGGCTCCTTGCTCCTAGCGCTTATTTATTTTCTTCGCGTACTCAATGCAGCCTTAATCAACTGCTGAGTACACGTATCATTGCTGTCAGCTGTATCCTCTACTTTTTCATCTTTTCCTAGTTCTGCTCCATCCCAGCAATTCACCCCTCGTTTGACATTTTTTTCTATTTAGTATTACGATTTCTGTAACGAAGATTATGTGATGTAATAATAGAAAAACAGAAGAAAATGGCAATTTCTCCTTGCAGCTAAAATTTATTTTACCGTTATTTACTCATAAATGAGTTAAAAATTATTGCATGCGAGTATAATAAATAATTATCAATTTATGTATTAATTTTTGGTACAATGATATGCTTTATATTCAAATGCAAATTATTAAATATTCCCATTGATCTCTGTGTAATTATCTCAAGTTGAGTTTAAAGGATTTTCGGCTGTGATTCTCTAGTCTGCATATTTCGTTGTTAAATACATCCGTCATAAAGTAAGTTAGTGTTTTTTTGGTCGATAATATGTATAACATAATATGAGAAGGTGAAACATAACTAGAAATATGGTAAAGAGATAAAACTGAAATCAAGTGCTAAGGGGATGCAAGTGGAATTATCAAGTGATAATAGATCGGGAAGCAGTTTTTAGATTACTGAGGGACGGCAATTGATAAAATTCCTTAATCTGATTTTATTTTCGGATCCTTGCAATATCTCATGACTTTGTTCACCTTAAATTCAGTATTTCCTTATCTTTTTCAAGAACTTTTTGGATAAGGTAATACTCGACCGAAGAAACAATCGATACGTAATGAAAATGATCGAGATAATGGAGGAAAATTCATCGCTCGGTTCTTCTATAGGGATTTAATGCACGACGATATTTTTATTTATTTCGTGTGCCTTCTACATTTATATTGCATAGCATCATCATCATCGTAAGTTTTCTACCTTTCGGTAGGTTCATGTGCCCTAATATTCTCCACTATTCCATTTCCTTCACCTGGTAACCCTCCTTACCCTTTATGTCTTCTGATAACCTTTTTCTCTCTCTTCCCCTCTGGTTTTTTCCCTTGTATTCTTCCCTCAATAACATTCTTTAACTATCCCTCTCCCCTCAATATTTGGACCACCCACTTCCAATCGTGAAAAACAAAAGAAGGGAAGTACGACTTGTAATCGACCCATAACTTTATTAGCCAAATGTTAGTCTCGCAACGCCGCTTTCGCAATCAACCATTGAAGATAATTACGAACAAAAACAACCATGCCCTAACCAAGGTTCGAATCTTGGACCTCGGTGTTGCTAGGCTAGTTCGCTAACCCAAGCGCACCCAAGGAAACCGGAAGACGAAAAACGGCACGTCGAAACACATTTGTTGGAAGATTTTAGTATCTTTGCTGTTGCGTTTAATCGACTTTTTCATCTTGTCCTCAAATTTTCTTCACATCGCTCTTAAAATTTCCATCGTGGTCGCAATCTCGCCTCGTTGCGTATTCAAATGGCGTTTTTCTTTTGGCTCGTAGCGCCCTCTCTCGGGATGTGAAAAATTAAAATCCACGCGACCTGTAGGTGTGGTTGTTTCCCTTCTGCCTAATGGGAAAAAGAGGTGTGGCGGGGAATTCTTCGTATATTTATAGAAGCCGATTATGTGTTGTTGCTAACTGCAAAAGAGTGAGAACGCTGTCACGAAAAAGACAACGAGACAATTAAAACTCAAGGAAATACCCTTCTCCGATGCATATTGTCTTACTTAACTTATTACTTGTCAAATTACCCTCCTTTTTTCTCACCCGGTCGGATTTGAAGTTTTTACGAAATAATACTTTGAATGACTATTCTCTCCCAGCACTAAGGTACATACAGAAAGTTTTGGATCCTAATGTGTCAATTTACTGCCCGGTAGCCTTCCAACATGGTCGTTATATCGGTGTGTAAATTTGACCACTTAAGATAGATTCCTGCTGATCCAACCATGTAAATTGTTACGAAAGAACGGAATTGTTTTTTTAGTCTGTTTGGTGTTTTGATTACGTACTTACTGTATAGCAGTAGTATTAATAGTGATATTGTTAAGAGTCATTCGACAGTTGAGGCCATTCAGCGCGTAGGCCCCCACCGGGAAACGAACCCGGGACCTCTTTCACCAAAGTCGAACACGTTGTCCACTTGACTAAGCGGGAGCCCTATTATGTACTTACGAATGTATTTAGAAATATATTTGGTAACATTTTTATTATAGTACTGAATTTAACAATGAATTTGTATTTATTTGCAATTAAATAAGACTTTTCTGCATTTGTCTTCCCTCATTCTTCACATACCTAGTCCACTAGTTTATCCTTAGTTTGGAAATATTTAAAATTATTTCAGATGCAATCGGCAGGCTTTCTTCTTTCGTTCCCATTATACATTTGTATGAAAAAAAAGTTATCTGACACCAGAGATGTCTTAGTCGAATTACCGTTGATTTTTAAGTCTATTTTTCAGTTCCTAGTAGAAACTCAGCTGAGATTTTATTTTGTAAACTTTGTTATAACTGATAATTTTTTATCGAGAAAGACGCATCCTATTATTCGAAGTCAGCGTAACATGAGTATTTACATAACGAAACATTACTGGGACGTCGTGCCCAGGTCTTTTTCTTTCTAAACAACTTTTACTACTATCTTTATTTATCAGTAGTTTACATCGTAAATTTACGTATCAACAATAACATTGAAAGCCAAACTCATTAGCGGAATGATTTGTGTTTTAGGCTTCTAACGAGTTCGGATCCCGGGTGGAATTTTTCCGGGCATTCGTGTATGTGTACGTCGTTTGCGTCTGTGATCATTCAAATTATTCAAACGGATATAATTAGAGGGACCTGTTTCCCTTAAGGGAAAGGAAGGATAATAAAGCACACATGCCAAACTGGATCGAAAGTTTGTTTTGTTAGCTATTGTTGGTAAATATACTAACTGTTTTGCCTGACTTCTACAAAGTTAAACCTGCCTGCGTGGACATTATTTATACTCTTTCTTATCTGCTTATCCTCGAAAACACGCTTCAAACTAAGCTGTGCTCAAGAGGCAATAATCTGTTGCTTTGACTTTCAACGACTACTAGCGTAAGTTGTAACTGTCTGTAAAGTATTTAGCCCGAAGGCCGGTTGTGACCTCATCCCCTCTACTATCAGCTAGGAAGAACTAGGAGAAGAAAATGAGGCTTTCTAGGCAAGATGAGGAGTGAGGTAGTTTGCCCTTACTTTCCTCATTGAGCCAGAATGCTATAAGCAGAACAAGCCCACGGTAGTGAAGCACAATGATTCTACGAGTAACACTTTTCGAAACATTGCATAAGGAGAATCCATAATTAATGCTATTATTCACCATGACTCATACCTCATTAACTTTCGTATCATCACTTCCATGAAAAAGGCCGAGTCAAAAGTGTATAAAAGATACATTTTCTCTATCCCGTACCGAAAGACAATGATAAAAATTTCATTAATCAAGATATTGTAGCAGGACCAAGTTGTGACTAACTGAGCTTAAACTGTAGAAGAACGTCTTTCCGTAGTTACTGAAATCCGCGCTCAGTGACCTCAAGCTTTCCATTCTGGCGCGTGCGCAGTCATCTTCTCAATATAAAAAACGCTCCATCCTCGCGTATCTCGCCTCATTCTGTATCCTCGCCAGAAATCAGTTCAAGGTTCCATCTCTCGAAAATCGGTATATCTCCTCGTTTTTACGCAGCAGAACGTTCTGGTCGACGCGCAATGACGCTTTTGGAAAGGCTTTGAAGGTTCGTCGGCGAGTATTGTCTCTGGGAGTTATTTCATCGGCGGTAAACAGCGGGTCGTCGGCCTGATTTGTATCCCTATGCCATAACGTCGGACGAAATCGGCGCTAAAAATAAGCACTCCAAGCACTCGCCACGGATCTACCGCCACTCACTTCCTTTTCCTTCCTTCGAAGGCACGCGACATCTCCGGTTTACTGTTGGTATTATGACCGGTCGGGTATCGAACAATTTCTCCACAGACTTTACACAGATTCAATCCGAGTTTTGAAATTGCGTCGAACATTTTCCCAAAAACACGTCTTCAAAAGGCGTTGCAGTTAATCGCATAGGAGTTCCTTTCGAACAAGATGTGTAAGATTTGGATGAGGCGATGTTTTTCGAGTATTTGTTTGTTTGTTCTGCTTTATTGAAGGTAGCAGTATCCGTTCAATCAATTTTACGCATCGTTACAAATTATGAACCATAAGCAGTGATTACGATAATAATAATAATGCGACTTTATTAGGGCGAGATTGAGACTTCCAGGTCTCTTCTTACATCTACTTCTTGGTCTTATGAAAATTAAAGGAGATAACATGAAAAAAAGTAGAAGAAAACTACTTTGGGTTTAAAAACCTAAGTTTCAACTTCGGAAAAAATACACCGCAAAAGGGGGATATGAAAAACCTGCGAAATCTACTGAAATTTACCTAAGGTTTAAGGAAAAGGCAGGTTAAATCACATCTGAAAAGCTGACAAAATGCTACATATACCTTATTTCACAGATATAACTCCTAGAAATAAATTTTAATAAAAAATAATCAGTAAGACGTTGTGAAATACAATTATTACGGTTCCAAAACAGGTTAGTATCAAGATAGCAGTAAAAGTACTAATGGCGAAGATCAAATAAGGGCAATTAACGAGTTCATTACTGGTGGACAGCTTTGTTAATATTATTTGATAGAAGTTAAATTCATCGTAATGCTAGTTGAAGACGTAAAAGACGAAGACCTCCATTTACATCATCACATGTTTTCCTCTAACTGGAATGCTTCATTTAGTCACAGTTAATTTTCTCCATACGTGCTCATTTTAAGCAATTGCCTTCTGCTGTAGTGTCTAGCATTAGAACTGTTCTACGCGAAAGGATTTCCTATATTAGTCCTTCGTCATGAATCTAACTTTCACTTTTCAAGGAATAGTCGGGTGTATATGGTCGGACTATTTCTCGCGTTTGGAAAACATCGAATCGGACCTTTATTTAAGTTTTACCGTATATTAAGTTTTTCGTGGCTCTTAAAGACAGAATATGAAATATTTAATGAACGAATGAAAATATGACAAACTAATCGATCTCTCAGATATTACAAGCATCGAGAGCACTAACTTGTGGCCTCCGGATGGCCATGTAGATAACGTGTTAGAGTTTGGCGAAAGCGGTTCCGGGTTCGATTCCCAGTGGTGGCTCACGTGCGTAATAACCTTAGTGTCGAAACCCTTTTAAAATTACTATTACCAGTAAGCTGAGGTGAATTCGATGGGAAAATAAGCATTTATTCATTCTCAGCTAAGAAGGTGACCCGAAGTTCTACGTTTGTTTCCCAAGTCCTCCTACCTTTACTCCTTCCTCCTTTCCCCAGTTCCTTTCTATTCGCCTCCTTCCAAATCCATCTTCTCCCTTCCCTTGTCTCGCCTTGAAGTTTCTCTATCTCGTGCTCTTAACGATTACGAATTTGTAAACAATATTGAACTTGAACTTAACCCCATTAAGGGCGTCAAAACTAGTGCCTCGATCAATTCAGTCGTGAATTAATATCCGCCGCGAATCGCTTTCGGAAGGACTGAAGCGTTTCTCTTCCGAGTGCCATTAATGCCCTCCGAAATCGTGCTCGTCAGTTATATCGCTGCGTAAATTTCGGCTGAAAAGCGGTTCACTCTCGAACTAATTAACAAAGGGCTATTCTCTCCGCTGAAGTAATTCTCCGGGCGTTTGTAGACTCGTGAAATTCTGTGTACAAAGTTTTGCTCTCGCAAATTAGAGATCCCTCATTCCTCTTGTTATAATAACGTTCCAAGGATATTTAAGTACGTATTTCGCTATTTCTTTCCTTAGAGGGCAGTCACCTCGTTCATCTTTGCTGTTGTAATTCTGGGCGCGTGTTATTTTCGAGTCGAATATGTGCTAGGTTTTTTTTTACGCGCCTCACTTCCGTTACCAAGGGGTGTCTTCTTGAGTTTCCCAACTATTCTGAAATGTTTACGTATGTACCCGGTAGTACAAATATTTTACAAGTTAGCCGTTAGCTGATTTTGGAGTTTCCGATCTTAATTGACGTTGAATTTCTCGCGGTAAATTATTTCGAAATAAAGAAAGTGAAACATTTTACATCGGCGATAGTTATCGCCTTTGGTTGATTTAAAATGCTGTATTTTACACAGAAACTTCTAAATCCGGCTTATTGTTTCGCAATTCTTTTATTCATGATATTTATATATATGATATTGATAAAAATGTATGAATAAATTGTGAGTCATGGGAAATGCTGAGAACATTTATTTGGAGATAGTTAAGAAAATGAATTCAAGACCATTTTTTTAGTGACGATAGTTCGATTCTGTACGAACGAATATTAACATTTCTTGAAAGGTTGTCTATGTCTATGTGTATACCCTGCTAGCCACCTTTCGGCGTGTGGCAGGGGGTACATGCGCCAAGACTCTATTTACCTAGTCGATTACTTTCGTGCATCGTTCGCGGAATAAACGAATTCTTGAATCGGTTGTGTACAATTAGTCATGATAAGCTTTAGTATACAGAAGTTAAATCAACCTTTAGTTATAAAAATAAACGAGTAGTAAAATGTACAGTAATAATATTAGTAACAAATTCTAGAGTTGAAACAGGAAGACCCCAATCAATCACTTCCTTAATTCTTAATTTCAAACGAGCAAAACCATTCCTTAACCGGAAAAATCCGATTAGCGGGGACTCGAACCTGGGAGCCGGGAACGAACTATCGGAGCGCTAGCGTTCTAACCTCTCCGCTAAAGTGGCCGGTATAAACATAAATTCTCTGTTTCTCTCTCTATGTCTCTGTCTCTTTACGTGCGTCTCTTGCTCGTATGTACATGTATAATTGTATTTTACTGATGTTTATAAATATATGTATTGCTTTTAATGACTGTAAGATTTAATGGGAAATGTATAAAGCTTATATCTTCCGCTAACAGCTTCGTTGTGCAGGAATTCACTTACCAGTGTTCTCGGAGTCGTAAAGAAGTCCACGTGCTGCTTGGCAGCATCAGCCCGCCTCAAACGGCGCCTCAGCTCCAAGATGAATTTAACACACGATTGGTCCGTCTATGCCACCTGCAGAGCTCCATTTCTACTCTAACTGTAAACATAAGAAAGGTCGTGAATTCTCATATTCAATCTTTATTTCTTCAATATTCAGCCAAGGAATTGCATGGGGCCATTACTTAGTTTTGAGGAGTCTAAAGCATTCTTCTTTCCCAGTTTCTGCCTTGACGACTTTCCGCCTGTACTAATCAAAGTCGCGCTACAGTCTGTGCATTGAGAGGGGCGGGAATGAGTTGGGACACAATGAGATTTCCCAGCAGGAGAAGATCCAAGCGTGCTTCGACACAAGGCTTTTCACTTACTATACAGCACCCGGGCATATTCTCTTTCCCGGCTTCTTCCAGACGTCCCCCTACCATGTGCTTTTCCCCTCTTCCACCTTATCCTCCCCCTTCCCAATTTTAGCCTTTCCCCCCTTCATTTACTCGCTCTGCATCACTTTCGTCTCTTGGTTTCATTCCATCCTCCTGCAACGACACGTAGTCCTCCGTTGAATATGTTGTATTTATTTTACGATCGCCGGTAGGTTCGCGGAGGAACGCGGGTTCCCCGGTGTTTATCGTTTTGCGTAGTTTGGTTTCCTTCTTGCGTTATCACTTTCAAAGGAGCAGCAAAAGCCGAATGCGGTTGTGATGATTTTTTTATACGCTTAAGAAAATCCGTCGGTGGCCGCGTAGTGTTGTCATCGCTCTCGCTGTGTCTTCTGTACGAGAATCCACCCCGAGACATTTCTCGCTATGAGTTTGTGAATTTGCTTGTTAAGTTATTAAGTCGTTTTATTTATGGTTTGAAATTTTCTTCAGGCTGGATTTCTCAAGTTACGGAGGATTGAAAGCTGTTCTTTGGAGCTCCGATCTTCAGTATTATTTTCTAGAAAATCGCTGATTAGTGGACATTAATTCGGAATTAGTGGAGCATGACGTATTCCACGAATACCATGCAGTTTTTACCAATACCCCAAAATATTCTGTTCAGTCTCTAATTTGGCCTCGAATTTGTGGTTGGTCTCCATTACAAATTGATTTGAATTTTGGATTGAAATGATTTGAAATTTGAAGTGAACGGTATGTGTTCTTTTTTCGTTATTCTGTTCAGTTTATTTAAAAAAATGTCCTCCTTTTCATGAATGTGGATCTTCGTTTATACCTTTTAGTTTTATATTTTCTTTGTTTTGTGGTTTCTTTGTGTGCAATTTCCGACTTCTTCCTCTGAATTTTCCTAGGTCCGTTAAGTAGTTTGATAATATTGTAATGAAATAGAGTATCGAGAAAACTTATGCTTAATAAAATATCCGCGAAACAACCTTATCCATTTTTATCTAATTGTAAAGTCGAGTTTTGAAAAAGTAAAAGAAATAACTTCCAGGAGTATTGTTTAGCCTCTATTGTTGTGTAAGTTTCTAACGAATTTGTGTAACTTCAGCTCTTGAAGCTTTGTTCGGGAAAGTTGCTTTGGATTTTACATTGTCTTTTGCTGTGTCCCGGCCTTTTCTCTTGAAATCGCAATCTCCCAGGAGCTTTCACCATATATATCCGTGTCCTCATTTTTACCATTTTTTCGCCATCCGTTTCTTACTGAAATCCTTCCTCCTATAATGTTTTTTCCCCTTATAACATTCGATTCAGTTTTAGGGAGTTGGAGAGGATTGGTATTCTATAATTTAGTTCGAGTTTTACCATATCCCAAATTTTGCTTTTCCTCACCATTCCCCAACTTTTAAATAGCCTGTATCCAATGCATTACGTTTTATTTCAGTGTTAACGAAATTCCTTTTCAAAATTTTGTTAAATAACTGCCCGGGCCATAGTGTTCAGGTTTTTTTATTAGTTTGGTAAGGGTAGAAAATGTCCAAAACATCCCTTGACTTAACTAGGTATTCATACAAGCAAATTGCCCTTTAGACAAGAAAGCGTCTTTAAACTTACGAATTTTAAGGATCACAAAATCAAGGATTTTGCTTATCTTTCATACGTATTTATTATTTTCGTCTTAAAGGCGGTGAAATATTTCGCAGAAGGTAATATTCGTACGTGTTTCTTTCGGAGAGTTTAGTGATAAATCGTGTAGCATTGATCCAACAAGACATTAGGCGCGAAGGTGATTGGAACTGAATTTTTTTTATCCCTAATCTATAGTAATTGAATAAGATTTGCTGTAAGTTTTGGAGGTTCTAAAGTTGAGGCTCCAAAATGAATCGATTCTTCTCAAAGAGGACGTAGCCAGAGCAGTTGAAATCGTCGCCTCGGAAACTATAGTTTGTTCTCTCTTTTGCTGCCAAGCCTTGGTGATGGAAAAAACTTCCTTACAAACTTATGACGTTCAGAATAGCATATGGCCGATGGTTAAAATGCACTGTTCTGGGTCCTGTTCGTTCAAGTTGTCTTTCGCATATTTACTCATGAGATAACTTAATCTTTCATCACTCAAATTTCTAATCTGCGATGGAAGTCTGTTCTAAATATGGTCCCAAATATAGTTACTAGATTAAATTTTTTTCTGTTTTGTCGACGCCTGCTTTTTGGGATAAAATATATGTTGATCTCTGCTGGCCTTGCCATCCAGCTTTCCGTAGTTTTACCTAACTTTAGGTCTCCCTGTTTCATTTAGATTTATACGCCGCGAGCCGCCAGTGGCGTATGGCAGGGGGTGAAGTAACCCATTTCCTTATCTACCTTATAAGCTTCTCGGATGCTATGCGGAAAGTACGACCAGAAGTAACTACCTGTTTTAGTGACTTCCTTGTAAAGCTTTGTCGATGCCTCTCGGAGATCACGCTATTTTTATCTGGAATCACAATGTCTTCTGTATCGTCTGAAAATTCTGAACCGTTGAATTTTTTGGAAAGCTTCCGTCGGTGATGTGATCTTCATTGGGTTGAGGTTCCTTTTCATTTAGAAAATATAAAATATATATTGGGAAACCCTCTCTCATTATCAGCGGAAGTGTTAGAATTCTTATAAATTAAAATATTTACTTTTGTTTAATGTGTAAATGAAACCTTATTAGCGTTACTTTCAACTATGCGTCTTATATTTAAAGAAATCAGCCAAACTTTCGCCTCGTATCTTATTGCGGTTGCGTATTTCAGTGTAATGGTTAAGTAGGTTGCAAACACCGAAAATCTCGCACGAGAATGTTAAGCATGTTTGAAAACTCTTTCAAGCTAGCGTTGTCCTTAAGATTGAGGTGAAACCAAGATCCCGATGGAAAAATGGCGGTCACTCGTGAATGTGAACAGGGATGGCGAACAGAATGTAGCAAAAATGCCGTAATTGATAAATATGAAGGACTTGCATGCCAACATGGTGCCAAACGTAGAGTGAGATGCTGATATTATCTATTATATCAACTATGGCACTATTTGTTGTAAATAATCTTTGATAGTCAATAATAATTAACATTCCCAATTATTATTATATAGCAGAGATAGAACCAGGGTTCTAAGTGCCAAAGGAAATCTCTCGCGTGCCATAGGTTCGTACCCTGTGTTTAGGTAAAGATGTTTCTTTTTGTGCTCAGAGAAAATCATCCGAAGAGCCAAGAATTATGACGGCGCTAATGACGCGGATATGCTGTCACATGACCATTCTTTTAGTTATGATCTCAGTCCTCTAGTAGGTCATCTTTGGCTTTCTTTACTGCCAACGAAAAAAGGTAGATAAATGTGCAACATTTACCCTCGCCTAAAAAAGTTAAAAGTTATTTTTATTGAGCGATTCATGGTTTTTACCTTTCCCTGGCAGTATTCGATTTTACTCGAAGTGATGGAACCTATATAGTCATGTTAATATATGACATGGCCTTCATACTTAATGTGAAAGGAACTCTTTCCTTTGTTTTTATAATTTTGCGTGCTTTATCGCCCAATGGAGATGAGACCTTGTGTTATGAGTCACGATTTTCATCGGCTGATGGGCCGTTTGCTGGCGATATAACTTAATATACGGAGCTACTTTATTGGTTGAAAAGAGTGCTGTAACTTTCATCATCTGTTAAGTAGTATTTCTTCTTCTGAAGGCATGTACATGTGTACTTACCCACTCAATTTTAATAGCGAATTAGTGGCAAATGAATTTTTCTCGTGAATTCTTAAATTTCTGCTTCTCATTTGCCGCTGGCCCGATAAGACATTTCTCACAGTTTCCAAGTGATCCGAGGCCGTCTGAGTTATTGACTTAAAAAGGAGATTTCTTGGAATTGAAGTCCAATTTCGTTGTTATTCTCCCACAGTTCGTTTCGTAATTTAGAACATGAACTCGATTTCCCCCAGCAAATCGCTTGACTTGTCAAAATACGCTTATTTTCCGATTTTATATAGATTCTTCAGAAGTATTTTATTTCCCTGAGATTGATTGCTAAATGAATCTGTTGAAGAAGCTGCACTTCGATGGCATCTGCTTGGACGGGTTCTAAATCGAACTTTTCTTCAAACCTGAGTTATATAAATAATATATTTAATTCACTTTAAGAAATCATAACGATTATGGGTAACTGAAGGAATTCGTTGTAATTGGTTTCTTTTTTAAATTTTTACCTTAATATTCAACTCGAGTCGATCAATCACCCCATGACCTGTGCTATCCTTAATTAAACATTTATTTATAGTACCGATCGATATTCAGAAGCATTTAAAGGATTTCTCCCGGAGAATTAAAATAGAATTTCAAGACATTTACTCTAATTCCTTCTAATTTATTTCTATTGTCCCATTTCCTTTTCTCCATATAATGCACTGGAAATGATAATTGAAAGTAATTTTCATTTATGACTTCGCCTTTCCCGTCTGAGTGACATTCACACTTCCAGTAAGGAATTGGCTCGAAGTTTTCATTTGGTATGCACTACTCGCCTACTAAAGTCCTAGTTGTTGTTTTTTTGGCGAGATAGTGACAGACTCCAATCCCTTTTCTCGAAGGGAAGTCTATCTATAGATTTACTATCAGAATTTTCATTGCGGACGTCTGCTCGGATAAAGAAGTTTGAGTCATATTGAGAAATGATTCACATCTGCGTTTTAGGTTGTATGATTATCAACGCCACAAAAAAATTCGAGATTATGAAAAACGGTTTATTCCTAGTTTTTCATTATCTCGTTAGATTGAGATTACTTGAATTTTTCGAAGTGTATACAGATAATGAAGCATTTTATGGGTTCAAGACTAATTTTATGACTTAAGTTAATCTTTTAATATCCGAGACGGCAAACCAAAAAAATGTTTTGTTTCGCGGAATTCCTGACGGTATAATTCTTATGCATTCTTAATCTAAAAAGTTTAGTCTCCAAAGTAAATTGATTTTGATTCCGTTCATTTATACTTAACTTTGTCTTTCGTGATAACTTTTTCCCATTATTGACATAATAAAATTGATAATTTCTGCATCTGTCACATTGGCAACACATTGGATTTCAAGTGCTTCATTTGATCAAAAATGACCATACTTAACTTTGTCTTTCGTAATAACTTTTCCCATTATTGACATCATAAAATTGATAATTTCTGCATCTGACACATTGGCAACACATTGGATTTCAAGTCCTTCATTTGATCAAAAATTGCACACCTCCGGCGAGACGTTCGCCATTCTTATTACAGGGAAAAAGAATGAACATCTAATGAATAATTTACGCTTTATCCGATGCAACTCATCCTGTCCACCGTTTCAAACAAAACAGTTTCGCAATGTCTCTCCTTACTCAATTCTCGGTCAAAATCCTCTCGAGGTCTGTCCCGCGTGGTTTTGCGGTTTTAATGCGCGCCATTTCTCTTCCTCCGCTTTGCAATCGCTCCCGAAATTAGACTGGAAACACTTTCGTTGTCCACGAAGAAGGCCAGTTGCATCACATTCCTATACACTGGACCGTGATTTGGTAAAGCTTCCATTCGGACCGCTTCATTCATTATAATTGCGCCAATTGGATGAAAAACTGTGTGCGCAGCCATTTTGCCGTGGAGTAGATCAACTTTCCGTCCAATCAGCACTATCTGAGTCAGTCTAGTATGGTGCGGTTAGGAGTAATTTGGGAAAATATTGTAGTTGATTCCAAAAGAAAGATTAGCATGCTGTTTCCAGTATCGAAATATTTTAAAATTATACTCTTATAGATCTAAAGTCGATAGAATCTTGAAATTCGACTGCAAAAATCTGCGTGTTCTGACTTTACGAAAATTAGCGTCGATTTCTTAGTTTGTATAATCTAACTTGAGTAATTTAAAGGTTTATTTCAACTATTATCTNTTCATACGCTATTTATCTTTTTTATTGATGAAAATTTCCGGCATTGGGAGGAGAGGATTGTTATAATTAATGCCCTCTAGTGATTTCCACTTGTGAGAATTCCCTGCATAATTTGCATGGCTTCCTCTTTTGAGATTCCGATGACATTTGATTTCGCAGTAGGATTGCTTGCGGTATTAGCGTTTATTCCCTTTTCAAAAGAAAGAGTTCTAATCAATGGACTTCCTTTTCCGTAGAATTTTCCTTTCATTCCAGTATAATTCGGAAGCGATCAGCTTATTAGACTGGAATATTTTCAACGCGGCGAATTTTTCTTTAGAAACGTTCTATCTTAAATTTACTTTCGTTTGATTATTGCAAGCAGGACGTTACTTGAAGTGAGTCAATAGCGGTCGTTTCAGTTGCTGCTCATAAAGTGTAGATAGTGTAGTTGTTTGAATTGTTCCGGAATTAGTGTTACGCGTTAGGTTTTAGTCGCAATACGTGGCCTTGAAGAAGAAAAAATGTCAATTAAATCCATAGAAATAATTGGTAATTCGCATATTTTATGGTTCTCCGGATTGTTTCGTGTCAAGTGAACAAGGAAATGGTAATATATACCGGGGTGGATTTTTAATTAGGCGCAATAGGAGCTAGCTGAGAGTCTTGTCCGTATGAGGGCCTCAACAAGACTATACGTATGAACTCTCAGTAGTGTACAACACATTTTTCTTGTTTTTCGCTTCAAGAAAGAATTTTATATTTGCTAAATGGTCAGCATAATATGTGTATAGGATATATTAAATTGTCTATGTCATTAAACAATGTAAATTCTATCCATCATTCTTTGTAATTTCAAGAAAAACTTGAATAATTTCAAGATTTACTACTCTTGCTGTAGTAAAGCGACTGAGATTTTTTATAATTAATCTTATTCTGTAGTGCGGTAGTTCTAAGGTCCTTGAATGAAAAATGGGTAAAGTTTACCATAATTTTAAGTTCAGGTGTTGCGGATTTCTGAATGTCTCAAACTTTCGCTATTCATAAAGATATTACAATTTTACGTCTTGGCTGAGTTATTCTTATGCGTCATATACTTGGCGGTCACATAATTATTCGCGCACTTCGCAAAGGCTTACATTCTATGTTTTACGCTATGTTCCGATAAATGAGAAAGGTAATTGCATGATAAAAGATGATTTTCATTCCATGTAATAAACCTCAGAAATTTCAGCTTTATTTTTCAGCATCTGTTCTCACGTCGATGCTTACAAATGACAACCAACTTCCCGATACAGCTCTCCGACTAGATCATACCAGTTTGTGTAGTGGGAACGATTTGTTTGCAGAAATAAAATCCCTGTTCCCCTGACATCATCGCTCCTGAGGATAGTCCTCGATATTGGAATCACGGGCGAGATCCTGATATTGCCGTCCTTGGAGTCAGCCTTTTCCTCATCCCTTGCCCCTTCGCGTTATCTCCATTGAGTTTTCTGACCCTTTCATTGGCGATAGTCTGCAGAGTCAGCCATCCGAGAGCAATTGTTGCCATCCATTTCGGTACCAGATCTAGCGATTGCAAGCGAGAACGAGGAAGTAGTTTCACGCATAGCGGCTTCAATCCCCGCCCCAAGATCACTTTTACGGCCGTCACCTCCTCACGTCCGACTAGGAAGTCACCTTAAATGCCACCCGTTGCCCTCAACGCCGTGATTTTCTCTCTGCTCGAAGGTCTCCCTGCAGAATCCAGATTGTCCTAGTACTGTCTCATCCTAGATAATTAATTGTAGTCCAAAGTTTCAGCGCCTTCCATTTTATATTTGAGAATTAGTTGCATTAACATCGTTTTTCTCATTCCTTTTAATATCTTGAGTTTTTTTTAATGGGCGTCAATCGTCCAATCAAAATAAGATCAATTCCGTGATTTTGCTCTGTTCGGAGGCAAATTATATACCTACGTTAGGCGATGTACCATTGACCGCGGTTGTTCAATAAGGGCCAGATAGACGAAATTCAATGACATTTCGAAAGCTGTTGAATGTTTCAAGTTTCCTTCGAGTTTTTTTTAGTTAAATTTGTTGTGATAAACTTATGCCCTTGAATAGAAAAGTTTGATATGTCAAAAAATTACACAATCGCCCCTTAAAAATTTTCCTTTGGCGAATAAAGCTTTAATTTTTTTGCATACAGCTTGTTAATAAGATTGCACATTTAGTTTTGCGGTGGACATAATCGTTTGTTTACGTATTATCGTATATTACTAATCGATTATTTACTCGTCGTAAATAATCGATTCAAAAATAATATATAGACTGATTAGAAGTGAGGGCTGTAATTAGGTGTTTGTTGACTCAGTCAACTGGACTCAAGACTCAAGACTGACAACAAGACTCAGTTTGTAGTCTATAAATTAATATTGTGGGACTCCCGGATAGCCAAGTGGGTAATGCGTTCGCGTCCCGGGTTCAATTCCAGGTGGGGGCCTACGTGCGAAGTAACCTCAGATGGCGAAGCACTTTTAACAATACTACTTAAATTAATATTTAATTCATTGAGCAGCAAATGAATTTGTTTACTGCCTTAGTAATTCTTCTTTGAAGAAGTAAAGCCTTGATTACTTTTCAATCCTTTAATTGAAGCAGTGAAATCGAAATATTTTTCGACAGAAAAAATACTGGATCAATGTGTGATTGGAGCTTGATTTCGAAAATGGCCGATTTTGTTGTGGTTCATTAAAAATTATCCTTATTTGGAGGTGTTTAACTCTCTTTTATCATTCGAAAAATTTACTCCTGGCAAGTTAACTTTATTATGAAGTGATTCTGATTGAAAATTAATTCTTGTTTGGGTTGAGTTAATCAGTATTTCAATCATTCCGAAAGATTTTATTTGCTGAATGTTCCGTAAATTGGCGCTGTGATAAGACGTATTCATACGCTATTTATCTTTTTTATTGATGAAAATTTCCGGCATTGGGAGGAGAGGATTGTTATAATTAATGCCCTCTAGTGATTTCCACTTGTGAGAATTCCCTGCATAATTTGCATGGCTTCCTCTTTTGAGATTCCGATGACATTTGATTTCGCAGTAGGATTGCTTGCGGTATTAGCGTTTATTTCCTTTTCAAAAGAAAGAGTTCTAATCAATGGACTTCCTTTTCCGTAGAATTTTCCTTTCATTCCAGTATAATTCGGAAGCGATCAGCTTATTAGACTGGAATATTTTCAACGCGGCGAATTTTTCTTTAGAAACGTTCTATCTTAAATTTACTTTCGTTTGATTATTGCAAGCAGGACGTTACTTGAAGTGAGTCAATAGCGGTCGTTTCAGTTGCTGCTCATAAAGTGTAGATAGTGTAGTTGTTTGAATTGTTCCGGAATTAGTGTTACGCTTTAGGTTTTAGTCGCAATACGTGGCCTTGAAGAAGAAAAAATGTCAATTAAATCCATAGAAATAATTGGTAATTCGCATATTTTATGGTTCTCCGGATTGTTTCGTGTCAAGTGAACAAGGAAATGGTAATATATACCGGGGTGGATTGTTAATTAGGCGCAATAGGAGCTAGCTGAGAGTCTTGTCCGTATGAGGGCCTCAACAAGACTATACGTATGAACTCTCAGTAGTGTACAACAAATTTTTCTTGTTTTTCGCTTCAAGAAAGAATTTTATATTTGCTAAATGGTCAGCATAATATGTGTATAGGATATATTAAATTATCTATGTCATTAAACAATGTAAATTCTATCCATCATTCTTTGTAATTTCAAGAAAAACTTGAATAATTTCAAGATTTACTACTCTTGCTGTAGTAAAGCGACTGAGATTTCTAAGGGGTGTATATTTGTGTGTTTTATGAAAGAATTCGAATTAAAAAATATAATTCCTAGCGGGGGCCTCAATCCGCGCCTTGGGCTTCTGATAGCTTAAATCCGCCCCTGAATATATAGTGAAATAAGGGAAATTACGTCGAGTTTTACTCCACCTTAATAATTATTCAGGTGATAATACTTTTTTGAATTGTAAATGAAATAATTTATATTAATAATTAATAATATATAATAGTCAATTAAGATATTGAAATTAAGTAAAACATGGCTATATAATATTTATAAAAGCAAATTAACCAATTTCATGATTGAAATTAATTAATAAACACCATGGAATCGATATATGTAGGAGCCTCAAGGTAATGAAGGAAATATTTCATTCATTTGCTTCTCTGGTTTCGGCCATTCCATTGGCTCGCCTATAGCGTTTAGAAAACAAAAGAAAGCGGATTCACCCTCCCTTCCTTCGTTTTTCATTTCCAGAAATATCCTTTAGCTAAATTTCAGAATATTTTTAATCATAGCCATTATCACTTCCATCGCTGTTATCATTTCCAAAGAAGCGACTTCTATGGAAAACTTTCGAAATTACTGCGTGTTGCTTAGCTGAGAAATGTGTTTTCAACATTATAATTTAGATATCAGGTTACATCTTTTGTATTTTTTTCATTTGGTCTAACTTTGCTTTTTCACCTCTAAAGCTTGTAATTTTTGCCTTAAAAATCTTCATTGGATTAAGAAAATATAGATTTATTGGCTTATAATATTATGGAATCATATCGACTGTTTCATTATCGACAATTACATGGAAAGATTGTCTCCTTGTCAAAAATGTCGATTTTTTCTACAACCAAATTTTTCATTCGAAAAGTGTGAAATTAGTGCATTGATATTCATTTCCTTTTTCGCGATTTATTTGGCAGAAAATCGAATGTTTCGATAAAGCGTGCCCAAAATTATTTTGGTGAAAGATTATCGATGCCATAACATATTGAAACAAGGAAAAGAGCCTTTGTCGTTTGTGATAGTTGTTCGATTTTCTGTAGAAGAGTCAGAAAAATATAATTCCAGTTTTCACTTTGTGGTTTAACACCTGAGAGATGGTTAAGATCTTATGTAACCCTGAAACCGCGATTACTATGCGCGTTATATAAAGTCAAATATTTGCGAGATGCTATTCCCTAACTTGAAACCGGCTTATAGAATCAAACTGTTGTTTATGCCTCAAATTTTGGGGGCGGTGAATTTTAAGCTATTATTAGCGTACAGAAGTTGGTACAATGAGGATCATCTCTCACATCTTTAGACTCAGAATTCGAAAACTTCCCGCTCGATTAATGTGTATTATCCAATTCAGTGTTAATCCCCAAAAGGAATACTTCCATTAATAAGAGTCAAAAGAGACTGCCTTTTGTGACCTTCGCTAAAGGTATTTTCATCCTTAATATCTCCGGCGTATACTTTAGAAATCATGTCAGTCAATCCTGATAGCTCGCGTTGGTGCGGTAGAACTAGCTTGTATCACGGTCTCTTCTGTGACTACGTTTTGATGTGTCATGTACCCGCTAGTCAACGTAAATAAATAATCTGGCACGCGAACCCTTGTGCGTAGTTTCGGTGGATGAACGTCGCTCGTGGAGTGGTTCCTCTAATCATTTGCCTCTCGTCGAGACGTGATAATGATAGCAGGTGCTCTTGGCCGAGGGACTGTTTATCAGTCGCACGTTCTTCGCTCCATTTGCGAAGAGAATCCGTCTGCATCCGATTTCCAAGGACAAGGACAGCAGTCGGATCGAGATTCTTTTTATAACCCTCTAAGTAAGGTGATTATTCATAGGTCACCGTGAGTAAAGATAAGTGGAATTGGCTTTTCTTTCCTCTCCTTTTACCATCCAATGACGGAATTAGGTTTAGTGATCCCGATTCCAAAGTTTAGTTCCAAAGAACGTTTAGTTTAGTGGGATGCTGCTTCATGTTTGATCTATTTCTTTGTTGTTGGTTCTGGTTTGGCAGTGACGTCGAAAATCTTCCTTCAGAATTTTTCTTGCTAACTATTTGATATTAAAGGACGATGTTATAGTGTTAGAAAACTGTAGAAATTACTCGTAATTTTTGGGAAATTTAATTTCATAGTAATATCCTGGTGATGAGAACCTATACATCTACATCTACATAAATATCCTGCAAGCCGCCTTACGGCGTGTGGCAGGGGGTGAAAACACCGGGCGTTCGGACTATGTTTTTAGCCTATTATTATCATGTATAGTTCGCGGAAAGAACGAATTCTTAAAACGACTCGTCCTAGCATCTATTTCTCTTATTTTGCGCTAATTGTCGGATCGTCCATGGAGCAGGGGGGTCTCATAATATCTACTATATCTTCCGCAAATGTACTTTCCCTAAATTTATCAAGCAATCGCAATCTAGCTTCTAGTCTCCTATCTTTTAAGGATTCCCAACCTGCATCTGACAGCAATGAACGATGTCTTAAATCGTGTTGTATATTTTTTGTTAAGTAGTCAGCTTTCCTTATCGCTTTTTCAACATCCTCAATACTCTATAGCTGTAATTGTATAATTTATCGGAGGCTTTAAGAGTATCTGATTTTTCGTATTTTACAGGATTTAATTTCTACGGAGTGGTTGCCAAATTCAAATCCGAGTCCTCCACTTTATGCCAGTGTTGCTCGTAATGCTATCGCTTTCATTAATTATGTGACATATATTCTTTATTGGATTCTAATATTGATGCTATATATCACACACACACGTATGGATTTAGTGATTATTTAGCCAGCGTTGCCACATAGCTAGAGGACCAAATTGCAACGTAATTACAAATAGATATATGATAAATAAATAATTTCACTATCTAATGTCATAACATGTATGGAATAGCGCGGTAATGTTTGGATAAAAGAGATGTTTAGCCATATTCCCGATTAAAAAAAAGACACTAAGATTCGAAATGTGTACTATACTTCATTTACCAGATAGTTTTATTTTAATTTCGATTTAAAGACGTGAAAAGGTTTCCTCTATGTTTCACCAGAGATGAAGAGTCTGTTTTTATATTTCTATATTCCGTTATTTCTCTTTCTTGTGCTACTTTTGGCGTATTTAGTATTTGTGCGATTCAAACGCGAACGTTTCATTCCAACGCTCAGTTTTTCCTCCGAAGATCTATATTTATCCTCTGTGATATTTGGGTTAGAGGCGTCGCAGTACAATCCTGCCTCTCGCACCTTAAATCCGAGATTCAAAGGCAGTCACCTCGTTTCATTTGGGGCGGTTAATCTCATTCAATGAGCGAATTCCTCGTTTTATGAACTCGATGACCTTGTGATCACAGCAACTTGCCATGGAACATCGATTGCCCGGTCCCAATATAATGCGACTCTCCTGTTGCCGAAGCGGAAGTTGCTAGTGACCGCATAATTTCGATTGCTGTGCTAGCCAATGAGAAGCGATATGCCGAACAAATAAACATTGTGATATGTACGTAGCAGGCTCCCTTTTGATATCACTGATTTGGAATGTCCCGCTCAAGTATATATCTTGTTTTGTTCGTTAGTTTGATTGAAGTTACTTTCCATGGTCTATTCTAACAACGATATATTTGATTTTTTTTCCATCGCATCTGCGTCATGCCGGCCTCGGTGGCGTCGTGGTTAGGTCAAGCAACGCTGAGGTCCGGGGTTCGAATCCTGGTTAGGGTATGGTTGTTGGTGTTCGTCTTTACGAGTGTAATTGTAGGAGTGGCCTTATTAGACCAAAATTCGCCCAAATGAAGACATTATCATTGTCATCTGCTAAAATTTGAGCGTGATTTGGAAACTATTTTCTTTTGTTACTTGTATCCAGCTACGAGTTCATGAGTCAATGAACTACGCGACAACTTAGTGTGAGAGTATATTTGTCTGTTTATATAAAAAATTGTGCCATGAATTTACTTCGACAACGTCATTGTAGTTGATCCTTGAAAATTTCTTATCGTGTCACTTGTTAGCTCTCTTGCACTTTAATATGCTCATTTCTAGTAATCTGTCTTTCTTTCGCTCTTTCCCTTAACTTTCGTAGGTTTTTCGCATTCTCTTTGTGGGTGTTTTCCTGCAGTGGAAACGTTTTATCTGAGATCAAAAATAACAGTTTTTCCTCCTCAAAACTCTTCTTTCTGTCCGTCTTTTATTTCTATTTCCACTGCAATTGTTAAAATCTGTATATATTCTAGTACAAAATCTTTTACCATTTTATATATTCTGATTTTTGTATCACATTTTGGGAAAGGTTAAAAGGGAGATGAAACTTTCTGGTTCCAATTTTGCCCAATGAAGACAATTGTATTTCCATTATGCTTAACTCTCCTTTGTAATTCGCAGATCAGTTGCCCAAAAAGTTAAGTATGTCAGTCGCGTTGTGACTTACATGAAATCATAGGATTGCTTAACAATCTTAATCGATTAATATTCTCTGCGTAGAATTTTGTTGTAACATTATTAAGAATTTATTTTCAAAACAAGAGAATCGATGTCAGTCGATGTGGTTTAAAAATAAGTCTTGTAATAATTTGATGCGTTTTCGTAGTCGCATGTTTCTGAATTCCTCATTTTTCTACTGAAAGCCTCACATGCTCGATAGCTCAACCTTATTTGCTCCTCATGGTGTTGACTTCTCGATTTATTAGTCTTTTGATTAGTTTTGGAAATCCGAATGATATATCAACGTTGAGTATTCACTGATGACCGCGGGGTTTAGCAGCTGCAAGGATTGACTTAAGGGGGGTAATATTCCTCTCCTTTCCTTGGCACTCTTCCCACAGCCGTTCGATTACAACGATTATGTGGCCCTCAGATTTTTTATGTCTCCAGTCGTTGATCGTTGCCCTCCCCCGCCCCTTCCCTTCTTAGCAGTATTCTTCTGTCCACGCAGAAATGTTTCAGAAGCTGAATTTCCATCAATCAGATGTTCGACTCATCTTCGTTCGGAGCATAACGGTCGGTTAATGAGACGTGTGTTTGGAATGTAAAGAAGTCGACCTCATCGATAGTGCTGAAAGCAAATGTGCTCCCCTGTCATTCGCTCGCATTGTACGCAGCTTGTTGGCGTTTCTTGTAATAGCTTTATCTACTCAACTCTTGTTATCAACACTTTCTGGTCCGACTCTTTTTGGAGCCTTTCCCGATTTTTTCTTCGCATTTATAGCTGAAGTTGCGTATTTTGGAGCCTCAGTCGCCGAGAAGCGCGGTAAAGAATGATCTGATTAAATTTGTTTCTAATATTATTTTATTATTCCACAAATCAGTCGCATGATGACAGTAGGTCAGGTGGCGACGTTACATCACTCACATTCTACAACGAACATACATTACATTGCTACAATTACATTACATTACCACATTCTACTATGTTCTAACTTATGTCCACTTACTACAATATTTTACAAGACTTACAATTGATATTTAAACATAAAATTCCATAATACAATTGAAAATTCATTTTTACAATTTAAAAAACTGTCTTACATATTAAAATTACATAATATTACAAGTTCACAATTTAAGCATCTACATATTTACTATTATACTATTCTGCAACATATAAATCGCATCTGCAATAGCATGTAAATTTAACAATCCACACAGCAATTTTGTCATCTCCTTGAAAAAACATTAATACCACTTGTGAAGAATTACTTATCATATGAGTTATTTTAGTATCATGTACATTTTTAATATCTTTGAAGTCTGCAATCCATGTCCCCTCCAACCCGTTACTCGTGTTTGTTTATCCAGTTTTGAAATGTATTGTGATATTCGTTGAATCTTTTCGTTGTTCCGTTTTTTTTGTCTGCGACTTCGAATTCGTCTCACTAATGCACTCCGAGGAAGGAGAAGATAAGATTGTGATTTATTTTCCACTTTGTTTCTTTTTTTCATCAAAAGTTTATTTTTTATGCATTCTGCCTTTTTCAAGAAAAAGTCCTGCTTTAAATTTGATATCGTGTGAAAAGATGGTTACTCAGACTTTTCGGCTCATTACCTCAACATTTAAAGCAAATGACCCGAGAAGAGCGTTGGACCGAAACAGGTTTTTCGCTAAATTTAGAGCTGAGTGTCCACCTTTAATGCTCTTTCATTTAAAGCGATTTGTGATCAAGAGACACCGACACTGGTTGATATACTATATATAATACGGCGCAAGAATTCACTGTGAGGTTTATTTTTGAGAACCTGTTTTCCGTGCGTGATACGAAAGAACTGTACAGTATTTTTTCATTATTACGAAGTATTTTCTTATAAAAACAGAATTTTGAATACTTTGTTCCGAATTGGAAAATATGGTCGTTCCATAACACACGAAATCTCTGCTGCGTAATTCCTCGAGTTAACTCACTTTCTGCAATTGCTTCATTATAACAAAAAAATGTTTTCGATGAACCGTGTTTCAGTCGTCCGGGAAGGGCCGATGATAGTCTGATTCGTTGACACTTTAAAACAACGTTACTTTTACGAGAAAATTTGCAGTAAAATTGGTTTGATCCTGTGGATGAAATAAAATTTCATCTTAGTTTTTTTTGGAAATGCTTACTATATATAATACAATTGTATATTCTAAAATTGATTCGTTTTTGGTTTTCGGACGTTTATAGGTGCATTATGAGCTATCTCTATGATTATGTAACTTTTATTTTCTTTGAAAAGTAGACTTTACCCTATATTCTTCCTAAGACACGTGATGTTAAATATAATTACGTGGTCAAGAGTAAATTCGCAGAATTAAGTGCACATGCTGTAGGAAGGAAATACTCTCTTTCGTAATTTGTCCTACTCTCTGCGATCTTACCTTCAGTACCTTTTTTGCAGTAGAAATAATTATAAACGTTTCCAAAGCTTTGACTCGATATTTCATAATAGGATTTACGCTTCCAATATCTGATGTTCATATCACGAGTCATAAAACTCATCGAGTACTTTTATATGAGACATTTTTTAGATTTGTTTGGAAACACTCTGATTCTAAGGAGATGATATTTATAGAGATCAGGACTCGAACCTGGAATCTTCACACTTTCCGGGTGGATGCTTATGCCAGTTAAGCTATTGTTAAACCTTTACGTGAAAAGCCTTCCGTACCCTTATCTTAGTGAGAGAATAGGTATTCACCGTTAGAAATGCTTCGAAGCAATCTTCTTCTAGGTTAGAAAGTTGAATGTCATCCTTTTATGACGAACTGTGGATACGACCGAGTTTGGAATATCCCTTGCGTTCTAATTCATTACTGGAATGTGACGTTCCAATAGCTTCCAAAAACTCCGCAAAATTTCTTCGAGGTACGTTCAATTTTGATTTTTTCCGAAAGATAAAAATATATGTTTATTGAGCCCTTCACGAAAATCTTAGAACGCAAAGTATCTGCAACTTGTGATAAATGCAGTCCGCGAGCATTTTGCTTTTCATTCGCGAGCATTGAACCCGTAATTTCAAGCAAATGCAGCGACGCGAACGAATACCTCGTTATGCGATGTTTTTCCCTTATCGGCCCCGATTGTTTATCTCAAAGAGCCACCAACCATGGTTAGCAGCGTGGTTTTTACGTCACCTCGGTTCAGGAAGCACCTAGAGCGTGGGGAGGAACTCTAGCGCGTCTAGATGCAACGTAAGGAGTTGTTCTATCGCTGCCGCTTTGTTTTCATAGTCACCGAGCATTCTCCTTGCCTAGCAACCGGACGACGGCTAATTTTATAGCGAACAGCTTCCGTCGGTCACGGGATGCGATCTAAGGACGATTGTTTCCAGTTGTACAACAGTTTCGCTTTTGTCATCGTGGGGTTAGTGCGCGGAAGTTGCGATATTATGGTCGTATCGACAGAAAGCTAATAATTGCCTAACGCTTGAAGGCTAATTGGCGATAAGGATGGTTTCGCGTTTAAAATTATCCCGTGCTCTTGACACCCTATCGATAGTCGCTCGTCTGTCATATTTGTCTGAAAAAACCTCGTCACATCACTCGGAAGCTTTTTCTCTTGCAAAATTTAGATACATTTGAGGGTAATTCGTATAATGTTTGCCTTGGTGTGCTATCTTCCTGGTCATTCCAAGTTGAGGTGAGCTATATTGAAAATACGACCCAAAATTTGCTATTAATGGTGAACAATAAATGAACCAATCGTTTTTGAAAGTGTTGTTATGATTATTTAATAATATCTCAAACGGAATCAGTGGTCCAGTGGATGGTAATGTAAATATAATTCTCGTAAATATTGATGAATAAATAAAACTATGGATGCTAAATAAATGTATGCCCAAATAAAAATGTAAGGACAAAAAACTACGTAAGAAATTATGATTCCAAGCAAATGTCTTTTATTGGAGAGGCTTACTGTGGATGTGTAAGAGAGGACTATTCATTATTGCTCTGAAAACTTGTAACAAAGCACCCGAAGATCGAATTCTTCTGTCCGGCTCTGGATACGTCATTCGTTCGAATTTGTCTCTTTTTCGTCCTTCCACCATGTGTCTGGCTGGCAAGGTCTTCCAACGTGATTGATTATTAGTTCGTATGCCTATTGAGAAGAGGGCGCCATTGATCCTTTTATGCGAATCCGATAACATCCTCTGAAACTAGTTCCTCTGAAACCTAGCTCTCCAAAGCCAAGCAACTAATGAAGTGGAATGCAGACGTTGAGCGACGCTCATGTACACATGGGAGGCATAGGCGTCCTAAGCCACGAAGCAGTTTCAGTCTTATCTGCAACACCTTTTATGTGTTGGTCTCTTGGAATTCTCTAGGTGAGGGGTGGCTAAATTAGTTTCTGCTGTGATGAACATCAATTTCAACTCTTTTACGGTGAATTTTACGAATTCACTGTATTTGGTGTATTTAACGAACCTACTGGAATTTATGCCGATGAAAGCTACCTTATAATTAATCAAAGAGAAACATAGGTTTTGCTATCGTATGCTGATGAATGGAATGTGTTTAATTTGTCTTTTGATGCAGGGGGATGAGGTTCCTATTCTGGGGTGAATACTGACGAAGTACTGACCTTACTGTGCATTTAATATATTAGTACCATAGATAAATTGAGGAGTTTACTTATCTTGATGCACAGTCGTTTGTCGAATTGTTAGCAATGTCTTCCTTCTGTTCAGGGAATGGAAAATTTTTATTCCTATTAATATAGATTGAAATTGTTGGATAATGGCTTAATAACTTTGATGCCGCTCAAATCGTAAATATTGGCAGGACAAAAAGGCAAAAAGAGGGATCTTAGTTACATTTCACTATCCTGGAGATTTCAGCGGCGCCAATTTGAAGAAAAGTTGGACATTTTTTTATCCACCTATAAGTGTGATATTCAAGTACTAAGCTAGAAAGGAATTGTGATATATGTGTTGATCTAATGACGAGGTATGTATGCAAGGCCTCTTTGAACCTCAACCTCTCCACCATTAGTTACCAAAATCCCAGGAGAGAGAAAGAAGATTACATTTTGTCTCTTTACGTGGTGGTACGGAGAAGGATTTTGACGATTTTCCACCGTGGCATTGCTTTTCCAAATTTCATTACTTTAGACGGAATTTAATTCTTTGAAATAGGCGGCGTTTGCAATGGAAAGTCACTGATTGGTCAACTTCTTGGCGATGCGATTGTATCCTCGGAAACCCCCAGGATGACAGATTGATCAATTAGTGTCAAGGCCCTCTTTGCGATTTGAGAAGAGTAACTTTACCAGCGTTTTCATAACGAATCCTTCGGATTCTAACGCAACTTTCTATACTGGAAGTTGTAAAAACGTTAAATTTCCTCTTATAATTTTTTTTATTCTCCTAAACTTACTTCTTGTCATACTGCGAAAATTGCCCTACGTATTATATATGTTGGCAAACTTTTAATTTAATTTAGAATTAAGAATATATTAATCCATTTGCCTCGTTTTCGTGGTAGCCATGTATCATTTATGGATTTTGTGGGT
The DNA here is from genome assembly GCA_000376725.2 of Ladona fulva. NCBI lineage: Eukaryota > Metazoa > Arthropoda > Insecta > Odonata > Libellulidae > Ladona > Ladona fulva. The sequence goes on along the minus strand of KZ308228.1, from coordinate 3,466,046 downwards.
GTATTTTTAGTTATAAAATGTAGAATTTCATTATTAGATAAAATGGTTAGGACTCCTTGCTTGGTTCTGTCCTCGTAGAATCGGTAGCCTTCGTTGTTTGACTACTACTTATCCTGGCGCAGTAATTATTTTTAACTATCCATTTTCTAGTCTTACTTTGCCAAAAATTAGGACGACCTTGACTCGATATTTCTCCAGAAGAAATGAAAGTTCTTTCGTTAACCCTGTGAATGATAATGTGTAAATTGGTTTACGTTATCAAAGCATTAACGTGATAACGCCATACTGCGGCTATTTACGTTTGAATTATCCTCTTAACCGATAGCTGAGTTGCTGACGCAGTTCCTTTCAGTTAGGAGTCGGACGTCGACAAGAAATAATTCATTATTTTGTAAATTTGATTACTTCATCGGGTAATTGTATCAGGATTACCCGAGGATCTTTCGAATACGTTTGAAATGCACCGTGTCAATGCAGGACGTAAAAGAGAAAGTATGCCGATATAAATATAGGTTTCGCTCTTCATAATTTCTTATAACCTTGTCGACGACGACATTTAGTTAGCTTCAGTACAGGTACGTTCTCAATTAAACTTCTTGAATAAATCAATAGCATCGACCACCTCCAAACATCCCAAAATTCAATTTACAGTGCAAACACGAAATACTCCGTAATTAGGCAGGAATAACTCTGTAATTAATTTTGCTGATTGCCTTCCGGGCAATGGAGGCCATTACCAGGAATTATGAGTGAAAATTCGAGCTTTCTCATTAAATATTTGAATATACATCCCATAGAAATTTCAGCCGGATCACTATAGCTAGAGTAAACAAACAAGTTATGAATTACAGTACATAGTGATAATTTAAATTACCATGAATGATGGATAGACTTTACATTTTATAATGACGTAAGCAATGTCTTATATTCTGCAAACATTATGTAAACGTACTCAACAAGTATTGAATTCTTTATTGAAGCGGAAAAGAAGAATAATCTGTGGTACGTTATTGAGAGTTCATGAGCGCGGTCTTATCGAGGTCCCGTCAGCTCGCGCCTATTGCGCCTAATTGTTAATACTCCTCTGCCTATATAGACAATTGTCGCATGGGGTTTACCTCAATCTGCGACGGTCGCACAGGCGTATTCTTAGAGGGTGACTCTTAATGAAGAAGTACCCAAGGTCCGCTCGGATTTGCTAACACGTTGGTCTTTCTTTCTGTTCGCGTACCTCTTCCACGGCCGCCAACAGGGCCTTCAGAGGACGGTAAAAAGAGTGACGCCGATCACAGCGGGCTCGAAGGCGCAATGGCGCGGGTAAATCTTCCAAGTGGGGTCATTGCCGCCTCACGAGTCCGAGGAGTTTCTGCGCTTCGAGATATCCGTTCTTTTGGCTCTTTTTTGTATCTCGGGGAGAGCAGGGAAAGGGGAGGTCATTGTGTAAGTGCGCGCGCTTAACATGAGGAGGCGCCGTGACTGTAGTCACGTTTTCTTTCGAGAAGGAGATCCTGAGGTTAGAAAGAATTCACTTCTCAGTGCTTCGGCGTTAGGTGGTAGCGGAGGAAGTTTTGTTATTGCCTTTTGTGGCGGTAATGCATTTTAAAAGAACCTAAGTGCGAAGATGCGGCTCTGCAATCACTCTTAGGAGATTGATTTTGCTGGACGTGTTATCTTAGCGCGCGAGTTGAATTCCTATTGTCGATCTGTTGATATTTTTTTCAGTAGAATTTCTTAGGTGTACCGCTATTATTATAGAAGAGCTCTATAGAAGAGCATTCAAATGCCCTTCCTCTCAGACCTGTTTATATTTCTATTGCTAAATTAGATTTATACATGCACTCGCGGCCATGTTGGTTGCATGTAAACAAAAAGTCTCCGGGCAAAAAGCGATATTATGCATATGGGAAAGGACAAGGAACTTATATTTTGCACATTGAGATGTACGCCTTAAAACCCAAGGACTAACAGATGTCAAAAATAGCGACACTCGAACCCAGGTCTCCCTCTCCCACTAGAATACCTGCCCAGAAAGTGGGAGGCCTGGGTTCGAGTCCGAGTCATGTCGCTATTTTTCATATGTTTATCCTTGGATATTAAGCATCGTAGATGTTCAAAGACCGCTGACGATGCCCAGTTACCATGGCTAAGTTCATTTATTAATTTGGTTTTCATCATTCATCTTACTTTGGATCGCGGTCATTATTTGCGGAAACGCTATCCGCTTTACCATTCTAAAGGCGGATGTGGATGTAACATTGAAACAGGTCACGATTCCAATGAAATTAGGAACTGTATGTGGGCATTTCAGGGATCAAGTTTCATAGCTGAGATAAGTAAAGGAAACGTTAAACATGGAAACATTCGAAAGCTCATGTTTGTTACTAATTACTGAAATTTTACCCCCAATTCTTCGTTTACTGTTTCCCATCAAGATTTTGTAAAAACTACTTAATACATCTATGCCGCGAATGAAAAAACGAATATTTTAAGATGCTTCTCGTAATTGGGTCGGTAATTTACCTATTTACCCCTGGAGATGAATTATCTCATCATCATATTTGCCTTCTTAACACAGAGGCTTTAGAATTTCAAGTTTCATTGCGCCTAAGCTAATTGATGTAACTTAGTGTTGTGATTGGATTGCTTCAGTAATGAAGAACGAATCTTACTTATTCATAGAAAACGTTGTTTCTCTTCTCAACAAAGTAAGTCGGGTTTGCCTCGTCCTCTAGGCTTATAAACTCAGGTCACGTTGAAGTTCAGCTCTCAGTGCATCTTCTCATATTTCAGGACTGCATACTGAGGAACGTGAGCGTTTAGTTTCTCTTGTATCTTCGCCTTAACTTTTCTGTTAGTTTCAAGCGGTTTTATTATTGTAGCTATGAAATCCGCTGTATTCGGTTGTGCGGGAAAATATAACACTAGTTGTCAGTGAAATTCATGGTCTATTTCTTTCGATTGTCCGACAATCTGCAGTAAATATTAACTGTATTTTATGAACATACCCCAATATAATTAGGAAATCATTGAAAGCTTCTTAAGAAAGACGTCCAGAAGTTCAGCACGTGTGCTTTCCGAGACTTTATGTTTCACGTTTTAAATTTCAGCAATGCCATTGTGGAGAAACCTAAATTTAGGTTCTTGGTTAGAAAATTTGATATCTGGTTTAATGAACTTTCCATCGTTGTAAATTTACCAAGATACATCTAATGGTACTTTTGAAACTTATATTACTACGATTCATGGTAATCTATATAAGCCAAAGGTAAAGGTTACTTTATTTTCCTTGTTACGTTTATTATCGATAATATTCAATCAAATTTACGCATTTTTCAAATCCTAAAATTTCAGTTCGTAATTATGAAAAATCAGAAATCATCTGAAATTTATTACTTACGATTGAAATTATTTATTCCGAATGAAATTAATTTTTGTGGTACGGCATTTTTCGTTCCCCTAAACCAGATGCCTTCATCATCTCCTAGATACAAACATACACACTATATTAATAACTGTCTAAACCACTATTTACTCAAGAGTTATCTGTTTTTAACTCTTCCTCATACAAGAACCTGAGTGTGGGTCATGAAGGGTGCGTGCCCAGGGCGCAAATTAATGGGATGGGCGGAAATGGAAGTCATAATTTACCGAAATCGAAAAGGCCAAAATTTCCCACCTCTCTGGACACATACTTTCTCAAATCTTAATTACCAATCTCGAATTTTAAACAATTTTTTGTCTAATGTGAAAGAAGAGAAAATTATCAGTGCCACTATAACTGTATTCATTTGTAAGGATGATTTAGACCAGCGAGAAAGAAAGGAAGAAATTTGCAATTTGAAATACCACCTACCTTCGGTAAAACGATGTGAGTATAAGCTGAGCCAAATTTTATTATTTCTTCAGGAGAACGAATCCCGAAAATAAACAAAATGTGAAATTTCTTATACGCATTTGAAGCTGGAAGCAAATGCTGTTTTAAATTATCGCAGGTCGCCAGAAACTTCTCTACCGTGGGCGAAAAAAAGTCCCTACGCTTCTGTTCCTGCTTGTATTTTGCAATAACAACACTCGTAAACATTACCCTATCACGTTTCACGTGACCATCGTGTTTTCACGTATTTGTAGAAGTCCTTTTGGGTTTAAAATTAGTTCGAGTTATAGTTATCGATGGAATCCATAAATTTTGGCAGTCATCGCGAGAGAGGATAAATCAACCAGATTTTAGAAAGTGATTTCGATCTCCCATCCTTCACTTTTGTGAAACCCTAAGCAAGCAGAATGGCATCTTCGGCCATTAGAGTTCCTCACATCGAGATTTTTATTTCGCGCACGGAATCATCACCCGAGGGACGCCGCCCTAGGTTATTTTTGCAGCACGGGTGTTCTCACTAGAAAGAGCGAGTTCTTCATCTTCCTCTCTTATGTGCGATTCCCTCAGCTCCGGTATAGCGCACGGTTTCTTTGACTCTCCTCCGTGACTTTCGCTCGTCGCTCTTCCGCACGCATCCATTCCGGATGCTCTACTCGTCCCTCTCCTCTCTCCAACCCTCTCTCGACTTGCCTTCTTTCTTCTCTTAATTCCCAAAGAGGATTATATGCCCCTTTCATTCAGAAAAGCATTATTATTTTCGTGGAAAGGTTCCCGAAGAAGTCGCAAATACAGAAAATAATATAGTGCGATGAAATGGACGATTTCAGAGTTCAGTCTTACGAATCGGAAGAACGTAGGGATCTTGTTCTTTGATACGTATACAGACGTATCGATTAATTGTAGTTGAGATGTGTATGAGAAACAGGTAAACTAATAGGTAAAACCGCGAATTCCTATAGACTTTCCTATACCTTCCACTCTTTCAAATTGACTGCACAAAATTACAAATTTAGATTTAAATTTGTACACTGTAAGCAGCAAGAGGCGTATGGCAGGGGGTGTATTAACACCTTACCTAATCTACCGTATTAGATACTCTGATGCTATTCGGAAAGAACGAAATCACTAAACTTAAACCTGTTTACTTTGTCATTTAATTATCCATCTCTGTGAATATGACCAATGTACAACTTCACATCACGATAAGTTTATTGATTCGTAATTTATTTTCAGGCCATAACTTTCAAAGAGTTTCAGTCGTTTGTAACTGATTGCAGTTTGAAAATGAGGGACTAAAAATAAACCGTTGAAACCTTATTCAGTATCCCCCAAAAAACTAAAAACACGCTTTTTCCTCGTACTTAGCATTACGTTTTGATTTATAAAAAGTATGAAATGGTCACAAGTTAATTATCTCAGGAGCGAAATTACTCCCAGATAACTCTACTTTAAAGCTCAAGAAAAGTAGAAAATTGAACCATTCAGAGGACGTATTTCTCCACTTGACCTAAATATGAGGCGAGACGGAAAGGCGATGAGCAATAAAGGAAGTAAGTTCCACAAGGATTCTGCGGAGAATTGATTTCCTAAGTTTTTGTTCTCCCTCACGTCCTCAGTACCTCTTAAGAAGCTGTCTTTTCCAGCATTTTGTACATTAAAGATTTGGAACTTCTTGGTATTTCATCAATAGGATAGTTAAGCTGGTAATTCGAAATCAACTTGCAGTCGCGGCAACGTAAGTTTCACAAGCTCAAGGGGATGCCTGTTAATGCAGTAATAACATACCTACCGAGATTGAGTATGCCGAAGGAATATTATTTTTCATATTTACAGATCCAGTTTCTTGAGTGAGTGGTTTTTATACATCAAACGCGACAAAAAATTTAGGAAATATATACCGTTAGCGATGATAAAATTAGCTGTTCATTCGCATCGGAACCATCTCTAGTCAGCGAAGACTAAGTAAAACATTTCTGTATATTAGTAGAAAATATCGAAAATCGAAAATAATCTTTTGTGAAAAGGTGAGAAAAAATTCGTGTTACGCGACGTCATAATGTAAAGATGGTCACACTTTTGATTCTCATACGCGTAGCTTTGCTTTTCAAATCTTCTTGCATTGAATCGCAAGAAAGTTAAAAAAAATTGCTTCCTGTTTATCTGATCGTGTTTCAGAACCACTTAGGTAGAGACAATAACGACAAAAAGATCATGCACGGATAATCCGTAAATAATCCACCCACGGATAGTCGCGAGATTATAGTAGTGAGATATTTACGTACTGCTCTCGAAGAATATTTATTATAGCGCTGTTGTCATTTCACGGATTATTCTCAAGTTTACCTTAATCGAACTCGAGTCTACCTTTGTGTCAACTTATTAGGGTCATTATTTTTCAAATTGACTTATGTGGAAGACCGTTAACTCATTAGGTATCCTCTCTCGTAGTTAAAGGGGTGATTAGCCTGCACATATCACCAAAGAGTTAAACGTTATTGGGATCTGAAGCAGTAATACCCTCGAGTTTACGGCGCAGTAGCCACGCGGGTAATTGCTACTCCCGGCGTCGTCCGTATCAAACATCCACTCTCCCTTTCGCTTAACTTGTCGATTTTCGCTCTCATTTTGCTACGGCCGAAAACATTTCGCGCGCGTTACTTTTCCAGGTGAGGTTTCCGTTAAGAACTCTCGGCTTTATAACGAAGTTTACCACGAATCCCATTTGCTTAATGCCACGTGGCGATGTAGCATGTGTGAGCAGGACGAGGGAGTTTGGGTGGGAGCGGTCTCGTGCGAAACCAGAGAATTTTTCCCTTTTTTCACATTTTGAAATGCAGCGCGTGGCAGGAGTTTTTAAAATGTTGAGCTTCTCTAGTAAACGCTGCTCTGATACGATAAAAATCATGTTTACATCGTATAGTTAAAGCTTGAAATGAAGAACTCGGGTTTTTATAATGCAAATTGTCGGTAGGTACTCTCAGAGGGCAACCTTTAGTGATGTCACGTTTATTCCGGATTCATAAACCCTACATCATACCCTATGTGAATAAATGTCACATACCCTCTTTAGTGTGAGATTATGTGAGGTATGTAAATATTCATACGGCACAGCCCCTATTATGAACATTTTCCTTGAGGATCAAAGTTCGCCATTTTGATGACAGTGCTTGGTCGCAACTTACAGATCATTGTGAACATTACGAAGAGAGGAAACGATATGAATTTCTTCATTCTGCCTGTGTTTTTATGTTCGATCCTCCCAAGCCAATAATTATGTCAGTTCAATTAATCGGTTCAAGAGTTACTTTGGTATCAGTTTAATTCAGACAACACTGTAATTGAGGGATCCTTGAAGAGATTGGTAATTGTCCCCTTTACGACTTTGCACAAAAAACAACTTCCATAGCTAATGACGAGGAGCTCAAATTACAGATTAGGCAGCGAAACTGGTCGTATATACCTTGTAAATTTGTGGACCTCTAATATATTGTAGTAATTACTTATGTCAGCGCTTTTCACTTCGTCATCGTACCACAATGGCAGGTTTTGGCATATACAGGCGCAAGGACTCACCAAGAGAAAATGGGCCTTAAAAAACGACCCCTTCGTCATATTTTGGGCCCACTTTTCCCTGAGACCCTCGGATAGCCTAATGGTTAATCCGTATCTAATGCACCACGTATAATGTATGACATTGCATCATATCATAAGCCTTCATTCTAAGGCTGCGAATACATCGTGGGGTTCAGATCGGGAAAACATCGAGCGGAAAGATGGCGAATCTCTTTGTCTTTCCACTCATCTCTCTCCATCATTCCTTGACCGGCTAGTGATGTTTTTGGGAGAAAACGCATTTTTCTCTCGTCCTCGACACACAGCCCCGAAACAAGTAAACGGAGACTCTCGGCGGGACAATGGCCCACTTCCCCTGCCAGTGATGGTGGGCGTAACGGATTTGGGCAAGACCAGCACGCGACGCGCCCATTACATAGACGTGTAGAGATTCGTTTAGAAAGTGCCCTTTACCCCTTCAAATGGCCTTGATCCGATTCATACGCCATTCTGGATTCAGCGTTAAAGCGCGAAGATGGTGTTTACGTACATTCGATCTCGCCACTGATTTGCTCTTCATTATTCAGGGACGCAGTCGATTGCATCTCGGGAGCCTGGAATTCATCTTTATGGATCACAGTATGGTTATGACGTTTTCAACTTTTGGGAAACTAATTTTAGTCATTTTCGCGCCTATTTCTTAGGAATTATTGGAAAAAACTATTAATGTATTTAGTAATATTTATTTATAATTATTCAATTTCCAAAAGATAGCGAAACAACACTATAAGACTTTCACAACTCTGGAAGAATAATCAGTTCTAATTGCTTCCATCTGATTGGTAATTACAATGTCATAGTAACCAGATTGATTTTTGACAGCTAAATCACGACATTTATTTTATAATGATGGTGCATTTACAAAGCAGATACTATTTCTTAAATGAATTTTGGCATATGGACCCATGATATTTTGGAAAGAGATGAAATTTTTTAAAGTTTCAAGCAGAATTTTATGCAGAATAATGGTGATAACTTCACAATTAAAATGATTCTGCAATCAAGTAAAAAATTTCAAGTATTGTTTTGTTGCATTGCAGGAAAGAATTCCCTCATGGATATTCTATATAATGAGTTAGATGTAAGAGGTGACTTCATAGTCCCAATTTCGCCCGCAATAAAGACGTTTATATTCTATTCTATAAAGAAAAATACATTTATAACTAAGCATAACTATCATTTCGCCACTAATATCGATTCTTCTCTATATCACGTTAAATTTTCCCAAGACTTGCTTCGCCTTGATGGAGAACTCGTCCATGGATGAACGTAATAGAAGTTTACTTAATTTAGATATCATCTTCAGACAAATGACTGCGGTAGGATTAGCTTAGAGAAATCGATTGGTACACAGCGGATTATAATTCAGATCTGGGCTTGGTAATGATCTTTTGGGTAAATTTATCGTAGAAAATTTTCAATGCCTATTTATTTATAGAAAGAAGCAGCTAGATATTGAAAGACGCTTTTGCAAAAATTATAGCGATTTATGAAGAGAAATGACAGGTTTTACTGCCCACTTCCTTAATATATCCCGTTGTAATTTCCTATGTCCTCAAATGTTAGCATTGCCATAATATCCTGTGACACCCAAGATACCGAAGATCACTAGAAATAAGTAATTCGGAATTTGTTTCAACTCCTTCAGGTTCAATGTGAAATAAAAGCGGCTCGTTTCGTTAAGGGAGACTACAAGTTCGACAGCAGTGTATCAGATATGATTAAATCCCTCGGCTGGAACTCTCTTGACGATAGAAGACTCGAGTTTAGGCACAGATTGTTCGAGAAATTCCTGAGTAGTGACTTACATGACGAAATACGCGACATAGTGATTCCTGCGCTTAGCGAACGCAATTTTCGAGACCAGACGTCGAAAAAATTTCGTGAGATTATTGCACGAACGGATAGTTATTATTGGTCACTTTTTCTAGATAGTATTAGACGCGTAAATAGGATGAATAATTAGGGACTTTGGTGTATTAACACCCCCTGCCATACGTCATACGGCGGTTTGCGGGGTATTTATGTAAATGTAAATGTAAATTTCCTGTAGTGTCGTCATTCGTTGTATGTGCTCAGTCCGTGAAAAAGAGACGATCATGATGATGTATAAAATGCTGGGTACAGTTGGTGTCAATAACCGGTTGGTGTGCTTTGAAATTCTTTATATTTAATTCCCTCGTTTTCGTTGATGCAAAATTGAAATTTTTTGTATTTAATACCTTCGTTTCTACGCTCTCTCAGATAGACTTTACACTGGCATGTTTCGTCTCTACTGTTCGAATGAAGGATACTGTCTAACTGAATTCTCCCTAAATAGAAATATCAACATCCAAATATATATGTTTATATGAGATTGACCACTGGAAAAAATTCTCTCAATGAAATTGGAAGGGTATGAGGCTGTGCCGACGTGTATAACAATCGATATACCTGCAATCTTGTTTGATTTCTTAACCTACAGACCTGTGTCTGACTTGAGTAGCCCCCGACTATGATGACGAGCCTTTTTCTCGCTGCACTTTCGTAAACCTGTTCTTTGCGTAGCTTGTCTCTGTATCGGCTGAAGGGCGGGTTGGCTTGCCTCCATTCTCATGATGGGTTTTTAGCATTTAGAGGAAGGAGATGACGCGAGAGGGGTCGGTTTCATCACGTTAGCCGTAGTCGCGGAATGCTTTCTCCTTCTTAACGACCAATTAAAACCGTAAACTCGTCAGCGAGAAGAGAACATTTTCGCGGATATTATTTAGTTGCCGGGAATCCTTTCGAAACGTCGCTAAAATGCGTCGCGTATTAGAAGCGCTCCGGTTTCTCGCGTCCTCGTTAGCGTTTTTACTTTTTTTACGCGCGCGTCGCAGCGGAGATTCATTTTTTTGTTCACTACGCGGCGTGCGTGATTCACGTGGATTAGACTGTTCTTCTCGATTCCTCGCTGCGTACTTTCACAGCTGAGCTCTCTAACAGGAGTTTAGAAGAGGCGTGGGATTCAAGTAGAATATCCCAGTCACGTTTACATTTATACCCCGCAAGCCGACTTATGGCGTTATGGCAGGGGGTGCCAAAGCACCTAGTTTCCTAACTCGCTAACTAGTTGGTATACCTAATATCTCACACAGATACCTAATGCATATTTTACGTAGACAATACTATCTGGAAGAAGAGAACAGTAATTCGTTCGCGTTATCATCTCACGAAATGCCTTTGACGCCTGGTCTCCAAAATTGCGCTAGCTGAGTAGGGGGAGTCACGATATCGTGTATTTCATCATGTAAATCAGTACTTAAAAATTTTTGGAGCAGCTTTTGCTTATAATCGGTTCTTACATCCTTAAGAAATTTCCAGCCGAGGGTTTCGATCATCTCCGATTCATTTTTATGGAAAGTAGCTTCGCAGAATTAGTACTTTCTAAGTATATATTTTCTCGCTCCTTGCATAGCTTCCTTCAATTTATGAAGATGCAGTTTCCAATTTTTGGGGGATATTCCATAGTTTTACACCGCTGAAAATGGCCACGCATGCGCTTCAACCCTTCAAGCGTGTGGGACGGCACAAGCCGTCATTCATACGCACTACATTATCAGCTCTAAAATAATGCACGGACTCTGCGGAAGAAAAGTAAAAAAATAAATAAAATTTTATATACAGAATTTTGCAGAAAGTCAAATTATTCTTTCCAAATTTCAGTTCCATTTAAATTTCCATAGAAGTCACTTTTAAGCCACGGTTAACTCGTGTTTTTCATGAGTGAAAGACCGCTTGGAAAACATTCTTGTTGTTCAATGCTTAGATACTAATGTGATTGTTTACCATCATTGTTACTATGACGTATTATGTTTTGAATTGTCATTATTGATCAGGTAACTAACAATTGCCATCATAATTCCAGGTTAATTAAGCCATATTTCAAGCTGTGAAATTTTATTTGCTGCGCCGATTTACCCTACGGTTGATTATTTTCGTAATTCCTTACGTAGAATAAACCTCTCGTTCAGTTGTTCTGTGAAATTATTTTGTGGTTGTATGATTTAAACGCTAAATCCTGCTGTAGATGTTGATGTGCATACCGTCAGCAGTAAGAATCTCTCATATATTCAGACCTTATTATGTTAAATGCTGCTGAAAAGTTAAATAATTGCGGAAAAATGAAATGAGCTCTAGTTTTAGTACCTCTGCATTCATAATAATACTTTTCGTTTCGCAAAGTTTAACGATTTGTAAGGTCAGTGCGATGAGTTCAGGATGTCGAGATATACCTTTGATAGAGAATTGTTAAAAAAGGAGGGATTACACCGTTAACTGCCAAGCATACGCGGGCGATTAGTCGGGTTTAAACAGCTATTTCCTCAATGCATCGTTCTAGGCCATGGCATTTAATCTTATCCCCGTGCTTATCGTTGGCGCAGCCTCGTCCCCTGGTAAAGCTTTCGTAGTCTAACCTACACGCACATGACAAAAGAATAAGCCTGCATTGGCTTCGGGTGAATGTCTTCTTGAACTGGCAGTTTCACGCTGGGAAATTGCTGTTCTGCTATTCCCAGAGCCCTTATTCGGAGCAACCTTCAAACCATAGTTTTTTTGCCAGTGAAAATGAAATATCTTGAAGCCATCTTCAAGGAAGAATGGAAAAATTATACTTAAACTTAGTAAAATTTCCTCATCTTATTAACAAATACAACCGACTTCAACGTCTCCCGACTGCGTCAACCTGAAGATAACCAGACATTGAACCTTTCGTACCTTTTAGTAGTTTGGAAACTTTACAAAGTTTAGTTTTTTATCCTTTGTTATGATATTCCATTAATTGAAGGCTTCCAAATACGAGTGTGTCTTGTTTAATAAGGGCTTTATTTTTCCCTGCGTCGCCGATAATTTTTAATTCTACAATTTCAATGAGATTACTCTAGACTATTCTTCTGCTGAATTACTGTTAAACCTGAAATGAGAAGCTTAAGACGTAAAGCTTTAAAGGTTTAGTTAAAAATTCGTCCTTTCGTTCGTAGGTCGGAAGCATTTCTAAGCATACGTTCTTGAATTCCGCTTCAACTTTGAGAGTGAAATTTCTACAGAAGTTAATCTTCCATATTATCGTTTCTGACCTCTGTTGAAGCGGAAGTATCGCAAAAAGTATAAAATTGATCTGGGATTTTCATAGTATGAAATTGATACGATTGATAATGTTCATTTTCTACGAAGGGCTGCAATTCAAATTTTCTTCTCCAGAAGAATATCGTTTCCGAGAAATAATAAATTAATTTAAGACTTAATTGTGCTCATAAGCGGAAATTTTTCAGCACAATGTATACCTGTATAAGAATTTGCTTGAGTTTAGACGTCGAAAACGGTTGATGCGTACTAATGCTGCCTGGATCGTATATTTTATCCATCGCAGTTGTCCTCCCCGCAATGAGTGAAATGCTTGAACCGGACTTTCACTAGTAAACGGAAAAAAAGCTACCCTTCAGCACGACAAATGAAGCATTTCGTCTTTTAGAGCGAGAGAGAGATATTCTGTACGGCTTCTCCAGGTTCTTTGCCCTTACCTTGTTCACTGTAACGACCTACTGCGGAGCTGTCTTGCCGCGCAGTAGCGACTGGACGGCCTACTCTCCCCCACCGCCCCCGCATTCACCTCCTCCCAGCTCGCTTCCGGAGGGGACTATATCATAATGAAAGAGTTCAACCCCCGCCGAGTGTACAAATGCGACGTATTAATCCACCAATGGCCTCTGAACGCCCTCGGTATCGGCGGAATTGAAGTTTTTGTGTCCCGTGGTCACCGCCCTCATCCAGTTCCGAGCATTTCATGAAGGAATAAGTAAACAGTGACTTTCAATAATCGATATGTAGTTAGATAGGAACCACAGAGTCCATGTTTACAATGGCCTGTCCCTTGGATTGTAATAAACCTGAAAGCTAATGAGCATGGTCCGGCCCGGGCATTAAAGAATTATCAATGCATCCTGCATGACGTGCGTTGGATCCGAGCGTTAGAAGCGTAGCTGCGCTGTGTCAAGAATATACGGAAAACTTGGCTGCCGGAGAATTATTTTCGAGTGTGGGAAACGGTCTCGATGGAGGGATTAGAACAGCCGAAGCGAAAATCAAATGTTTGTGCGCTATTAAGAGATTAGACTGAACGCTTTTTTGATGAAAAGAATATAAATTATTTTGCGATTAAAAGTAATTGTTATTATTTCGTTCGACAGCAATCGCATCTTCAACTTAAACGTTATGTTAACAAACGATGGTACGTTTTTGTGCTTTTCGCAGTTTAATGTTTTAATGTACAAGTTGTGGAAGTACATTTTTTGCAGATTACAGAGGAGAATTTTTATCAATGAAGCCTTCGATAACGGTCGATAAGAGTTTTGACCTTTATTTTCGTAGATGTGCGTGTCTAGAATTTGCTCGTTCTCCAATTATATGTTCGTGGGTTAAGGCACTGGTGAATCCATCAAATTATGTTAATTTACAAGTATTGGAAGAATAAATTTTAGTTAGGAAGTTTGTAATCATTGCATGATTTTTTCCGATAGCGTTGCAGTGGTTAGCGTTCTAGTTTTAAAGTCTAAGATCACGGATTCGAATCCGGCCGTTTGAATTTGTTTTCATTATTGGTTATGTATTCCTCTTTAATATGCGATTGGAAGTTGTTGTTATAGGGGTGCTTGAAAATAGATAAATTAGGGAAAGGATCAAACAATGCGTGTTATAGGAATATGCGTGTAGTGTATGGGACCCTGCAGAAAAATGTTGTATTCGGGAATTAGAAAAAGTACAGCGAAAGGCGATACGTTTTGTAAAGAATTGTTACGACAAGTCAGTGAGTGTTACGCAAATGCTGCAGAACGCGGGATGGGAATCTTTGGAAGACAGAAGACTTAAACAAAGGATAAATCTACTTAATAAATTTAGAGAAAGCATGTTCACAGATGATGTAGCTGACATAATGCGTCCCCCATGTTATATAGGCCGTTCTGATACTGCGAGAAAAATCCGAGAAATAGATGCTAGAACAAGTCGTTTCAAAAATTCATTTTTTCCGCGAACGATACGCAAAAGCAATCGATTAGCGAAGTAGAGCCATGGTGCTTGCACCCCCTGCCACACGCCGAAAGGCGGTTTGCAGGGTACTTATGTAGATGTAGAAACAACGCGTTGTTCAATTTTTGCCCACAAAATTCCTGATAATTGCAATTTTAAAGGAAATTATTTAATTATCATAGCAGTGGCTCTCCGCATTTTTGCCTCCGTACTCCCCTGTATTCAAATTTACCTAAAATAATTTCTCTAACTGCCTAATTGGCTCCGTCAGGTATGTGATATATAGGCACCCCGATACTTTACTTACCCTGCTTACCGTCTGGTCAGCGACGGATCTGCCATTAGGTTTATTAGGCGAAAGCTGTGGGCCTCGCCATTAAAGGACCCAATAAAGGACCTTTTGTTGTTTTTTATGATAAATAGTATCTTGGTAGTGCCCCAAAATGCTCCTTACGGCCTCCGATTGCTGAAATACGCTCCTGCTCTAGGAACTCTTAGGTTTACCATAGGTGCATCTGACATACGCTACCAATGTATGTTGCCTTAACAGTTAGCAACAGGGCTCCCGGATAGCCAAGTGGGCTACGCGTTCGACTTCTGTGAAAGCGGTCCCGGGTTCGATTCCCGGTGGGGGCTCACGTGCGAAATGACCTTAGCTGTCGAAGCACTTTTAACAATACTACTACTACCAGTTAGCAGCACAACTGATTTTGGAATAATTCAGTACTATAGTACACTTATTTAATTACTCTTACGTACCTGTTATTGTAAGACAAGATTGCTGTACTCTTAGTGGGCACTGGTACCTCAGGTTGGGTATCCTCGTCATGAATGTTCTAAATAAGTCGTATTCTTTGTATCATTTAAAAAATTGATCGTGGCATCATCCTTGTTATACAGGATCGGATACCTCGAATTTCTTGGCATGACATTTTGGCATAC
Source organism: Ladona fulva (assembly GCA_000376725.2). NCBI lineage: Eukaryota > Metazoa > Arthropoda > Insecta > Odonata > Libellulidae > Ladona > Ladona fulva. The sequence goes on along the minus strand of KZ308228.1, from coordinate 3,450,574 downwards.
CTTTCTTTTAAATACGACTACTTCGTACTTTATGCAGCAAATAGCGATATATCTCAGGCTATACGTGGCTCTTTCAGATGAAGGTGGAAATACTTTCTTCCGTTTCTCGTTGGTGAATGTAAGTGGGTTTAAATCCTATGTCGCTCGTGTACGTTTTCAAACTCGTTCAGTCGTAAATCGTCCTCTTAAGCTTAACTCACAGCCAATATCGCGGACTAACCACAAAGGTGACGCAAAACAGTTGTTATTTATTGGCGCTTCTTATCTAATTTTGACTTAAAGAGCACATTGTGGCTCTCATTGTTGCTTAGGGACTTGCGTGGACGAAGTGGCGTGATCCAGAATTTCTCCTTTTTCCTTTGCTCTGTGCTTGACTCCGATTCGCTCTTGAATATCACAACGCCTCTTAAGAAAACGTGAATTCGAAAGACGCATGTTACGTAAAACATCCTAAACATACATACGCACGCAAATGTAGCAGTGAATGTGTATGTATGTATACACACACGCAGGGATTTTCAACTGGTGGCACGCGTACCATAAGGGTACTTGGAAAAGGATTTCATCTCATATTGGAGATAAATAGTGGGTTAACGATAATCTTCATTAAATATTATGAAAGACAAAATCCATTTAAAGGCACATTTACAAATCGGTACCATTGTAAAGAGACGTAACAGTTGCTTTTTAAATACTGCTTTAAGAATATTCTGTAGCACTTAATGCTATATTCAGCTGGACTTTTCGCTGGTTTTTCGCAATTCGCAATTTGCTTCTACATAAAGAAGGTTCAACGATCGAACGCCCGCCATCAAATTAATTTAAATCTTTATGTTACTGTAGTTTTCCTTTTCTATTAATTCTCTTTGCAGTTTCAGTTCTCATCCAACCTCAAGTTTGAATTAGAGGTTCAAAAACACTCCGTAAGCCGTCTTTCGGCAAGCGGAACTCGCGCTCAGAGACAAACGGGAAGCTCCGGATTACCGATTTCTGGGAAGGCCCAATGATCATTTCGGAGACAAAGCCTCCAAAGGAAGTGGATAGGAGAGGTGAGTGCTCGGGCTTTTATCTTTTCTGAAGGTGTGGGGGGGTTTAAGTGTGGGTGGGGTTTTTCTGTTGTGACGTCTGTAAATACAGTCGGTATTTACCGACGCTCGAGTCGGTCGGTAGACTCCCGAGCACTCACCTCTCCTATTCACTTCCTTTGTGGAGACCCCCTGAGGATGGAGGCTTTGTCTCCGAAATGACCATTGGGCCTTCCCAGAAATCGGTAATCTGGAACTTCCCGTTTGTCTCTGAGCACGAGGTCCGCTTGCCGAAAGACGGCTTACGGAGTGTTTTTAAAACTCTAATTCATAAACAGCCGTGTTCCAACCTTCTTTTTCTTAGTTAAGTTTGAACATTAAATATCAGATTAATTGCAGGTGATGGCGATTAAAACCGCATAATAATTTTACGATTACTCCTGCTCCCAGCTTGTTAAAAATACCCTTTCAGTATAACTGTCAAGTCTTTATAGAGTACAGGATGAATCGTTTTATTTGTCTCTTGCTATACTTCGAAACTTTTCGTGATTCACTTTCTTTTAGTCTGATTTTTATGTTCTTCATTTTTTATGCATTCATTATCCTCTATTGATATGAACTAATTGGCAGTTGGTCTTTAGGTGTTGCAGTTGATTCGTCGTCGTCTTCGGATGAAATTCATAAGTCATATAGATTTAGGATGGTGATTGCTAAAAATTATCCTTGTACTGAAGAGATTTTTTCATTATCGATTCAGCGATAGCGCATTCTTTAAATCACTTCAACATTCCACTGTGAAATAATATTTACTAACTCTGAGATGTGACATGTAGTTTGTGAAATATTGCTTTATTATTCGGTAAAATAAAAATTGAAAGTGAAATTCCACTGTTACGCTGTATTGCACATGACCTGTTTCGAACTACTCGTATGTCAGTTAATCATCAGGGTGACTGATCGTGTGAAATAAAGTATGTGCAGTGGAATTCCCACGCAGTGGATTTTCATTTTACCAGATGTGGAGTTATACATAGGGTTCGTATATAGATTTTCCCTTTGTTATTCAATTTAGTGGAGTTTTCGTCTTCTTCAACCTTCATTTAAGAAGACATTTCCCAAAAATTGCAATCTTATTTGTTTTGTTCAGTTCTTTCTTCTAATTTTAATAATTAAATTTAACTTATATATTAACGATTGAGATTAGGTGAGAGACCAATTTGAGCCTAACCTCGCCTTAATAAATAGTTTTTCATCAATTCTTTCATTACATCAAGGTCTTTAATTTAATAATAATTTTATTATTCCAATATTTCATCTTTATTTTTTTCTTATTCCTTTTATTATTCTTTTTGATTATATATTACTGCCTTCTTATAAATTCAAATCCAACATCTCTATTAATCTGAATTATTTCTAAGATTTATGCATTTTTTGTCTATTGGATCCAGCTGTGTTGCTGACAATTTTCTTTTACTTATCTCCCCACTTATCCCCATTTTTTAAATTTTAGTTGTTACTGTCTGTTTAAACTGTTGTTACGGGTGTTTTTCACGGCCCCCTTTACGCGGGTGTTTTCCTACAGCGTTTAAATTTCTTCCTAATTGGTTTTTTTAAAAAGTCCACCTAATAGTTCCTTCTTTTGTTGCTTTTCTTCAGTTCAACTCCCATTACATCTTTCATTTTATCTGTAATGACTAACTGTTAGGTGTAAGAAGAGACTAATAAGTCCCAATCTCGCCCTTAAATAAAGACGTTTTATTATTATTTAATTGCAAATATCGGATGTTATCTTAGCTTTTTCCAATCGATTGGCTGGATATTTACCGAGAAGAGAATATTAATGCACTGAATGTAATTAAAAGTCATTCAAGAGTTGCATGACCTCTTTTCTGTCGAGCGCATTTTCCTTTGTTTTCCTTGCTTCAAATTCGTCTCGTGTACGGTTGGTCGATGCATTGCTTGTTCATTTGTACGAGGTTTTAACGGCTATAATGGATGCTTCTCTCTGCAGAGTGACTTTGTGTTTCCGCCTCGTTCGATTTTCTTAGAAACCTTCATCGGGACTAGTTCACTCGGTAAAGTCGAATCAGGTGATCGAGCTATCCAATCGACCTTCGCGTATGTTCAGGGCCATGACGGCTCTTTCAGCACTAACCAGTCCTTACTGCACTCGACCGCGAATCTCCGATACTTATGCGATGGAAAATCACAAGGATCTATTTACGTTTGCCTTAAATTAAGATAGAATTTTATCTATTTAATTGGAAACGGAGACGGTATCACTGAAAATTACATGTAGGTGAAACAAAAACCCCAACGGTTCAAAGAATCTTTCGTGATTTCTAATTTTAACAGGTTTAAATTTTTGTCGTCGGATATCTCTCGTCTGTAGTTCCTGAAAATTTCCCACGATTCATCGGGGGAAGTTTCTAGTTTCTATTTCAAATAGCCTCACTCAGCAACGATATAGGTCGGCGGCGCTTTGAGCGAAAATACTGGGAAAAATGCTTCCGTATATAACTTATTAAATCATATCCCAGATTCTGTTTTCCTTACGCTTTTGTCGGAAAGCCACTTTTATGCCCCTCGAGACGAGCCAAGCAGCAGTGCTTTGCTCATAATTTCTGAATTAACTGTATAAGGAGGATTCTCATCTCTTAATGGCAACGATAACAATTGTATATTTTATGGCGATGGACTTACTAGTTCCTTCAAAGCACATAATCGCGGCAGAATCTTATGTAAGCCAATTCGGTGTCGACGCTAGAGGGTGATTGAAGTTCTTTCTCCGAAAAGAATTTGAGTGTATCTTAAGTACAGTTCTTACTTTCTTACATTAACTTGAGAATCTCGCGAAGTTGATTAGATCAGTTTTGTTGCATTTCTTACTACTTTTCTCGCTTCAACTTCAACGACATTATTTTCATCTAAGGAGAATTCTAAGTAAGATATTTAGTATATGCGAGATACTAAATATCTTACTTAGAGAGGTGGAAAAAACCTTGAAAGGACGACGTTTTGGCAGAATTGAGGAGATCAAGACAGAATCGCTGAAGGAGCTAAACGCCATACCGAAAATTGCGTTCCAGAAGTGCTTCGAGGATTGGAATTATATTTGAGGGGGAATACTTTGAAGGGGACAGCATTGATATCAATGAATAAATAAAGATTTATTGAGGAAACAAAAAATTCCGCGTAGGTTTTGATCACACTTCGTATCTCCCAGCATGATTACGTATCTCTTTAAACAGTCTCATTATGACGTTTTCTTCCCTCTCTTAACGCTAGTCGAAATTTCGCCATTAGAACAAACTTTTTGGAAAGTACGTTTCTGTACGCTTCAACATTCCTACAATATTTGCTTCTCTGGCCATTGCTCTCTAATATTTGCTCGGTTGCTTATTTTCAAGTGCAGGCTTTGGTAATTCGCGATAACTCTTTATTAGATGAAGTGAATTTCTAAATTATTCACGTCCGTGCCAGGTTTACTTTTAATTCCGGCACCAGTCATTAAGATAGATCTATCAGGCAACTCTCGGTAACACCTATTATCAGGGTTAAGGTATATTATATTATAATATAATATTATATGGTATAATATATTATCAGTAAGGGTTAGATGTAAGAAGAGACTAATTAGTCTCAATCTCGACCATGAATAAAGACGAGTTATTATTATTATTATTATCACTACATCAGGCATCGCTGTAAAGTAGCGATAGTCGGAGTATCGTCTACTATATAGTCATTATTTCTTCGTCGATGGTTTCTTTTAGGGGAAATACTTTATTTTCCTCCGATAAAGCGGTAAATATTACGAAGGAATTCGTAGTTGACACTTTGGACACTGCTCAACAGTTGGAGGAATCGGGAACCATTCCGCAGCTATGCTTCCAAGTTCCGTTTGTGCTATCGTTTAGATTCCAAGTTCAGTTTACCTCAGCGGAGCATTTTCTCGAGAGTTTTTCTCCGTAAACGATTTCTGCACCTTAAGCGAGTCGCGTGCTATCGGACCCTCAGACCACGTGCCATCCGACTCCTCTTGTAACCACTCTCTCGTGTCCCTCATATTGGCTGGAGGGCGACCCTATTTCAACCTCACAGGATGCCGCCTGTTCGACCCTCGACATGAAAAAAATCCCCTCATCATTCCTCTTCCTCTCTGCACACTCCCAATTGGCATTAAACCCTAATAACTGTTTATTCTCGTATCGTTTCTCTCTCCGATTCGATGTTAAGAAATCCCTCTTTCTGCGACTAAACGGTTCGAATTCGTTTTTTGCAAATATTAAGTATTTAATCCGTATGGAAGTTTCTTCAATTATGTCGCTTTTTCAAATGCCTTAGATAACATAAACTGTTGATTATCGCTGGAGAAATTGAGAAAGTAATCAGCAAAATGTTGGATAAGATAAATTTAAAAGTAAAGTATTCACTTTAGGTAGTTGGAAGCCGCCGTCACACTTATTTATACGTATTCAGTAACTCTGCCTCAATTTAATTACGAGGAAAATGGAATTATTTGGAACTGAAAATAGAAACGGAATTAGTAACGATTTTCGGTTTGGGTTAAAACATTTTTCGATTCGGTTCGGATGAGATTCTTAAGGTTTTCACTCCGGAAAAAGAACTTTTTTAACAGTTTCTGTTTTTTGTTCGGTTCCACTTTGATGCTTCTTTTTTCACGAAAATAGTTGAAAAATATAGTTGAAAGTAGTTAAAATAAGTCTGACTTACTCGTTCTGCGATTCTAGGTAAAAATTGCATTGTGGGTTGCAAAAGTAACCTCAATTTCGCTGTGGCTTAACTTTCACCAATTATATATTTTTTCTAACGTACGCAATTTCATGTAAAATGCTTCCTATTGTTTTTTGGGCGATATTTATATGGACGGGCTCATTTATTTTATGGAAGGGAAGTAAACAAAAAAAATATTCCGAAATTTTGTGGAGGAGATACCCCTTTGGATTTTATGACATTTTCGGATCTTGCTTCAAATCAACAATCAAATAAGTCTCTTACATTTAGAAAATTCAGCAGACTCCGCATTTTGTATGGATGAAATTTTGCAGCAGCGGCAAATTTCGTCTTCAGCGACAAGCTCGTCTTTCATCGTGTGAATTTTCGAGCGGGTAACGCAATCGGTCCCTGCTCTGTTCCTTTAGTTGTGTATGATAAACATTCTTGTGCACTACCCAGCCTGGGTACTACACCTACACTGGGTGCCGAGTAATATATGATATCGTATACTTTCAATTTTTATGATATATTCGTTTTTTACGTGTTAATTTATTGCATATTAGGATTCGTTGTAAAAGTAACAAAACGTTACGTTCAAAGTAAAGTGATTTATTATACGTACGTATGAATTTATAGTATAACTAAAAAAGAAAATACTGTTATAACCGTAAACGCACGAAAAGGGGGAATACCATGCGGAATACTTCTCCACCTCACACAAGTTGATTATGGTTTCATAATTGTGCCTGTATTGTATGCAATATGTTATTTTGGGGTTACTATTGTTCAGTTATGATCGAAGAATGGTGTAAGTCGACTGTCAGTAAGCGCATGGGTGTTTCGTTTAGGGAAAATTTTTCGGAAGCTCTGCACCAAATTATCTCGCGAATCCTTTGGAGCAGTGCTCCGAAACGCGGTATTAGAGTAGATTAAAAACATAGCACAGATGTAGAATTGGAATTAGAGTTATAAAATAAAGAGCGAAATTATTTACCCACATCATGGAAAGATTGCTTTTTAAGCTTGTAAGCATTCCTTTAAAACTCATGAAAGTTTGATGAATCGTCTTCCAAAGAGAGTACGTATGCATTGCCAGCAACGCAGATTTTGATAAAAATTAATGGTCGAATAAACAAGAATAACGAATTACCCCCCAGATAGGGTTTTATGAGCGGTAGTTTTCCTGGAAAATGTACTTAGTAGCCAATAAAAACCCACAGCCTTAAACACAGGCATGAATGAGTTGCTGATTTTTTTGCGTATAGAGCCAGTCGACTGGACACCAGAAAAATGAACCTCTGACTCAGCTGTCTTGGGTTCGAACCCAAAAAATCCAGAAATACAAGTTTTTCCCACGAGAATGCATTGTGCCGATTTACAAAAAAAAAAAACTTTTCGTGAACTCCCTGGAAAGATAAAGATTCTCAACCTAAGGTACCGTTAGAGGACGTGACTTAGTAACGTTAACAGTAAGGACATCTTCCGAAAGGGTTCTAAGTTGGACGTCAGACCGCTACTATCTCTCATAAGAATTAAATCGTGATTTTCTTTTAATTTTTCATGTAAGTGTGGATGGAGATTTTATTCCTATCACAATTAGAGAAGACAAGGAAAATGGATTAGGAAAGTATTGCACTCCAATTCGCGCGGCTTGGAATATTCCCGTCAGACTTTTTTCATTCCCGTTTCTCCTCGGGAAAGTAGAGAAGAGTCGATATAGTCTATAGTTACATGTAGATTACATCCATTTTAATCCCATTAATTCTGTGCTGCTTATGTCGGGCGTCCAGGAAAGTTTCTCGTTCCCTAACCCTTGCGAACCTTCTTTTCTGTATGCTACTTATGTCTTCCCACAACGAAAATCTTAACCTCCATGTTTCTCCTCTTTCCTTTATCCGTGGCTACCTCAGTGTTCCAAAAACGTATAGGCAACCGTTGTTCTTCAAAGAAGCGACACGCTAACAAATCTCACCTTACCTACTCGATATCTCCGCTACTTGTCTTTTCACCCAAGAGTCATTTCCCGATAACAGATCTTAATGCTTTTCCTCCGACGACCCTTGTTAAAGTGGATCTTTGCTACGGCACGTTGCCAAGGGAGCGAAGACAAGGAGACCATCGAGGCCAAGTTACCGATATATTTCGATTGTGGAGAGCGGTTTTTACGTGGAGGAATTCTGTCAGTTGAATGTCATATACTGTCATGTAAGCGTTTCTCATCGGAAGTGGTGCTTTTTGGAGAGATTTTACCGTTTTCGCAGATTTCGCGCGAGTTTGAGTCAATTGTGTACCATCGGTCACGATATTAAGAACTCAAAATCAATTCACTTGTATAAAATTCAACACAGTGGAATCTTACATTTATAGAACGAAAGTGTGGCGATACCGAAATATCTGTTAGAAAATGCTTTGAATCCAAATCAGTTGTATACGATCCTTGAGCATCTAAAATTGTTCCATCCTTAACTTTAACCCTAAAAATATCTTTTCCGTGTTCAATTAAACCCATAGTTCATATGTGCCTTGTCTTTTTCCATTGCATTGCAAGATTTATTTGCTTCTCTGTTACTTTGGGAAGGATTGCAAACTATGCCATACACATCACTTGGAAGATAATGAAATAAGTCTTAAATTTGCATGTACATACTTCTATTTAATGTAATTTATTGCATATATATAAGAAATAGTTATCGCGTTACCTCTTATTATTAAATCAAATATTCTCTACAGTTCTTTCTCATAAATGCGCTTACTTTTTAGAGTCCTGATTGTGTTTGAATGACATCAGACAGTTCTACCCTAGATAGTAATATCATGACGCGTAGTATCAGAAAATGAATACAGCAGTATATTTTGAATTTGATGTACCGATCTTGGATGTAAATATTAATATATTGAGTCGGCAAAGAGGCAATGTTTGTGCCACGTTAACTTTTTTAATGCTATGAATTTGTTAATTTTTAATGGAACATATAATTGCTAGTTCCCTAATGAGTTTTCTCGAAACGTCCAATTTTATAGCTAGGCACCAACATGGTTTTCGTAAGACTCGATCATGCGAGAGACAGCTGGCATTATTAGTCCACGATGTCCTGAAATCTGCGGAAAATAAAAAGCAAGTCGATGCGATATTTTTAGATTTTCGGAAAGCATTCGACAAGGTCCCCCATCAAAAATTATTGTACAAATTAAAACTTGCGGGCATCAATGCAGAAGTAATAGAGTGGATAAAAGACTTCCTCTCCGACAGAGAGCAACGCGTAGTACTTGACGGAATTAGCTCCAACCTAGTTAAGGTAACCTCAGGCGTCCCGCAGGGAAGCGTTATCTGGCCGATACTGTTTTTAATATATATCAACGATCTTAGCAAAATAATCGAGAGTAAAGTTAGGATATTTGCGGACGATACGGTAATTTACAGGGAGATTGAGAGAGAAGAAGATAGATTGATCCTTTCGAATGACTTAAATAAAATTGCAAAATGGTGCGATGATTGGCAATTGGAGCTAAATGTAGATAAATGTTCAGTAATTAACTTCTTTGAAAGAAAATCGATAACTAAAGATTACTCGTATAGCCTCCAAGGGAAAAACTTAATAACGGAAGAATCGGTGAAATATCTAGGAGTGACCCTTACTAATAACTTATCATGGAGTGCCCACATCCATAACATATGTGGTAAGGCTTTTAAGAAACTCGGTTTTGTAAAGAGAATAGTCGGAAGAAGCGAAGAAAAAGTCCGCGAGCGTTGTTACTTCGCGTTAGTCAGGCCTCACCTTGAGTATGCATGTAGTGTATGGGACCCAGCCGACAAGTGCTGTATTCGAGAAATAGAAAAGGTGCAACGAAAAGCGATACGTTTCGTGAAGAATTGCTATGATAAATCAGTAAGCGTTACTGAGATGCTCAAGAACGCGGGATGGGAATCATTAGAAAAAAGAAGATTAACACAAAGGATAAATTTATTAAATAAGTTCAGAGAAACCACGTTCTCGGAAGACGCCGCGGACATAATGCGCCCTCCCTGCTATATAGGCCGCTCCGATACAGCGAGGAAAATAAGAGAAATAGATGCGAAAACGAACCGATTCAAGAATTCGTTTTTTCCGCGAACGATACGCGAAAGTGATCGACTAGGTAAATAGAGTCTTGGTGCATGCACCCCCTGCCACACGCCGAAAGGTGGCTAGCAGGGTATACACATAGACATAGACATAATTTCGATATTTGGGTGTATTATAAGATTATCCACCTGAAAATCTATCATTCTGGCCATTAGCCAGCCAGGGTATATCTATGGGGGTTTTCGAGACAATATAGAGAACGGAAATATGCCTACCATGCAGGGATAATCATGCACGCTACATTTTACTATAATGTCAAAAAATTCCAAGGATTAAATTTTGCACATTGAAGCTGTGCGGCTAAATCCCAAGGAATAACAAGTGTGAAAAATAGCGTCATTCAAATTAGTTGTTCAGTAGCGACAAACAAAGCATTCCCTTAACAGCGTAGAAGAGACGCTGCATGGTAGCTCAGTGGTTAGAATACCTCTTAAAACCCGTTAAAGTTCAGGGTGTAACCGTGAACCCTGAGTGGCTGCGCCACTGATTCTGGCCTGTACTTACGAGCGTTTAGGACGTGGTCTTCTCAGTTATTGTTTTCCAAGGTTAGACACTTAGCAGGTGCATCATTGCTGCAGAGTTTTCTCCGCAGTACTCAGTTAACGCTGCAGAAATCTGTTATGAATGACTCCAAGTGCGATCGCTTGAGATAACGTCTGGTAACTAAGAATGCTCCTTGTTAATACCATCGAAGATCTATCTCACTTGCGTTAAATTTCCGTCTTCTAGGCTACATAATGAGCATTCCTTTGCCTTTTCCTCCTTGCTTGTTTCTAATCTTGCGCTTTATTTTACATACAAGAGTTTTTCACGTACTGATGAAGTCATTAACGTTTGTTAGCAACATCAGTGTACACTCCATACTGTACGAGCATTTATTCAGTCATTCTTAGTTTATATTTATTCAGGCATTCTTATTTGATGTCTTTTTGCGAATAGAAGACCTACAAGAGTAATATTTTTCACTATATATTAAGTCAAAAATTCTATCACTCTATTTCTCTTATCTTCATGTTTCTTATAAACTTCATCTCTCTTCATACCACTTCGTTTCTCTTTGTATAGGAGACTTGGTGAGTGTTTTATAACCGTGGTGGATATGTTAATAAGCCTTGTTTGTTTGTTTATAACTTAGGAAGAACTTTTTGTTTTGAAGTCTCATTACCAAATGTACAGGTGTTTAAACAATTCTATTCTTACGTATATAGCACCTAAGTTGTTCTCTGTTCTCCCAAACAATATTTCCTCTTTACCCGATGATAGGGTATTTATTTGTAAATTAAAAGAATGGCCATTTTCGCAAAAGGATATAGAAGTTTATTTAAAGTAACTTTATTCCTTTTTTCTTTGCTTTCCTCTTATTTTTCGTATTTCTCACTGTATTTTTTTGTATATTTTTCGCTCCTATAAGCAATTTTATAAAAATCTTTTTATATATGTGCCTAAAAACACGTCTCTTTTTTATTCAAAGTGATGGCAACCCCTACAAACGGCTCTCTTCAGGGGTTTCTAATTTCACAACTTGGTTTTTGTTTTCTTTTTATGCATGTATCTTTCCGAAAAGTGAAATAAATATGTTACTATAATTGGTCTAAATGCGATCGCTTTTATTACCAGACTAGCTCCCATTTTAGAGAGTTGGAGTTTGAGTAGTTGTAGTGCTTTGACAGCTGAGGTCATGTCGCACGTTGGCCCCCACCGGGAATCGAACCCGGCAGGGCTTCTCCAAAGTCGAACGCTTCGCCCACTTGGCTATCCGGGAGCCCAGGGAGTTGGAGACTTACAGTTTAAGAAGTATAATCGTCCTAGTACTACTTCCAACATCGATCCCCGTAAATTCTCTGTGTATATTACCGGTCATCGAAGTGCGCTGCTCATTTTGTGAAACTATCGCCTTATTGTCTTCTGCGGAGAAAAGAGTTGAGGGGAGAACCATTGTTTGCTGGTGTATGTGTATGGGTACTTGCGTAGGATGCGCCAGTTAACGTGGAAGGCCTTGCGGGGAATGAGTACTAATGTATGTGAGAGTGCGTGTTCCACTTGGAACTAGCCTTGTAGAGAGTTGATCGCTCTCAGATATTTTCAAACATTCTGCTATATTTAGTGAATGGAGACTCAAATAACGTAGTGAAATTATAAGATTTAAAAATGAAGGAAATCTTTTGCCATTGGTTCCAAGTTCGACTCCCGGTGGAGGTCCATATTGATAATTTTTCTGTATAAAACTTGTTAGTATTTAGATGAGATTGTTCCCTGTGCGATTAAAAGGCATCGAGAGCTATTTTTACGATAATTTAGAACGATAATTTGATCTCAGTTGGCAGGTATCGCTTTTTGAAAGCATAGAAAGTATCTCTAAGAAAATGGTTAAGCTCATGTGAGACTTGAAGTTTAATCTTGTCACTGAGCAGTACCGAAAATTTAAGTCGCCATTAAACCGTTTTCCTTGTGTATGAAATGAAAAAATCTTTCATTTCAATACACTAAAAAGATCGATATGTCTCCTCCTTATCTGCAACTCATCAGATATATGTTGGAAAACGGACTTGTGAAGAGAAACCATATTTCGGTCGTTTGATGGAATCGTACCATTTTTTCCTCGTTGAGAAAGTCTTAGTGTTTTGAACATAACACTTTTAAAGTGATGTTTTGTGCTCGTTTGAAAAATGTTCTTCAGGCGTTTGAGTTTCCATGTATGAAATATTTTATTATCGAATAGTAACTGGAAATATTTGTGGCATGACCAAAAAAGAAGGGGCTTCATAGGTTTAATTTCCCTCGACAAAAATAATTTTTTAAATTTTTATTGTAGTAGGAATAAGTGTAGTCTTCTATTTCATTCTAAATTGTAACATGTATTTACAAAGCGGGGAAAAGTTACCAATAAGGTCCATACGCAAGGGGACAAGTCCTCATTTTAGGGAATTGCGAACCAATAATTTTCTTTTACGAAACTTCTAATTACTTACTAATATCTGCTTAAACAGCCAGTAAGGTTATATAAGTAAAAATAATTTGCTATTTATTTTCTTTGAAAGGTGGCTAGAATTTGAAATTAGCACTTTGGACACCAGTGCTGTAGTTAAAAATTTACCCAAAGTCAAATATGTCGTTAAAGCTGTTATCATTTTGCTGAAGAATTTTATCAGTTCCATTGGGAGAGGGGGCAATATCGCAGATGAGGTTGAGTGATTTGGGAATCGCAAAATAATTGAAGTAGAACGCAAGGAAACAGACGGAGGGGAATACAAAGGTAAAAGTTGTTAGATTGCATAAAGGGTGAGGTACGTTGCCAAGAAACGAAAGAAATAGCGTTGAATAGGGAAAATTATGGCACACGAACCTATTGAATGGTAAATGTATTTATGCATGCTTCTTTGCCTCAGGTCAATGACCCCATAAACTCACTGAATCGTCCAAATACCGCGCGTAAAATTGCACGTGGAGGCCTTACGACTGAATAATGAAACCTTAAGATGTGTACGTGCCACGTAAGGAACGATTGCATGAGAGCATTTCTTCTCCGAAAAAAAGTTTAAAATTCGTGCGTAGAATCGGTGCTACGCAGCGGCACGTAGACTTTCCGTTTCGGTCAGCTGCTTGCATCCGCCAAGAGGCTTGGGGGAGATATCTTTTCCCCTCGAGTGAGCTTGGAAAATAATGCGGCGTAGTTACGGGTTGATTTTGCTCTTTTTCACTTCTTTCCTTTTCAACACACCTTACTTATACATCACTAAGATAAGAGCGATAAAGTGATATGAAAATGGACGAATTCTATATCTCCCCTCCATTTGTGGAACACCTCTCTATCATATAAGTAGTTATTAATGTGTTTTTTCTGTATTTTTTCCTGTAGAATTATTATTCCCACGGTACATCTGTTAGAACTTGGGTCAGCTGTTTGTACTTAGCTTAGTGGTCGTTACTGTATAAGGAACCTTTAGATAACGTATCAGTTAATTATCAGATATAACCTTTCGCTATAAAAAACAATGACGCACAAACATAACTATTCTTCCTTTTCATGTTACATTATTTCTGCATCATCTCACCAGTTTCACTGCAGTGTTGCTATTATTTACAATTCATGTCAACGTTTTAAGAATATGCCATTGAGCAGTTCTAGACAAATAACAATCACGACGCATGAAGATGAACCTACACTTCATGGCAGTCCAATGTGCACATTCCAAGAGGATATCAGATAATTGCATCTGAAACTTCAACCGACTCTACGAATTCACTGTGCTTATTTCCCTATCTAAATCCTAGTTGATGTTTCACTTCGATCTATACTGTTAACACTACAGTGTCGTTTGTCACGATTCTAGAATTCTAGGAGGCGGAACTGGAGTTGCGAGCGTTGATATTTCTCAAGATTTTTCTCCCGCCCATGCTCTTCTGTTTAAAAGAATCATTGTTTTCTCCTATTAACTCATATCTCCTTCATTTTAATAATGTAGGATAGAAGGAGAATTAGCATAGATTTTAATGGCCTATTGAATTAATAGGTGTAATATTAATGTTAGCTTTGTCACTCACATCAGTGGAAACGAATTTGTAAATACATGTAACTTCATTGGTTTTCACACTATATTGTAAAAGATGCAATGATTGTATCATTTGAATCGTCAGCTTCCTCTGCATTCGTCCGGTAGGAACCGTCCCACCCTTCTCAAGTGCCTACATTTTAACAAGTTTTCAATATCGTATTTTTGGTTAATTGAGCTTGTTTCCTCACCCTTTTCATCCCGATACATTTAGATTCTTATTAATGTTCGTTAATTACCACCTCGCGCAATGGTGGCAGATTCTTGTTCGCCCTGATCGACATCCCATGCACTCATATTTATTCATCACCTGTCTCTGCGAGTGATAGATGCAAAACTTTCTCCTCTTAGTCTTTAGCATTAATGGTTGGAAGGAATCGATTGCATACGTTGTGTTAGTTGACGTAAACGTTTAGAGTTTGGTTTGCAGGAGCTGTAGTCTTTGCTCATTCGTCATCGCGTGTAACATGCAGAGTCTATGCCACGCGAAAATAAATGGTAGAGAGATAAGAATATTTATCGCGGCTCTTACGTTTCGAAACGCTCGTAGAGATTTGTCGATTGCTGAAAACTCCAAGTGCGCAGTTCTTCGCAGGAATGGAAAAAAATTAAGTTCAGATTCATAAAAACAGCACAAATGAATTTGCAAATCTTAAAAGTGATTTCAGAGTCGAGGAACAGCGTTTTTTTTTACTCACGAGTGTACTCATTTACAGAAAAAAAATCAAGGTGCGTTCAAGTACTAAGGTCTCCAAATTTATTATCAGCAAGAAGAGTAAGTAGAAAGATGCAGTTGCCTCTAAAAGATGTGGCTTGAAATCTATTTCTGCATATGGATAATAGATTGAGCACCCCTAACGTGTGGGAAAATTTTAGGACTTGTATGAACCTCGATTTTTCTTGTGAGCAAAACCTAGAAATTCTAAAAAAGTGTTTTCAGTAGCATGAAATCATAGCGACAAAGTCGTGAAAAATGTGTAACTTCACGGAGATTACGAGAAGTAACATAAGCTTCAACTTTTTGAGGCAGGTCCTTTTTCACAAAAAAATTCAAAGATTCAGAGAGCACTTAAATGCACCTCGTAATTTAGAATACATTTTGCATCAGGAATGCAGAACTCAACACTAACTGTCAAATCCTCGGTTTTACTGTGGTGCGATAAATATATTGCTTTGGAGGTCCATAACAAATCTTTCCTCTAACATATTTCAAAATACCTTAGGTAGGTTTTTCCCTAATTTCTTTGTCGTGCGTTTTTATTTCAGCTAGAAGATTTCTTGAAAATTGGTTCATTCCCATAGCGAATTCCTCATTCTTTATCGTAGGTTTTTGAAAATCTGGACCGATTGTATTCAAACTACTTTCTGAAGGTGCCTGAGGGATTCAATGGACGTTTATCGAAGTACAGTTTCTGTTTTATGAAAGCCACAAACGATTGTAACATAAATAAGCTTTCCAGTATAGTCTTTTTGTAAGTCGAAGGTAACGTAACATTAAAAGTGAATTGAGTCGTCTAACGCCGTAGATTAAAATATAATTACTTTCAGCCGAAACTTTCATTGTAATATGTTATTTTTTGCTTTTTACACAAATCATGATATTTAATCAGTATTTTCTATCTATTCTAATATTTTCTATCAGCAATTAGTATATTTGCCTTTATAATGAAATAAACGTTTCTTAGTAAATTCTACATGAACTTCAATGTACAACCGGTTTCGTTACCGTGCGATATCATCATATACATCGAACGCTTGCAGTCGGGTTAATTGTTATGAGGGAGGGTATGTGGGAATTAAGAAGGTTGGAAACAATGGTGGTTACAAGGTTAGAGATACACTTTTGAAAATTAACTAAGCAATATCCAGTCTTTGCAGTTGGGATAGTTGTATAGATAGGGAGGGAAAGAAGGTTTACTTTATAAGGAAGTAATTCCACATAGTTACGCCTGAAGCAGTATCTTTCATATTTGCCTTTATTCTGAAATTAGATTCCATAGAAAATATTTTCTAATAAAAGGAATGTAATTTTTATTTTAATCCAATAACTAATCGTTGATTTTGTAAATCAATATAAGGAGTTGAAAATCCTGTACTGTAAAGCACCTAGTGGAACATAATGGCCGTAAAAATGTTTAGAATATGCAGTAATCGCTATTAACTCATATCAGTGGTAGTAGTATTGATGAAGTGCTTTGACTGCTTTGTCATTTCGCACGTAGGCCCCCATCGGGAATCGAACCCGGGACTGCTTTCACCAAATTCGAACGCGTTTCCCACTTGGCTATTCGGGAGCCAACTCATATCAGGCTTCGACGTATAGGTATACTATCTTGTATGTTTGATTAAGTCTCTTCGGCGTCTTTTTTGGCATTTTCCATTATCGCACATCGGTTAGGGATTTGGCTTTTATCTTTCTCATGAAATAACGTTCGAAAAGTGAGGTGGAGAAAGGAGGTTTCCTAATTCAAGCCCCTTTTTTCAGGAAACGATCGTTGGCGATTTTGTGACCAACGCAAGTCAAAGATAATCTTCAATAAAACTGTTGGAGGAATGTCGGAAATCCATGCCATTGAAAGTGGTCCTTTAAAATATCTTTTCTGACGCTTTTGAAAAGTACGAATTTTTAGTTATGAACAAGACCTTAATTAGAATGATTTCATTGCTGAACTATCTTGACTCGAAAGGTGTCACAGCATGACTCTTATTCATCTTCTCTCAAATATCCCCTTTTGCAATTGCGCATCGCCTAGATCCAAGTTCTTTTTTAAACAATCGATTATTTCTAATGGGTTTCAGTAAGATGCCGTTTTAAAGGGCTGCCACCTATAACTACGTAGCCATACCCTCCTTGACACTAAGCGGTATGAAGCGACGAAGAGAAGAAAAGGAGAATACAACATGGAAGCGTTTTTACACATTTTCGTGTGTGTCTGAGCGTTTGCATGTATTGGTTCATCCTGGTCTAGTTCCCGCCAGTACTCCGTGTTTGACTCCCAGAATCCTCCGCGCAACCCCCTTTATTCCAACATGGCGCAGGAAAACGGACGGATGCGGGAAATATCGAGCTGGTACCGTCGACCAATCACGTCTCTCCTTTCAAAAACTCGGAACTGCGTCGTATGTATTTGAGGTGTCGAGTTTTCTTCGAATGGTAAAAGGGAGGCCGGAAAGAGTTTTTTGGAGTCGCGAAAGGGAGCGACGAGAAGAATTTTTTTCGGGGTCATCAGTCACCTTATGGTTGTTATGCTCGATGGGAATCGAGATCGATATGTCTAGCTCATTCGGAGTTGCACCCACACTTGCGTCGGGCCGATTGCGGCACTTGATAAATTGGTCTTCTTCGGCAGTTGCTTTGTTTTCCTCGATGGACGCGATGCGGAAGTTCCAAAAGGATCCTGTGAATGACGCGCCGAGTAAAGCATTGGGTGCGGTCGCGGAATTCGAAATAAAGGAAATGTCGCAGGAATAAATCCGCAGAACATTCGACGGTGCGCTGTTTATTATTATCCTGAAGAAGACTTCAATAATTTATCGCAAGAGGCGTGGTGGGAGTTTTATTTTCCCAACAAAATTTCCAAAAGTTGGTTGAACTGCTCAGAAAAAACCCCGTAAATTATTTATAAGTAAAGGAGGCGTTTTATATTGCTTAGGCGTGATAAATTATCACCTTATATTAAAAATTTATTCGTAAATACCGCGGGAAAAGGTTTTTATTAAATCGAGCGGTCTCACCATTTGTACAAACTATTTCGAAAGCGGTTCCTAATATAGTTCAGAAACAACCGAAACCGCGGGAAAATGATCAGGCTTGGCGATGTGATTGAAATCCAGCGAATTGAATGTGCATCATAAACTCATTAAGCGATGCTCCTTAAATTATATCTGTGAATTAGTGATCGAAATATTGTACAAGTAACCTTTTGGAATACATTCGTGCGGAAATTCATCGAAGTATTTAGCGTAGAATACAGCGACAAAATTATTGATAACGTTTCTCTCAGTACGGTGGAATCAAACACCGATAATTTTATTACGCTTTAGGTTCAGGAGTGAAAATTTTCACATTTCGGCGATATTTTTGCAAATCGTGTGAAGGCGAAGGGAGTAAAAAAACATTATCCGAATGGCCTGTTTGTTGCATAATATAAACATATCCATTAGTATTTTCTCGCATACCAAATAATCAACTTTTAATAAGCCGGAAAAATCCGACTAGCCGAAAATCGAACCCATGAGGATGAAGTGTTTCATATGCGAAAGTTGTGTAAACGCAACTTGCGAGATAGATAGGGGAGTGATAAGCGAGGTACACCTGTACGTGTAGAAATTCGTGCGAATTTCCCGAAAATCGCATAAAAAGAAGAGCGGACGTTACTGTTAAGGCATTATTTCTTCGGGTTTTCCGTCGAATAATCGAATCGGATTGATAAGGAACGGTTAAAATTGGTAAACTTTGCTCTCTCACTTAAATAGAAAAACATAGAGGTAAATTTTGCAAATTGGCCCTAACTCGTCCCTTTATAGTGCGCAATTTCTTTGTAATATTTTTATTTCTCAGTTGCCAGCCGTCTGATACCCTAAGCAAGGTATGTATGTACATTCTGATGCATAACAAAGGTTGTTGTCTGATAGAAGTCACCCTTAAACTCTTTTATCCTAGTTTTCTTTTTGCACTTCCTCTAATTTTTCTTTCCTCCCATATCTCTAGAATTGAAACAGCTTAAAAATATGTCTGTAAAATAGTCAACTCAAGCGGAGGCAAAGTAAGGAAAGGACTCGGATTTCGACGAATTAAACTACGATCCTTGTGTCTACTGAAAACGATAAGAAGGCAATGCGAGGAGCGGAGCACCGCTCCTCATTCGCTTTAGTTGCAAATTATCGGTCAAAAATATATTAAACATATATTAATTCGAAATGCGGTCGAAAAATATTTCGAAATAGATTGCTGAGTAAATGCATCAGAGGGTTGGGTTGTGTTGGGTTACATTTCTCACCCAGAGAAAATGGGTGAGAATGTTTCTTCCAGTTCAGTAAGTCATTGAATGTTTGATATTTTTGGCTTTTTTTTGAACCGTACGTAGACGGAAAACAGAATAGAGAAATCAGTTTATGAAGAAGTGAAGGGATTCAAATGATAACTAAGTAAGAGTTAGCTTCAGCTACTCGAGTAAGAAGTTTTTCGGATCTCCTGGAAACGATAAGTGAACGATGCGAGTCAAAGAGTGGTTTTCACCACACCTTGTACGTTTTGTGATGATTTTATCGATGAATCTCTATTTACAATGTTAGACATACGTTGCTCCTCAAAATAGTTTGTAATAACTATTAACCGAAATTTGCACATAAGACATTGCTGCGTAAAACCATCAGTGAGAACGTTTTCTTCTGGTCAATGAATCAAGCACCGATTTGATTCTGTGGGTCCAGGAGCGGTGAATATTTTGATATTTTCGTCGAGTATTAAGGAACCGTACAAAGACGGAGAATAGGAAAGAGAAATTAGCGTAGGAATCTAATGTTTATTTTACAAAACCTTAAGAATTAATTTTGTTGAATAATTTTTTTGCATCTAAAGTAATTCGGTCACGATAAGGGGAACAATTTCATTTGTAGTATTTTGATATTTATGGCGAATCATTTTGGAACCGAATGAAGACGGAGAAGAATGAAAAGAGAAATCAGTGAATGCATCTTTTATTTAGCATGTTACACAGTATTTTATGTAGCTGTTCATCCGTTTCCAAGAAGACTTTTCATAATAAGTTGGATTGTTGCATTTATCACGGCCGTTAGAATTCTATCTAGTAGTCACATTCCTCCAGTCCTCAGGGCTTCCCGATTTTCCCGTAACCATCATATGAGTGATGTCTCCCGGTTGTGCTCTTCGACAGGCGTATCTATTATGGTATGATTTCGGCCCTCAGAATTTCCTCTCAAGTCAACCCCTCCTTGGAATCCCATTGTTCCTCCTTCACTCGCTTCTGAAATTGTAGATGAAACACTGATTACATTACTAATTGTTTTACATACCTATATATTTCGAATGGAAAAACTGTTTTGACCTTACTCGCTGAAAGGCTACGGACAATTTAAAAAATATTTTTCTGAGCAATTCAGTGAACCGAATTTAAAAGTCATAAAATCTTCAAGAATATTCCGAAGTTATAATTTTTTTGTATAATCATTATAATGGATATTAAGAAGAAAGGGTCGTTATCGAAAGAAATACGTTAACACAAGCGCATGAGTGGATATGTAAAATACCGTTTATCCTTTCGTTCAGGAGTGAAAGAATTGGATGAAAAATCGGAAAGTTTTCTCGGCCACCAAATGACTGTCTAAGAGCTCTTAAAGATATTCGAGGCAGAAAATCTTTCAATTGAATTAAAAAATTGAAGAATTTTCAAGAATTTCCTTCCAAAATTTCGTTTCAAGAAATTTTGCTGTAGTGTATGCATCAATTTCTTTATGCTTACGATGACGAGCAAAGGATTTGTTTTAAAATAGGAATAGCTCTTCCAGTCCTGCTCTACTTGTCTAAGATTTCCTTCTTTTGGAACAGGAAAGTTGAAACTGGGAATCTTTCAATCGAATCCGAAATTCGGGCAATCTTTATGGACTCTCTCCCAAGAATTCGTTTTAAGGATTTATGGGAATTGTTGTATACTATATAATATTATACATTCCTTATTTACAGGGTGAGTCAGCGTTACCTGACTATGTTAGGTATATATTATTACGCTATTACGTCAGGTAACGCTGACTCACCCTGTGTATGATAGTAAATGCATAAATACCTTCCTCTCCCATCGTCAGATGGGAGGTATTTGAGGCTCTCCTGATGAAGACTGCTGTAGATTTTACGGGTTCTACAGACGCTGACGTGCATGCAGTCTCAGGTTGAGTATTTATTGGGGAGACCACTCTATCATCTCTGTTCTGATAGGAGATTTAGCCAATCACGGAGCGAATTTTTCCAGTAGAAAATACGTAAAGATAAAGTTGCTTTGACAACTTGAGTAATTGCTTGACAACTTGAGAAATTCCGAGAAAGATAAGTTCGCACCTAAGACCTCCTTCTTGCCGTTATATTGAACATTTTCTTTATTATCTTTTATTCATTTCTTAGTAGCGTACCCTCTGACCCTAAGGCCCTGCATTATAATGTATACTTAAAATGGGCTTTAACTAATGTTCACTTAAAATGGTCTTTAACTCATGCTCACTTTAGGGTCCGGTATTATTATGTTTTTTTTGAGAGTTAGCGTGAAGATAATTGTTTATCATCAAATGTATATATGATGGATGTTAACTATAATATTCTATCAACTCTAAGAAAACATTATTCCGGGCTCTAAAGTGAACGTTTGTTAACCTCCATCTGAAGTATACATCATAATACAAGTTCTTTCATAAGGTGTTATCTGGAAGAAGTCACACCTTAATTCTTATCATATATATAAAAAGCAAATGTCTCTTCGTCTGTCCGTCTGTCCGTCCCCCTATTTATCTCATAAACGGCTTGCCTTAGAGATCTGAAACAAACTGTATTGTGTTTCTACGACGCTGAAACCCCCCGGAAAGCTATTCTCATCTCTGTAAAGGCCCGGGTTCGAACCCAGGAGCCCATAATACGTTTCCATAAGAGATGAACGTAAAATAGGTTTTCGTTACCTGCAGAGGTTGTTTCTTTTACAAAATAAAATTAGAAACAATAGTCCTACGAAATTGAAACAAGTGTCTAAGGAGAGGAAATGATCATAGAATCTAATTTTAGTTTTGAAATATTCATATAAATTCAAAATTGCGAGAACTTTGATAAAATACACGGAAAATTCGTAACATTTTTCGGAAAACAATCCATCCCTTTGACGACCAAGGCAGTTGATGATAGTTGATTTCATGAGTTATCCCATATAAATACACGGGGATAATCAGTTCTTATATTTTTCCACAAGAAATGTACGTAAAGTAGGCTTTCATGACTTGAAAACAGTAGAATAAATATTATAAATAATGGTAAGAAATATATTGAGTTATTTTATGACGGACTGTTTCTGGCCTCGGAGGACCAGATATATACGACAATAGATATATTTTTAAACTAAATTAAGTTCCGTCTTGCTTGACGGGGGGTTTACTAGTGTTCTAATAATATTTATTCGCATCTTCTGATTTTTCTTATTTCGTTTCCATAGAATGGAAGCGTGAACTCCTCTGACTTTGTTATAGTTTTCTGTTCATTTTTATAATCTTCCGTCCATCGATATAACCAGTAATTTTTAGAGCTCATGTGAGTATATATTCTTGTCTTTATCCGCTTGTTCTCTCCTGACCACGATCTCATGAGGTATTTTCGCGGAGACAGTTCAGGATCAGTTCGGAACTGACGCGTACGCTGCAGATTCGAACTTATCCACGAATGGATTACACATGTGGTTTATTTTATTTGTATTTGTAATCGTGATTTAGGACCGCCTTCCCGAAACTCTAGAGGAATTCTTACTTAAGCGTTCTACCTTTCGGTACGTCCATGTGCCTTAATATTCCCTATTCAAAACCTTTTCCTTCGTTACCTGGTAACTCACCCCTCCATTTATGTTATCTAACATCTTTTGCCTCTGCCTTCCCCTCTGTCTTTTCCTTTGCATTCTACCCTCTATTACATTCTTCAGCAATCTCTCTCCTCTCAATATTTGACCCACCCATTTCTTTTGTTGGCGCTTAATTACTTCAATTAAAACCCTCTCCTCCTCAACCATTCCCAGCACCTCTATGTTTGTCAGTCTATACACCCAACTCACCTTTTCCATTCGACGCCACACCCAAATCTCAAATGCCTCCAATCTTTTGATGTTCTCTTTTCGTAATGTCGATGTTTCACACCCATACAGCAAAACAACACTCCATATTAAGGATTTTACCAATCTTTTCCTGATTCGTTTATCGAGACCCTTTGTCATCAATCCCCTTCGCTTCATAAAAGCTTCCTTGCCCAATGCTACTCTTTTTCGAACCTCATCACTACGCCTCTCATCCAAAGATAGAACACTACCCAAGTACGAGAATCTGTCCACCTGTTCTAGTTTTCAACCCTGATCGTTAACTTAGCCTTCTTTCCCTTAGTAAATCTCATTACAAGGATATTCTAACTAACATTAATATGGGCTTTATTGGCAAATTTTAGTGGACAAAGTTCACCCTCAACTTCGTATTTTATGTTTTTAAAGTAATGAATATAAGCACACGTTTATAATTATTCAATTTTTTATTTTGAAATCATTTTGATGTAAAATCCCATAAAATTTTCCAAAAATGAAATTCCAGGTCCAATTAAATTCCAGGTCAGTATGGTGATTATAAAGATCTTTGTTATCCGCGATATATTCACGATTTATTGTTTCAGTTAGAACATTATCATCAGGAAAAAGTATGGATTATTGAACTTTTCTTCCACCTCCGCGTTTACATCGATGAATGAACAGTGCTTTGCATCCTTCACTAGGGAATTCGGGATCGTTATCATGGGCTGAGTGTTTGGCTGAAGTGCTACGTGAAAAAAGCTCCAGCATTCATCGAACATATGTCAATTTAACTCCTCGTTATATGCCAATTAAGCAGGAACATCTATTCCATGTTTTTGTTCAAGATCCGACTGAAGCATCCTTTCCCTCGGTTACCAATTCTGGTCCGTTTGGTTAATTGACCACTGCAGTTTTCTGGAAATGCTTTTCACCCCCTAATTTCGTCATCGCCTTCATTTTCAGACAGAACCCTGTGGAGTTTGTCTGCTCTTGAATCACGTAATTAACACAGTGAATTTCAGAATCATCTGCTGCGGATCGTGGTGATGATAATTGTGTATTATCTCCTACACGTATATGCCGAAAGAATTATAATGTTTAAAAACTAGTGACGCGATGAAAATTACAATTATATCGAATGGATGCTTTGGCTACTGTAAAGTTCTCGGAATATCAGAATATGATGCATTAGTTTGTGGTGATAATGATGTTCTTTAATTTGATATCTTGTGGTAAAGCCTTGAAACTGCTATTTTGATAGTTATGCAACTACAGTTCTTTCTTCTTATTGAGGACTAAAGGGTTTTTGAACGTGAGGGCTAGATATTAACTTGGCACGTATGGTCGTGCGCCTGGAAATCCGAGGTGAAACAAGAGAAAATATGGACATGATGGTACTCTAACCCAGGTCTCCTACTTTCTGGGAAGATGTTTTAATTTAACGTTGTTCTAGTCTATCATGCCGACTCTGTTCCTCTTTGTTAACGGGATGTTTTTTGAGCAGTGCAAGTGGCGCTCCACATAGTGACACCAAACAACGCCAGAGGTCTTCATCGAGGCAGCAGACTCGTATAGCGGGAATTAGTGAGTGTGCAGTTGAAATTGCAAGCACATGCAGGACGGTCAATCATCAATGTTCTTAAAGGACGATTCATTGATCGTAGGCCCATGAAAACACGCTATTCCTCTTATTAATTTTTGTATAATTCAGTGAGTTGAAGTGTAACCAGACTTATATCAATAATTCTTTATTAAAATGTTTCACTATTCCACTTTCTTAGGTTATTTAATTTATACATTTATACTGCTTCGATACATTGGGCAGTTCTTCTAATTTTACTTCAAAACCTAATTTAACTAGCTATTGAATCTAAATTTCTTGTCTTTCGAATTAATGCTGCGAAACAAATATCTTTGTTTCCGATGACTTTTCAATCCTTACCAGTTTCTCTTCGTAGATTTTCATACAAATTTATACGACCTGTAGTATTATATGACTCAGAGTGCTGGATAATCAGCAAAAGGACAGAGAGGAAGCGGATTAGGTTTGAAAATCAAAGATGAATGGATTATATATCGACTCATTCTAACAGATGGAGATTGATGAATAAGAAAACAGAAAGAGTTGAGAGATACGTTTACTGAAGGAGACTGTTGCAGAAGCAAATAGTAGAAGAATGAGGAGAATGGGCAGGTCTTGTGAATAGAAAAGATGGATCTTCGGCCTTGAAAATAGCAATAAATGAAAGACTGAAGGTTAGAAGATCAGTTGAAACACCAAGGTTGAGACGGTGCAGAAGGATTTGGTGAAATTGGGTGAGAAACAGGGTACCTTGCGAGATAGATAGGTGGTGAAAATTTGTTGGCAAGGCCACACACCTTCTTTGAGTTTGTGTGTGAAGTAAGATTTTAACTCATTATTTGGGAGTTCTTACGTAATATTATTTGGCTCAAGTTAGTAATTCGATCTTATACAGACGAATCGGAGAGAGTTCTCACTTATCGTTCTCAAAAACATTTTGAAGTATCATTCAAACAACACCCTTCTTGGACCTAACATTTTCACAAATTCCGTTCGTAGCGGAGCAGTCTTCATTAGGTTAATCCTCGATGTAATGCGCTAGCCTTTCGAGGGCGTTTAATATTTCGATTTTGCGGGTGAAGCGAAAGTAGAGGAAACAACGGAGCGTCGAAGGGTTTTGCCCTTTTTGCGGCCGTCCGAGATGAATATTCAACCAAGTGAATGTGGTCTTGTCTTTGGTTGGAGGGAAGATGGACGTGAAGGGCCACAAAGGAATGAAGGAAGCGAGAGTGGATGAGATTGCATAACGTTCGAGAAGTCTTTCATTTTTGTTCTCCCAATCCCGCCTTTCCGTTAGCTGCTTTTTTGGAGTTCTTAACCCAATTCAGAACCTGGAAACTTGGGGAGAGCGAATGTTTAAGGTTTGAATCTACCTCTAAAAGATTCAAACATATTATTATTATCATCATTGAATAGGCTGCAACATGGAAACTACTCCATGGAGGCAACCGTATGCATAATTATACATCATTCATCGATCGTAACCCCTCCTGCTCACTCCACTGTTATTAAACAAATAATGTACAGTTTCATGTGTTAACGTGTTAGTTCATCATGTGTATAGGAGATTAACTATCATCTTCGCTTTAACAAACCATTATTATACTGGGCCCTAAAGCGAAGATTACTTAAACTTCATGCTAACTATACATTATGCCGGGCCTAAGGCACTTTGTATGAACTCCAAATATGTAATGTAAAATTGTAGCGCTACTTCTAATAATAATAATAGCTGTACCGTATGGCTCGGACCGTATCATATCGTACAGCAATAATTGTACAGTGTACCATAGTCCCGGACTAAAAGCTGCTAGTTTTGCAGCGGAAAGTCACGGTTAATAACTTCCCTCGTTTTGGGCGAAATTTTCACGCCTCAACGAACCAGAGCCGACTCAGTATTGGTAAATTAATTTTCGATTTTTTTTGTCGACCGAGTGATGAAGTAACTGTTCGGAATAAGTGACGTAAAAATCTTACACATTTTTTACCTATATTGGTCATTGTTGACTTATCACTTAGTATATCCTCATTTATCACCATTTTACCAGCAGCGAATAAAGCAGGTTTCTTTCAAAACTCGACGATGGGCTACCCAGGTCGTTTAATTTGAACGGTTGTATAAGGAGAAAATAATGCTGCTTTAGATATCCTCATTAACCCTACGACTGTGTTTGATTGTTCTTCTTTGCATTCCGTTCGATCTCTTTCTTTAGGCTCAACTAACCGAACACTGAATTCGGAAGCTGGAGGTAATTTTATTTACTGCGTCTTTTAAATTTTCAATGGGTGAAGTAAATATTCCGTGTTTTACTGTATAAATATTCTATCATATGCTGTGTGTTTCACACGTGCATCTTGATATTCTCGGCTATGCTACAGCTTAAAGGGCTAAATATCGACATGTGGCAGCATGGGAAGAAATAATGACTCGTATTTTTTGCGAGATTATCTTTTCAATTTTAGTTTTAATCTATTGGAGTACGTTTGTCTGTGGCGGAGTTATTGAAGGAAATTAGGAATAATCAACTTTCATCATTAAAATGTTTTAAATCATATTTATTTATGTTTTAACTGTGTTTGTACGGATTTGAATACAATTCCTGATATGTTTCTCTAGAAAATGGTCGAAAGGACTTCAAATATTACCAAAACGCTACATGGAAAGTTCATGTTCAAGGGGCGTACGTATATCCTACTAGGACTAGATAGACTTTAAACTTTTACGCCGATTAACAACAATATAATACTTATTCGAAAATTTTAAAGAGCTCAACAGCCTGACATTGCTCTTATGCATCTCTGGATGAAATTGCGTTGCGGTAAGTTGTGCCGTTTCCTTGCAATTGAATTTTATACATCACGAAAAAGCAGAGATTCGCAAATAGTGTCCTTTTTTGGGTACCTTGGTTTAAATGCATCTTCACGGTAAATTTAGTTCTTCGTTGCCGTCAACAAAAAAAAATCCGGGAAAAAATATAGAAATACCTTTATTTTGGTGTAAATATTTTTCATATGCGTTGAGCATTAAGCTCGCAATAAATTAACAAAGTCCAGGGGCACATAATTAAATAATGTTGTCCTCTTTTTTTTACCTTTTAGGATTACCAATACGCTAACATGCCCTTGGAGTTTTGGTACCTCCGGCTGGCAAACACATGTAAAATATCCCTTATTCAACACCTTGACTGTATTTTGAAGGAATATATTTGGCACTGATTACAACTAATCTAAAAATATCTATTAAGTCCATTTAATCGTTATTGCTCTAATTATTTTCACTGTAGCATTAAAGTTTACAAAATGTATGGTCATATAGAAAGATAATGCACCTAATAAGCGGCAGTTGTTCTCCGTTGTGATCGATTATTTCATTAAACTAACTCTTTAGAATTAATCAACAAATGTAATCGATGAATTAATCATAAAACTTACCGACACCCTCTGATTTGTTATTGCTTGAATACTTCCGTTTACTATAAAATATATTCTTATGGTAAATCTTTACCTAGGATTCATCTGTACAGAATAACTCATCAGATTGTAGTGTGTGCTAGATGATTGATTTATCCAAGAACGATTACCCACGAAGGTTGTATTAACATCCATTGTCATGCGTACCCCAAGCTCTGATGCCTTTAGAGAAGAAGGTTCTTGATCGTCTCAAAGTGAAATATACAATAAACGCTGGAAGCAAGTGCTTTTATGGTCGCAGTATTGGTGTTCTGCATCCAATGTCGCTTTTGGCTTTTCTTCGAGAGGAATTGGGTTTCTTGGTGGTGCCGAGGTAGTGCGGTCACGGCTTCCAATGTGAAAGCCGCCATTTCCTTCTTTCAAATTACGTGTTCGGCCGATCTTATGAGCTTCACTGCGCGGCTGTGCCTTGCGAAGGGAATTTCTTTCGGTGAATCGGATATGTCGATCGTTTATGGAACGTTTGAGCTCAAAGCCTTCTTATTTGGTAAAATTATATTTTTCTGTAGCCTTTGTGTTTATGTCATGAACGGGATTGGTCATAAATGTAATATTGAAGTAATTAATTGAGCTTTACTTAAACGGTTGAGTTCTGGCATTACCCCATTTTTTTAGCTGTTGCCATTTTGAGTCAAATGACAAATAGTTACCCTTTGCTATCGTAAGTCGTTGTAAACTTATATAAAATCCGTTTAATATTTCATTATTACGTTTGTTTTGCAATGTTTTCTTGTAATTATTGATTACTAAAATCATAAGTGGTTGTTAACTTTTCAGAATCTGCAAGAGAATAGTTTTCCATACATGCTCTATGGTTCATTATTTTAAGTATTCGACATTTATCTTTACTAAAACCATCTCGTTGCATTATTTGCAACAACATGATGACGTTGCTTTAGAGATTTAATGTCGGAGCAAAATCTTAAATTTAGGAAACTTAAATTTTAATGGTGTTCCGAGTTCGCTAAGGCGTACTTCCACCATATTGTTCTCTTTCCAAAGAACGCCTTTTTGCTCAGGAAAGTGTTAATTTTTTGTTTGTCGTGTTTTATGAATTTTTTTGCTTTTTGATTCTATAAGTGGAACAAGTCTTACCGCAGCGCCAGAATCTCTCGAATAACATAGCATTCAGGAGAGAGTGACCAAGATTTATGCCATCACTCAGAATTATTATTATTATTTATTCTTATGGTGAGGTTAGGCCAAAATGGACTCTCTTCCAACTAACACATATATCACATGGTGTTACTAATAATATTATTCATACTTCCCAAGTAGACTTCATGTCGTCACAGTAATGAACAGTGACGAAACAAACCTGACAGTTGAAAGATACGAATTTCTCTATCCTATACCAAAAGTCGAATGTAAAATATTGAACTTATTAAGATTTGTCATCAGGGGCATGATTTGATACATTTTTCGAAATATTCCCATTTGGGAAACTTTTCCGTTTATTAGCGCCATGATGTGAGCAATGAGATTAAAATTTGCGGTAAGGGAAGGCATTGATCGATTCTATTTTTTTAAATGTACTTGAAAATTATGGTTGATGAATTAGTTTCACCAACTGCTGATTCCCATCATTTACACTAGGATCAGGATTTTTGGGGAACATGTCCCTTTCCCGCTATGCTTCCATTCACCCTTCTTACCCTTAATAAGGCGTCATTGACTACAAATACGTTAAACATTTTAAAAATTTAATACTGTTGGGTAAAATTGAGATTTTTTTCTCTTAGCCTTATACTCATCACATATGGGGTCAGCCGATGACTATTGATCATGAATTTGGTTTTGGCCCTGATTTTTACAACCGGATGCCTCTCAGCCCTTAAAAATCGGATACACACAACCATTCACTAACTAGAAATATCAGATTAGGTTAGACTCGAACCTTGGGGTTGGAGCGTTAGCGCGCTAACCACTCCACCACTGGGGCCTGTTTGCTTAAAATTGTGATATTGGGAGCAATCATGGTTTTATCTTTCATTTGCGATTGTCTCTTCATTTATTCGGAACGGATGGTAAAAAGTGTATGTGGAAGTCGACAGGTGTTGTTACAGCTAGATACTTTCAACCATTAGCTCGCAGCAATAAATTCTCCAATTCCAGCTGAGATCCTAAGAGGTCGGCGACCGAGGAAGGCCTTTAGTCCACATCGATTTCAGTGGGCGTGCCTACGCACTTGGTCTCCGCAAGGGTTTAAATGCAGACGATCGAGTGTGGACCCTATCGGTTCTCTGTTTCCACGTGCCCCACGTAAGAAGGAAAGCCGTCAGTACGCGTGTTGGATCATGGCCAAAAGGTAGAAGGGTCAAGGCGAAGTTCAACTGTTCTTTAGATATACTGAAGAACGTCTCAGGAAAGGTATTGGGCGAGAGATCCGTCAGTGGTATGAATAAATTGGACATAGAGCAAAGAAAAAGGTGACAAAGTTGTTTATTTTACTAATCAGGGAGTTGTATTTGTCATTCACGACTAGGTATGATTAGTCTGTTTTTGAAGAGAGAGAGGTTTTGTGTTAACATGTATTATGAAGGTAACCTATCCCCTGAGTATAGCTGCTCAGCATTTGAATAATTCTCATGAAATAGCGTCGTCACATTGTTTCATTCTCGATTTTGCTCAACCGCGATTATCGCTAAAGTAAGTAAACATCGTTTGTATTGGATTTGAGATAACTAACTTTATCTCAATCTTCAAGTCGTTATTATGGAAGCGGCACAGACGGAAAACTTATTCCTCGGGATTTCCGTACGGTTATGCATTCTTGAGGAAGATATGAAGAATGACTATAATACAAAATTCAGGTTTTATTTTCCTATATTCTATTAGACTCTCGTTTAGGAATAATTAGGTCTAGCTGTCCATATAACTTTCATGGACTTTCATGTGTGCATCGTAGTCGAATATTATTTTAAAGTATAGGAAATAATAAATGCATTGGTTCTAGCAATTTCGATTTTGTTTGTGATTTAAGGACGACGTAATTAGGTATGAGAAGGTGTATTTTCCACATTTCAGTCACTCTATTCCATTCGAGGCAAGCACGACGTTATTGGTGATACTGACGTCATATGTATTTACAAGCGCTATCTTTTGTGTCAGACGCATACCTCATACCACCCATTACGGATGTGTCATACAAATTTTTGAGAACCCTTCTTTGGTCTCTCAAATTCCATTCATATTATCTAAACGAACGGACGTCATGCTTCCCGAACGTGTCCATGGGATCTTGCGTGCAAAATTTTATTTTTTATTTGGGATATTCTCGTCTGATGAAACTTTATTGCTTTCTCTGCTGTCGATAAGGCGTCTATCCGAAACCATTAATGATACAAACTCCTAAGCATTTGAACTACGTAGTTTATTGACATCTTTGTTCTCTTCACTATTATTATGTCTCTTTTTTTTCCTCGCCACAAAGTGACGGTGTCATGGGAACGGACTAATGTCATGTTCCATACATTAACAAAGATAAATTAGTCTTCGTTTAAAAATGTTTTGATTAAATGACAGGTATCCAGGATTACTGATTTTTTAATGATATGTAGGTTAATTTCAACATTTAGCTTCTCTATACTGGCTGCCAATGTTCTTGGTATTACCCCTGTTGTGGATATTACTATTGGAAGTATAGTTACACTTTTTAATTTCCACTGTTTTTTTAATTCGGTTGCTAAATCGGTATATTTCGTAATTTTGCTTGAGAAAGTTCTTTGAAGATTAGAGTTGAGGGTTACTGCAATGTCAATTATTATTTTTTCCTGTTTAATTTTGTCAAAGAAAACTATATCCGGTCTATTAGCTTTCACGGTGAGGTCTGTGAAGATTTCTCTATCCCAGTATTATTATTATTACATGTGAAGGCCTGTGAAGATTTCTCTACCCCAGTATTATTATTATTATTACATGCGTTCAGATACTCCGATGGTAAAATTGCTATACAATTCTTCCAAAATTAAGCAATGCAATCATACAGTAAAATATATGTTGCTAATTACAATAATGCAGCGGTTTTGCTTACTACAGGACATCTATCGTCTCGCTACGCAATACATTAACAATTCATACATTTTCAAGTAACAAGAGTACAATATTACTATAGAAATATCTCCTAGCTGTAACAATGCAGCTGTCTCGTATCTTAAAGTACACTAATTCATTCAAAATATTTTCCATAAAAATAGTACATTTTCCATTAAAAGGTCAGTAAAAGTTTATGTATAGCGAAATTTCTTCTTTAATGTACATCCCCTATTATCATTATAACTATCACGTTTCATCTAAATATAATGTTTAGCATCCTGCATTTCTAATGCTCATTGCCAAGTTTCTTTTCCGAAACTTTCGAAAGATTTAGTTGTCTTTAATTTCTTAATTTATAGCAT
The DNA here is from genome assembly GCA_000376725.2 of Ladona fulva. Lineage (NCBI taxonomy): Eukaryota > Metazoa > Arthropoda > Insecta > Odonata > Libellulidae > Ladona > Ladona fulva. The sequence goes on along the minus strand of KZ308228.1, from coordinate 3,417,875 downwards.
TACGAAATGAAAGAAATTGCGTTATAGTTTCCTCTTTCAATCTCCTTCCATTACCTATCGTTCCTTGGTTCCCATTGATATTTTTAACTGAAAACAGAATTTTTTCTCTTATCTTAAGTCACTGACGTATCAGTCTTTTCTCTGATATTGTTTTCTCGATCTCTAACGTATGAAAATATTTCCAGAAAGCGATATACATACTTCTGCAACAAAAAGCTGTTAAATACTTTTTGAAGCCTTAGTGCTTGCAATCAAGTAAAATAGTTCTCGACCTTTGGGCATCGTTGGAAATCACTCAGTGAAACTTAACCCAAATGATTTTAAAATATGTATATGCATATCACAACCCAGATATTGGATATTAATACAGCAGAAGCGTCATACTGCTCGTTGATCTGTGAGCGTGCACACGATAAGATAAGACTCTTTGTTTCCGAACTATTATTCAGGACACAAATAACTGATTTTTCATTCCGAATCGGAGTAAATAAACCTGGGTTTGTTAATCTTAAGAAATAATTTCGACGCGATTTTCCTCTGTAACAGCTTTCTTTCCATTAAACGGATCGCACATCCTTTTTAAAAGAGTGTGTTTTGTCAGGTGATCATTGATCGGAAATTATGAATCCGTCTATTTGAGTCGATGAGAGACTCTTTTTATTAATTCTTCGTTTTATAATTCCTTATACAATATTGCTTCCGTTAATGTTTACTCTAAATATAATTCTTTAGTTTATAATATGTACCTTTTAAAATCAACCTTTCCCAGGTTTAATTTTCATTGGAACAATTCGTTGGAAATTATCGGTGAATTTATACGGTGGGAAAAATTTGGAAGTTGATAACTATCATGAAGAAAAACGAAAAAGAATTTTATCTTTACCATGTAATAGTCATTTTCATTTTTCTTCATGATGGAAAACTACCTCAAAGTCGAGGGCGATTTAGTAGATTCTAGTAATAACTATGTTTAAAATTTACAATTACTAAAAATGAATCCCCTCTGAAAACGAAGACCTGTTAAATTATCGCTTGAAGAAAAGAAATCTTTTCTTTATGGACGAATCTAAGTTCTGTACGTTTTTTATTTCGTTTCGTATACATTCTTATTTGATTTTTTGTGGTTTATCTTCATAAGTAGATGATTGAAATCTGTCATCTGATAGCCGAAAAAGTGACTTTACTGGAGACTATAGGAAAATCCATATTTTCAATCATATAACCGTATTTATTTTACTCAGATTCTAACCGAGGAAAGTTATAACAAGGGACCATATTGTTATTTATTATATTGAGATTATTTAAAGCCTTTCATCATTTACAACTCCAGCTATGTCAGAACTGCGAATCAAAAGCTTTAGATGGTGCAGTTATCACGGGCATCGATAAGGTTTTTGTCATGAAGGCGGTGGAAAGATTACGGAATCAGAACGTGGCCTTGTGTGTGTGCTAATCCTTCGATAAATCGATTAGTGTCGAAGGAATCAAATTTGCGGAGGTCGTCTGTAAAACTTTGCGAAGGCTATGAAATTTGTTAATTTGTCGCATCAGCTGAGAAGAGTCTGGGGGTACGTACGCCCTGATCATCATCTCAAAAGACAAAATCAACTTGGCGTCTCGTTGTATATAGCTGTTTTTAGATAGACCAATAAAATTAAAATAAATTTGGATTCGGACATTTCGTCAGTTGAGTCAGACACTCTTTGCGCAATTCTCGAGGAGGCTCTGATTACTTCAACACGGATATCGTGTTAAACCAAACTGGGAATATCTTGCTCTACATTGTTGATTCCCGGTTCTTGGTTTTCGGCTATGTCGAATACGCCTGCGATGAAATTGATTCGTTTCAAAAGATGATATTAAATTAAAATACCGAAAGGTGTTTACTGTTTACTTTTTTGTGAGATGTCAAGGTCTATCACTTTCTTAGCCGAAAAAGTGCTTTATTAGAATTTAATACTCTCCGCACGTCTCAAGTTGGGAAATATAAACTTAAATGAAAAAGGATTTTTAAATGTTAAAAGACTTTTTTTGCTATAATGACGGGATGCAAATTCAAAAACGTCCGTTATCCGTGAATGTTCTAAGCAATCTGGGGTGTGAATATTTAATTATTTATTTTCCCGGTGCCTTCACAAACATTCATCGATTGGATAATTACAAGCGAGACGTGAACAGTAACAATAGTCGAACACACATAACACCATTCCCCAACCAGAAAAATCCGATTAGCCGGAACTCAAACCTTGTGGTTGGGGTGTTAGAATGCTACCTACCACTCCGTCACTGCAGCCGGTTATTGCCGAAATGAGTGTGCAATTTACGTGCGCATTTTGATCACGAGACGCCCATTTCATTGATTTCCTAGTGATAATGCATAGAATGCGTAGTCATCTGTGCCTCTTGATGTTGGAAATGTGAGGTAATACTTAAACATCTTTGTCAGATTTTTGTTTCATGGGATCTCATTGAAAATCAATCACGTAAATATTTCAGCTTTTCAAAATCTTGAGTTCTCATTCACCTGTTGCGTTGATTCGTCGTATATTCCAACTCGCGCTCCTGAATTTTCTCTGGAAAACCATTTTTCATGCCATTCAAAGCTTTCGCCGCCATTATCAGCATCAGGTTCTTCAAAAACTGCGCATTTGATTCTGGTCTTGGCCAGCTTGGACGTTCTTCTTAGCACAACAGGTTCTCGAACCATTCCTCTTCTTTTTCGTCTTATTCTCTTGTCCATAGGTGGTCGCTTGGAAGTCTCCTATCGAAGAATTGAATCTTCCCTCGAGGAGGAATAGGTGGGCCTTTGTGATCAGTCCACACGTGTCTCATTTTTTCTCCGTTTCTTTCGCGAACATCTGATTTGTTTCGATCTCTCCTTGATGTTATGGTTACCGTACTTAACTGTCCCTTTCAAAGCCTGAAACACTTTCGAGAAAATTTCCCTCCCTCATTTCCAGGTATTAATACACTGGATGAAGAAATGCAAAACGATACACCCAGCTTGAAACTAATATATTTTTTCGCACCTTCCGAGATGATTTAATATGCGGGTTTAGATTTTGTAACGAGTGTTTCGTCCTCTAATTTCAGCCTTGCGGATTGATTTTGTTAATCATTGATATTGTCATTCATATTGGGAAGACACACGTGATTGATGAAGAAAAACTTGAAGTTTACGTAACAATTCTTCTACGTTATTTGTTCCGGATATTTTCTTTGAAAAGTTCTCAGTAAGCAATTATAGTAATATAAAACAGTGAGCATAAAACAAACTTAAGCCCGTTTCTTATTAGTTCTTGTACATGAAGACAACCAGTTCTGTGTGCAAAGAACGCCTACCGATGTTAAGAACGCAGTTTTCAACCTCAAACAGTCGTTGATACACAAATAGAATAATTTTAGGTTTTGCTCCCTTTGATCATAACCTAAGCATAGAATGTTTGCTAATTAAATTTAGCATAGTTTTAGTGTCACTTCAGAAGACAGTAGCTAAAGTCGCAGTGGACGTAAAAGATTATCTGTTGCTACCGCCGAATTCCTATCAGAGAATTATCTTTGCTGACGTAAAAGCTTGGATACTAATGTAGAATGATATTAGGTACTAGATTTCTATAGGTTTTTCTTGGAAGTGAGTCTTACGTTATGTGAAGTTTACGAAATGAGCAGATTGTGTGAACATAGGACAGTAACGTAATAAGTATTCTGGAAGAGAGTTGAGGCAGTTTGAAGTAAGCAAAGGTGGTAAAAAAGGCAAACTTCCACACTGTAAGCTCGTAGGCATGAGAAATAATGTTAGGGTAGACCCTTTCAGTTTTGTGGTTAGCTGAAGTTTCACGAATAAATCGTTACTGCTACTTATGCGACTTCTCTGATTTTGGCTGCTTTGAAAGTTAAATTTACTAAAATATCTGCGAATGAAAGCTGTTTCTCTGTTCGAGTTCCCGTTCTACCCGTAATTCTAACCTGCTTCGCATACCCGTAGCCTTTTGTACTACGAAAGTCCAGAAGGCTGTGACATACCTTGTTTTCGATTTTCTTTTTCCCAAAGTTCTACCGGATCCCACAACACATCAATTCCCTTTTGTACTTCAACCCCTCTCTCGAACTTTTTTTCTATATCAGTTTACTCTTATCTTCCGTAAATTAACCTGTGTGTCATTATCTTTTTATAGTTCTCGTATTGTTTTATTATCTTTGCTCTGATGTCGTTTTCTTCAATATGGTTTGATATTTTAGCATGTGTATAATTCATTGCAATAGGCCATTACTGGCTGTTTTTGAATCTTGCCTAATAAATGTATAAATGAATAAAAATCATGGAAATGCTACGGAGTGAACTAATTTTCATGGTAATATTCCAGTGAAATCGTGCATGATTTGGTTTGTTTAATGCATTTTGCTCCTCTTCTTTTGCAAACACAACCACATTTGATTCATAGGATTCATTTGGATGTTGCGTGCACGAGTGTCTAAAATATCCCGGAATTTGCGGAAAAGAATGTGATAAGAAAAGGACCCGCAGAGGCTGCTTCCGGTGACGAGAATATAGTCATGTACAGGAGAACTTGGTTTCTCTCCTTCCTTTACATCCTTTCATGGTGTATAAAATGGCAATTCGCGCTCCTTTCTTCCGTCCGCTTTTATGGACCATATACCTTGCGCCTTGAACTCACTCTTCAAATTGAGCCTAACTGCTCGAGTGAAAGAGGATTTTGCACCCTCTTGAGGCTTAACCAAATTCAAGTGCTTGTTACCAGAATTTAAGCTAGGATTGACCTTTTTGTCGGATTGGGAAATAATTCGGTCGATCGGCTCTCGATTTCAAAATCACCAAATGAAGAAATCCCTGGCACGAAAGATCGTGCGAAATAACGGAGTGTAATGTCGTCATTATCGAAATAAATGCAGAAAATTAGAAAATAGTTGCTGTTATTATTCGAAAGCTGACGTTTGGGCGGAATGAATTTCTCTCGAAAGCTCTTTTTTTACACCGAGCTTTCAGAGATAAAAGTTGAAATAAAACAATGTTTAGTTGATTGGAATGCACCGGATTCAATTCCTGTGAGGTGAATTATGGAGACATTTCGAGGAAATGTGTTCTTTTAAAAAACGTATGAGTTATATGTACAAATAAATTTTCTTCGATTTAAATGTCGTTATCGACTAATTCAAAAGTAATTATGTCCTATTGCAGATTAATGGTGAATTCGATCTGTTGAATGACTTGAGGATTTTCTGTGTATTTTAGGAACGAATAATTTCTGATCCGTTGCGTTAAAAATTCAGTTCACGCTGAGTTAGTGATGTGCTATTCATTCTCCACTTTTACTGGTGCGTAACCTTAAACAATTATTACAAAAATGTGGCCATGGCACAGTTATGAATATGTCAGGAATTTCACTCATCGTGGAGTATGAAAAACGATTGGAAATCAATCAATATTAAAGGCGCACTTCTGTAAAGCGACATCGCTTATTGCTCTTGAAAGTGATTTGGATCGATATTTTAAGCCTTACGGAGTAGCAATTATTTTGGAAACAGTTTATTTTGACAATATTTTAGAATTTCCATTTAGTTAATCTTTTTATTTATTCCATTCAACGAATATATCGAAGAATTGCATCTGCTTTTTGTGACTCTTGTTGTTTACATAAGTTAACTTATAAACTTCGATGTTTTATGACAATTTAATTACTGTGATGTAAATAAAGATGAAATGACATAACATTGGATTCTTAATCCTCCCAGAACTTCAGTTATTTTCTCTTGTAGTAATGTCGGTCCCTAAAGTATTAAGTTACCAATCTTTGCCGAGTGAAGCGGTATTTATGTACGAATACGTATTTGTGCTAATTCCAATCCAAGTCCTAAGTTATTCCCCAAAAACGTTTATCACACATTTAGTAAAAAACATTTATTCAGTTCCAAAACTTGATTTTGGTAAATTATTCCACCTATACATTGTTGACTCTTGAGAAAAAAGATGCTAGTTTTAGGATGGATATCACGTATCAGTAAAAACTGTACTTTCTTCAATGCACAGGTTGTGGCGAAAATATTACGTAATTCTGAACTAGTAATAAGTTTGATTACCTACCGACTTTAACTAACTCCGTTGTGCTGATTCGCATTATGCTTTATCCTCTGAAAAGACCCTCTTATACGGCGTATCTATGCGTTCGTACTTAGTCATCTACTCCTGCAGCTCCATTAACCTCGTTCTGCTTCTTTCCTTCTCGTTGAAATTGAATTCCCGTTACCGCGCACCTAGATTTCGGAGTTCTTTGTCCGGGGACGGAGGCGTCCCCGTTTTGCTGCGCATTTAACCTACGGCGGCGCTCAACTCGATTTTCATCTTTTTCACGCCATGGAATTGCCTGTTTTATTCACGTTCGCAGATATAAGCTGGAAAATGCTTATTCGGAAAAGAAGAGATGGTTTTGTCCTTTGTTTGCATCTGGATCTAAATTTGGATAGGCTTACAGAAATTAAGTTTATTACTTAATTATGAGGTAATGCTTGGAAGAGCCAACCTCCATTTCATTTCTATTGCATGGATCAGTTCTTTCCAGCCGTTGTGCCGCGGCACAAATGTGTCACTCGACTAAGCTGGTGATATATTCTTCTAATTCGGCCTTGTATACGTGCTTCTATTTAATGCATTTTCCATTTAAGTAAAGGGGTCCGCAAACTACGTTTCGTGAAAGATTTTTATGTGGCCCGCTCACAAATTGGAGGTAATGTTCTTATGGAGATATTTAATTTCCCTATTTACTTATTTTTGAGGATATTTATTGATTTTAGATTTACAAATTATAAATAATGACCCTTTAGGTACGACTTAGCAATTTCAATGCACTTATTGGGCCCGTCGCTGAAAAAGTTTGGGGTACCTTATTTAATAAAACCTCGATAAATACCAATATACTGTACTCCACAGTCGGCATTTTCTGTTTGAATTCAGTCTGTTTCTAAGGAACTTATTTTAATGTGCCCCAGAACTGTTATCGATTCATAAGTGTGCTATGGAGAACTTATGGATGGAAAATCCCGTCACTGATAGGAAATTCTAAAATTATTTTCTTCATTTATCAAGGCGTAAGTCCATGGTTAGTAACTTAGGTTTCCCTCCCTCCCGACTGGTTTCAGACCGCGCTGGGATTAATTATTTACTTCTCTGCGTTTTCTATTTCAAATATCGAGTTGTCATAAACGCGTGTGTATTTGCGAGAGGCCGTCATTAATATCTTTTAGATTCTTCATATCGATCCGCATCTGCCGTCCCTCCCCACACCCGGCGTGTCGCCCGTCACTTCTTTTTTTCCGCCCAACCATTTCGACTACTACGCATTTAAGGAAGGACCTTGGTTGTGCGGAGAAAGCGTGCGGAGGTGGTACACGTACTTGGAGGAGGATGTGGTGGGCTCGGTGGGAGAATCCTTCGTCTTCTTTTGTTTTGTCTGCCTGTCGTTGCTAGATTCATGCAAGGACGAGAAGAATTTCGTTCGAGATTTATGTACTTAGGATCTTAATTGGGGGAGAATCTCGAGAAGACCCCTCGAGGCGTTCGACAGCCAGTTTCTCTCAACCCGTATGACTCTCTTTTATGATGCGCATATTTCGACTGCAGTCAATCGATTTGCATAAAAATAGCAATTAAGTAATCGAGATGTCTCATCCACCAGAGAGAAATTCATCCATCCATTGCGCATGCTAAGGTATTGTGGTGCGTATTTTTTCTTCATTTCCGTCAGAAACGAATTACCTTCGTGAAGATGTCCTTACAAGATTAGTATTTCGTTGTCCATTGTCTTTCGGATTTCGTTTGGTAAGGTCGAGGAATTGCGTTTTAAAGAAGCAGGAAAAGTAGTAAGTGCTTCGTCTCATTGACCGACATGATTATGTTTTCCATGCCAAAAGAAATAAATGTCCATAATATTGAAATCATCGTCTTTATTGGTATTGTCTATCTGTCATTGTTGATATTTCTTTTAGGTCTCGGGTTTTTTCTATTCCAATCTATTAGTTTTGTCCTCTTTTCTGCCAATTGTTCCTATTACTTTACAACACTTTACAATGTAACGACAATATTAAACCGTTTTCTTCATTGTACCTCTAGTTTTCTTTCGATCATATATTTTGTCCTATACTCTTATCCGCTCCTTACCTAATCGTTCAACATCCATACTTTACAACTACCATTCATTTCTCACAATTTAATGCCTCTCTCTAATATCTGTAGAAATACTATTGTCTAGAGATTTTTACTATTACTCTTCTTTTACTTCCTTGTTGGAAGCATTTGATTAAAGCAGGGCATCGAACCGTAATATTTTTCTTTTCGATTTTCGCTCCAGTTCAACGAAAAAAACTAAATTTCTGTTTCTCTCCTCCTGCCGGCGTCGAACCTGTTCGAACCGTTCTTTTTTCATTCTCTTCTCTCTTGTGACATTAAATCCCGCTGAAAGTATTTTATTATTTCTAGTTTTTTCCACGCACACTTTATTACACTAAATTTTAGAATAAAGACTATCAATAGTTAGCTGTAAGCCGTTACTTCACATATTTAGTAAATCATCCTCCAATTACGCTGAATTAAAATGTGTATTGTTGAGAACCGAAAATCGTAACGAAATAAGGAAAGGTTTTTTGGTTTCGGTTAGGGTTCTCTTTTCACTCCAGCAAAAATAACGGTTTTTCGGTTTCCGGTTCGATGCCCTGATTGCTTTTTAAACCCACAAAGTAATTTTCTTCTATGTCCTTTAAGCTATCTCTTTTACATTTCAAATGACGAAGGGTTAGATGTAAGAAGATACTTGATAGTCTCAATCTTGCCCTAACAAAGTCGGATTAGTGTTATTGATATTGAAGTTGTGTCGGAATCACTCTTTTTCCGTTTTGAGGTGATGCTAAAATCAGTTCAACAACATATAAATGTGAGCAAAGATAAATAAACCTTTATCATTCGCACATTTTCTATCTTCTTTTTTTCCAATTATTTTCATACATAGGGTGGATGGTGAAACTGTCGTATGGAAATAAATGTTCTTCATTGTTGCCTCGGATACTCGAAGCATTTTTGTCTTTGTGTTCATGCGCGGCTATCAAATTATGCCTACCTTAGAAAATGAGGCTGATATTGCTCAGTTTTCCTCAATTGCATATTAAAAATAAAACAAAAATTTTTCCTTTAGTCAAACCTGTGCATTCGCTTGTTGTTCATTTAGAAGTTAGAAGGAGTATTTCTTCGTGAAATAGTTTTCAGCGTTCAAGTTTGACCGTAAACGGCACAGCTGAATTACCCTATCACATAATTATAAATTTACTGTAACTAATTTGTAACCAGTCTTTTCCTGGATTTCTGGTTGGCCAAGTGGGCTGGGTGTTCGCCTGTGGGTGAAGCGGTCCCGGGTTTGATTCCCAGTTCGAGCCCATTTGTGCGAAATGGCCTCAGCTGTCGAAGCACTTTTAACAATACACAACAGTACTTTATTCATTTTGGTTTGCTTTATTCATTCACTTGTATTCAAATCCTATTGCTTTTTCGATGTTACCGTAGTTCAATAACGTCTTTGGATAATGAATCTACCTCATAAGAGTAAATTTAATTGTAAACGTTAATTTTTTTGCCTTTCAAAATGAATGCACCCATCCACAAATCATGTGTTGTAATTCCGTAGAAATTCCCTATGAAAATAACATATTATTACCATTTTTGCAGGTTTTGTGGTATGGCAAAGCAAATCTTTCATTTCATTTACATTTAAAATGTATAATTTGACACAGGAGAATTTCCTAATTCTACATTAAGGAATAGTCACAAAAAAGGAGGGAAAAACTTATATCTTCCATTTTCGCCCATCCCATGCTAGTGTTTCGTGTCTCTATTCCGTCTACTGACATTTCAGACGTTGGAATCTTTTGGAATCAGACGTTGGAATCTATCCTTCCCTGCTGCTCCTTATCGAACTCTCTTAAGTAATTAAGATCCTTCATGATTGGCCATCTTCTGGGATTTTTTCGGGAAAAGGAAGCATTTGATTGGATTGGTTATTTATTTTTCATTTTTCTGTTATGTAGGCCCACTCGATTAGCTCAAGCTTATTAGAAAGGAGTTGTTCGAAGATTGGCATCAAGCACCGGGTGTCAAGTATGTATCATTATATATAGAATATCCTCCTTAAATGGAAAATAATGGAATTCATTCATTATCAGCCAATCATAACGTATATCACAGTGATTCTTCTGATCTTGTTTGGACTTCAAAATCCGTTGCAGGAAAAGTCCTGCCACAGCAGACTAATTTTTGTGGGTGCAAATTCATATCCTCGATACATTTTAGTACGTCATAAATTCATCGGAAGTAATTAATTAACTCGCCGTTAACTTCACAACAGTGATTCCATAAATATGCGGCATTGGAGGTATTCTAATGTAGAATTATAACATACCTTTATTTCGTGAGTGCCTCGTCTGTGTTTACCTTATAGCTTTATCTTATTCATTTAATATTTAACGTAATAGATTTTTCAAGTATTACTTCATTTTCCTTTTCATACTTAATTTACTCCATAATTTCAAGGATACGATGTTCATGTGGAAACATAAGCTGTATATATTATAGACATTTGTAACTTCATTCCCTCGTGAGTGACTCATTCCACGGCGGAATTTTATCGTAGCTACTGTAAACGTAAACACAGATACCCCATTTCTTAACTTATTTCTACGAATGAATTTTTCTGTGGGTCTCAGCAGCAATAACAGATGATAATTTGCATTGCAAACAAACTCCTCTGGAATACATTATAACATCACAGTATATCACGACTAATTATCCCAACTTCAATGAACTCTCATCAATCTGAGCTCACATTATTCTCGGAAATACCAATAAATCTTCATTGGTTCATTATTGATGACATTCACAACGTGACGTACTGTGTAAATGAATACCCATTTTCTCCTCTCACCTGCATGGTGGCATTGCGCTGGGGTTACAGCCTATCGTCACCATTAGAGTCTCTGAAGCCTTGCACAAGTTTCCGATCATTACATTTCTACATTTTAAAGTCAACTTTTCTGTAGGTTTAAGTTGATACTAGTTGGTTCGTGGTATTTGGGACTGCAGATGAACGAGTAAAGAAGATCTTTTGTTTGAGCAGTTGGTTCATCTTACGGAAGTAAAGAATTTCGAAATCTGGGGTGGAAATTATTAGAGAAAACTCGGAAGTCTATAAAATTAGTGTCGTTTGAAAACGCAATTGGAAAACGGTACAGCCGAAGCCGTACATGGTAAGTCGACGAACGTTCTAAACTATCTCTTGTGGCTGTCGATTACCAACTCTGGAGTGGATGGCTTCGGGATATTAAGATAGAAGAAGAAAAGATAAAAAACTGAGAACAAACTCTCAAAAAAGCTTGTGAAATTTGGTAAAGAATAAACATCATTGTCCAGGAAATCAGTGTAATTCAGGTGTTCCGTATTGAGCTGAGTTCTTTTATTCTGTTTAAGAACGAATAATGCACTATGCCAGAATCCTTAATATTTGCACTAAAACTCAGTTTCATGACGTTTATAATTGCTGGCTTGCATACTGGGGCGATTAGTTTTTCGAATATTCGAATACGTGAAATATTTCAGTGTTGGAACACTCGGTGTGATATTGGTAGACTTTTCACAGAATGTGTGGAAAGCAACGGGAAACTACCACACTATGATAAAGAATTCAAAGATTCTTTATCCCCAAGAAGTTCATGGTATTAAATGGACCTCTATGTACAAGATTCCGGAGGTAAAGCTTCCCCTCAATCGGATCTCCGGGAGGGGAATACATCGAGGACATGTAATACAAGCTTTAAACAAAGGATTGGTGAAAATGAGGAAAGGAAACACAAAAGTAGAAGTAGAAAGGAAAGTATAAGAATAGGAACGTGGAATGTACTCACACTACTACAGAGAGGAAAGCTAGAAAATGCAAAGCAGGAAATGTTGAAGAACAAACTAGACATTCTTGGAATGAGTGAAATAAGGTGGGGTGGAAGCGGAGAGATACAGAGTGGAGATTATAGACTTTACTATTCAGGGGAGGAGAAAAGTGGAATGAAAGGAGTTGGAATAATGTTAAGAAATAAGATGAAAGATAAAATAATTAAGGTAGAGTACACAAATGAAAGAATAATGATGATAAGGTTGAAAGGCAAAAGCAAGGACCTTGTAGTAATACAAGTATACATGCCTACAAGTCAACACTCTGACGAAGAAGTGGAGGAATGTTATGAAAAGATTGAACTCATTGCTGAAGAAGAAAGGAGAAATGCCTGCATAGTCGTAATGGGTGATTTTAATGCAGTTGTGGGTGAGGGTGGGGAGGGTAAGACAGTAGGAAGATTTGGTCTAGGTAAAAGAAACGAGAGAGGACAAAGACTGATTGAATTTTGTAAAGAAAACTGCCTGGTAGTTGGTAACACAATATTTGAAACCCATAAAAGGAGAAGATATACATGGACATCACGTATAGATGAAAAGAGGTACCAAATTGACTATATCTTAATACAACACAGGTACAGAAATTCAATGAAAATAGCAAAAAGCTGTCCGGGAGCAGATATTAATTCGGATCATAACCTAGTGATGACAGAGTTATGTATAAAATTGAAAAGGACATGGAAAGGAAATAAACAAGAGAAATTGGATATTGCAAAGCTGAATGAACCAGGAAAATCTGAGGAAATGGAAAAACTTTTTATTGAAAAGCTGGAAGCCAAAGGAGAAGAGCACTGTGTCAATGAAGTATGGGAAAACATCAAAAGTAGCATGAAAAAAGCAGCAAAAGAGATAGTTGGTATAAAGATGAGTAAGAAAATAAGGAAAGATTGGATCACAGAGGAGATGATGGGAAAAATGGAGGAAAGAAGGAGATGGAAAAATATTAACACAGAAGAAGGTAGAAGACAATATAGGAGACTTAATAATGAACTAAGAAGAGAAACGGATAAGGCCAAAGAAAAATGGATGTATGACAAATGTGCGGAGATAGAAAAACTAGAGAAGGAAGGAAAATATGATTTGATGTATAAAGAAGCGAGAGAAATGACATATAGGGGGAAAGGAAGAAGTAGTTTTGAAATAGAAGACAAATATGGGAAAATAATTAGTGAACCAAAAGAGGTGTTAAAAAGGTGGAAGGAATATACAGAATGGCTGTTTGAATGGGAAAAGAGGCCCAAAGAAAATGAACTAGAGTTAGAAGATGAAAACGAAGTTGATGAGGATGAAAAAGGGTTCGACATCCTGGAAAGTGAAGTGGAAGCATCTATAAGGGAAATGAAAAACGGGAAAGCATCGGGAGTAGACGAAATCCCAGTTGAGCTATTAAAAGCTTTTAAAAACAAGGGATTGAAAAAATTAACAGAATTGTGCAATAAAATCTATAAGGAAGGACAATGGCCTCATGATTTTAAGGAAACTATAATGGTTCCCATTGAAAAGAAACAAAACACTAGAAAATGTGAAGAACATAGAACCATAAGCTTAATATCTCATGCTGCTAAAATAGTGCTAAGAACAATAAATAGAAGATTATATAAGAAACTAAACTGGGTGATAGGGGAGGAACAGTATGGATTTAGAAGAGGGGTAGGAACTAGGGATGCTATAGGTCTCTTAAGAACGATTGGGGAAAGATATATAGAAAAGAATAAAAAAGTTTATGTTATATACATAGACTTGGAGAAAGCGTTTGATAGAGTTAGGTGGGACAAACTAATGAAGATATTGAAGAAACACGGAATTGATTGGAGAGAGAGAAGGCTGATAAAAGAACTGTACCTCAAACAGAAGTTCAGAGTAAGAATAGGAGGCCAATTGACAGATGCAATTGGAGTTGGTAGGGGCATTAGACAAGGGTGCTGCCTGTCGCCTACTTTGTTTAATATTTATCTGGAAGAGATAATAGCAGAATGCTTTGATGGCAAGAGAGGCATAAATATAGGAGGTAAAAGAGTAGAATGTATTAGGTTTGCTGATGACATGGCATTAGTGGCAGATAATAAACAGCATGCCAGAGAGATGTTAACAGACCTTAATAACAAATGTAAAGAATATGGAATGGTAATAAGCAAGAAAAAGACTAAGAGTATGGTAATAGGAAGAAAGAGAGAAAAGATTAACATCTTATTAGAAGGTGAATTGATAGAGCAAGTAGAAAGTTTCAGATATTTGGGGAGTATCATCGATGAAAATATGTCAAGTACTAAGGAAATTAAAGCAAGAATAGCTATGGCCAAGGAGGGTTTCAATAAAAAGAAGCAACTACTGTGTGGACCATTGAACAAGGATTTAAGGAAAAGATTGGCAAAATGTTACATCTGGAGTCTGATGCTGTATGGAGCGGAGACTTGGACTTTGCGGAAGGTTGAGATAAAAAAAATAGAGGCCTTTGAAATGTGGATCTGGAGGAAGATGGAAGGGATCAAATGGGAAGATAGAGTGAAAAATGAGGAAGTGCTAAAAAGGTGTGGAGAAGAAAGACAACTGGTTGGGGTAATTAAGAAAAGGAAAAAGAATTGGCTTGGTCATTGTATGAGGAATGAGTGTTTAATGAAGACTATAATGGATGGCACGATAAAAGGGAAAAGAGGACGAGGAAGGAAGAGAAATACAATGTTAGATATAATTAAGATTAAAGGGAAATATAGCGAAACCAAAAGATTAGCAGAAGACAGGGAAGCATGGAGGTTACCATGAGAGAACCTGCCAGAAGGCAGAAGAACCAATGATGATTTCACGGAAGGCAGGCCTCATCTTGAGAAATGTGACATGGTTGTATTTAAGGTTACGTATTGAGGATTTTTGCCTATTAATGATTCTTACGCTTTAAAGTGTTTTAACCAGTTTATTCTGATGTAATAATGTTATTCGCTGTGAGATACACAGCGCTGTTCATAAACGATAAAGAAATAACTGAGCGTATTATCCAGACATTTCAACCATGCGTTGAGTAGAAATTTGCTTAAAAATGATTAATAATTGGTTCCATAAAATAATATTATCAATGCACCCACTTGTGATTTTTCTCCACAAAGCTCGTTATTTTGAAGTCTTTGTTGTTAGTTTACTTTCATTAACCGTGGATTAAGATTATATTGCAACACCTTGCATTGCATTACCTTAAAAGTGACCTTTGTTAAATCAGATCTGAACTGTGGCCGTAAGCAAGTGTACAAATCATTTGCATAGTCTCCGAGGAATCGTTAAGTGCGAGTGTAAATAGTAGCTCGTGCTATTTGAAATAATAGATCGAATTTTACTTTTTATATGTTCTTCAAAAATTACATTTTTACATTAAACTGAACCGAGTACGAGAACGGGGAAATTAAGATGGAAATGACGTATGAGCATAATATTAAACGATACAGAAGCAGGCGTTACTTTGTAGTAGTTATTAACACAAAATAGCTCATCGACCAAATTTCTTGCGGTCTAGTAAACGTGAGTTATCATGGAGCATAATATTATTCATGAGTTATTTAAAAACTCGATTCTTCCATAGTTTTCGTTCCTCGTAGCCAAACAGCATCATTTACTCGTTTAATAACGTTATAATTTCCGCAACCTATACTTCTTATCTTAAATACTTTAGAATCCATTTTCGTGTTCGGCTTGTGGTAGGTATGTACACCCCCTGCCACACGCCGAAGGAAGTGCCACACGAAGTGCGTCTGCATCCATCGCGTAAACTAGCGAAATCTGTTATGTAGTTTATAAGTAATGTGCTCCTTCATTCCCCGTATCGAGGAATCCGCGTCAAAGAGAAGGCGATGACTCTCGCGAAAAAGTTTTCATGTTCGCTCCTCCTTTGAATCCATCTTCATTTCGCGAAAGATAAGGCGATTTTTCGGTCGTTTGGCAGTCGATAAGAGAGAGGTCCGCGCAATGGAAGTTAGCCCCGCACCGGTTTCTTTTACGCATCCGATGCCCGGATATATTTGGAATGGATGGGTTTTCTCCTTCCGCCGAGAGAAATTGTTTTGTTCTTTGCCGGCTGAGACGATTGTTGCCGCGGCGTCACTTCTGAGCGTAATCTCTGATTGCACAGCGGTGTCTTTTTCGATCGAAAATTCCGTATCGCCGACTGGACTGCGACGGAGTTATGATTGACGAACGTTTGCGTTCCGTCGAGAATTCCTGTTACCGAGACGAGACTATTACGTCTTAGGATTGGGCGGGGTATTTTTACGCCTGATTTTTTTGGCTTCGCGAGTAGCTGGGTTGTGCTGAGGCCGAACTTGTAGCAGATTGACTACAACAGATGGAGATTGCGTTCTCGCATGTGATTGTTATTTCATGAGAGACTGTACAAACATCAAGTTGCTGGGCTCATTTATCAAGAGCTTTGCACGTGTTTCTCGTGCGTACATGTATTACTACTGTAGTATATAACAATTTCAAAGTTTTGATTCTGAAAAACTAGGGGTTTTCACGTGTCTTATTTCTAAATACCATGCTGCTTGGAATAAAATTTCCGACTCAGTTTTTCTTCTTTTCTATCGTTTGAACCAAGATCACCCGATCTTTATATGGATTAAGTTTTACGCCGTTCACTCTCCTGTTAATCTGATTACTGCGAGAAAAGTTAATGAGTGTTCACTCCCCTCGAAACATTTTTAATCTGTTTAATATCCTCCGAGAACTTCTTCAACTGACCTTTCGTATCGAACCCATTGCAGCGACAGTCGAGCTCCGCTTCTTCAGTTGTCTGTCCTTAACACATTAATCCAGTTCTATGATAGGAAAGCATTTTACTTGATCCTATCTTTTATGCCCTTCGTTTTCCATTCCTGGGGATATTTTACATTGGCTCCCTTCCATCCAAGACACCGTCATCAGTTATTCGACATTTTTTTCCGTGACCAACAATTCGTTCTGTATCGTCCATCTGAAAACTTGCCCCGCACGTATAAAACCCTTTAACGCTTTCTTCTCGTTCCACCAACTTCTACTCCCCCTACTCGCCCAACCTACCATCTATCCTCATCTACCATCCTCCCTATCCCCCCATATCCCCGCGCTCTTTCTCGCGTACTCCCTCTGTCCGACGACCTCCCCTTTCCCCTACCCTTTCCGCCAACCGCCTCTTCGTTTCATGCGCAGTTGTCTCCTCCGTGTCTGGCGCAGTCTGGCGGCAGCGCTGGGTGAGGTCGGAAGTAAGTATCGGAGCGCTCTGAAAGTAGGCGGTCCATGTTACCAAGGCGCCTATTTCTCGCATATATATACGCAGTTCTTTCGTGAGACGTCTGTCAAGCGAGGTTATGCCACACTAAAACTGTTGAGGGCCAGGATACGGAGCGCAAGGGTTGAGAAAAGAGAGAATCAGACACAGTTGTTCTCGCGGTCGGGTCGAAAAAAGCGACTGGACGAACTAGCCGGGTACATGCGGTACGCTCGCTTCAATTACGCCAAACCGTGGGCGAGTCTCATCCGGCCGTTTATCTTTCGGGTATCACGTTCTCGCTCTTGGGAATCCAGGTGCTTTGTATCGGTTCCGAAATCGCCCTCAATACCGATTAACCGCCGTTTCCACTTTTTCGGATTGTCTTCGACGTGGTGGTGCGTGCGGACGAGCTCGCCTCCGTGTGAGACGACCCTCCGGAGCGAGTAGACGGTTGCGGCTTTCGAAACCTTTTAAAAGGCGCTTTCTCTGGTTGGATCGGTCGCTGGGACTTTAATTTTGAACGGTGCGTTGCTACGAGTGCGTTTTCATCCGCACGAAGAGTTGAAAGCGATGCGTTAATTTTAATCCGTCCCTTGTTCTCCCGGCGATCTCTTCCCTCGGCGTAGTACACTATTGTACTCCTTGCAAGCATCGGCCTCAGAGGAGAGCTCCGAAGATTTCGTACTCCGAGTCACGAGTGTTACTGCGCAGATAGGTCCCTCAAGTTCGCTCATCAATTCGTTAAAATATTATTTCGTCTTTCGATAAGGAATGAAGGTATATCAGGAAGTTATTAACCCACAGCTTGCTTAGTTGTCTTTTTTACACAGAGAAAGTTGCGTCTCCGCGTATAAGCTAATCTGTGCTTCGTAGGGCGTTATTTAAATCCCTTCGTTCTACGAGGAGAATAGTTTGTATTTCCTAGGTTTTCTTGTCGTAGGATCGGACGTTCTTATTTAGATAAAGCTCAATGGCTCTTTGACGCAAGTTCGTATGAATTATTGAGGTGCGGATTCTGACCAGCAACGTTGATTCTTCGTTTCTATATGATAACCGCAGTTTTGTGATCTCGGTTCGCTCTTTTCCAAATGCGATTCATTGATAAGGTAATTTTATTTGCTCAATCTTTATTTACTTTTAGTTGTTAAGTGGAGCCCTTTATCGGTATTTTCGTGATCAGGAGTGACTTAGGAGCGAAGCGCATTTTTATTCATTCTTAAGAAACAGAAGGAATAATAGGAAGTTATAAACATTTGCTAGAAATACTTATCCACATGTTATTAAATTGATCGGTCTAGTTTACGTACTCATTTTACGAATTGCTTATTTAGTGGTTGTGATAGCATCAGATGCATGGGTAGTCCTGTGATTTTTACACTTAATAACAAGTTCGACTTAACTGTTCGAGTTCGCGTTCTTGTCTTATTTATTAACTTTTACCTTTTGATCCGGTGGCCGTAATAATTTTCAAGAGAAAGAGGCCTCATATTTAGATCAGAGTATCAGTGAGAAGTTAAACATAGCATTTCAAGTTGTTGAAATTTTAGCGATCAAATTCCATTTCTTTGTAATTTATGCATTTTTTCTGTTTTACAGGACGGGTCCAGAGGAGACAGGAAGGAGGGGGGGAAGCGTGGTCGGAAGCCGGGAAGGAAGCCAGATAAGGTTGACATGAAGGCAAAACTCGGTAAGTGATTAATTTATTGTTTGAGAAGCTCCTAACATTCGCACTTCGAGTACCAGGGTTGAATGCGGCAAGTTTTAAGTTGCACGTTCAACATCGGTCTGTTTTATTTGTGACTACGGGATCAATCTTTTTTGCGACCTCGGGAAGTTTCTACCAATAGCATGGAATGTTATATCTGTAAATATATTGTTTTACTTGAATTAAAATTTTTTACATTTCGCAGAAAGTTGTAAGGATATCGTCGGGCTATTCCTTGCATTCCTACTTTTTTGCTACTATTTTTTAAATACATTAAGATACCAGAGGAAATTGAGATATTGAGATTTGTTCTCACTTTGATATTGTTTTAACTCTAAAGAAATATGTTTTACTTTATTTGTGAAACCAAAAGAACATTTTGGGAATAAATAATTCATGGAGTTAGAACCTATTAAGTTTAATTGTATATTTATGGTTTGTTAACTGATCGTTTTCATTAATTTCCATGTGTGGTCATTTTTTCGGCCGAATTTGGTGTTTGATGAGATTAGAACGAAGCAGGCAGAGTGCCCGGGAATGCAGAGCAAGGAAGAAGTTGCGTTATCAGTACTTGGAGGAGCTGGTGTCAGATCGTGAGAAGGCTGTGTTTGCTCTACGCAAGGAACTGGAAAAGGTTAGAATGAGATGCAAATTATGCTGTTCCTCATCAATGTGAATTTTCTATCCTATATAGTCACATAACGCTCACATTACTGTTTTAATTTTCTACAGTAAGTAGAAGTAAATGAAAAAGGAGCTTCATTTCTGAGTAAATATTTATATGTTAAAATTAAGGGGCATATATTTCTATTCTAATCTCACCATGATCTTGTATGATAATTCACTCTTACATATCCTTTTCTATAATCTTGAGGCTCATTGTCCCTATTTCCAGTGAAATGGTGGAAATCTTAGTAGGAAAATTAAAGAAGGAAACCAGTTTTCATTAGGAAGATCCTTTTTTAATATATGAAAAACACTGCTAAATATCTCACTCACAAACAAAAAGTGAATGACTAGTTTCAATACTTAAGCATCATATTCATGTCTATGTTATCTTCAACTTAAAGGAAGTGTTCATGCATTGAGACTAGTTGTGCTCTTTGGGTTCGTGGTTTTTGCATTGTTTTTTATATATTAAAATAGGATCTAATTTTCTAAAGAAAAGCATATCCTGCTTTTTATTTCCCTACAGTCATGGAATACCACAAAGTAACTTATCAGTTGGTTGAATTTACCACCATCTCATTTTGCTGCTTATTGTAGACTACATCTTAACGCTGCCTATTATCAGAGTACCCTGTTAATCTTGCACATCTATCTATACTAAATATGAAGAAAGTTAGATTAGGAGTTTCATCATCAGAGACATTTATATAAAAGTATATAAGTTGCTTTAAATGCATCAAATATAGCACTGCTCCTACTTTTCTCCTGTAACCTTGACTTTGATTACTGTAAACTGAGTCTGTATTTTTGTGTTAACTTAAGCAACCAATTAAAATATCAGTAAACTAACTCTAACTTTTTAAAGCGCTAGTGTTTTTTGCCATTCAAAGGAATGGTGTTGGGGATATATGCTTCCAATAAAGACTTGATTACATTTATTAGTATATCATGGTTTCTAAAGGCTGGGAGTATGAAAGCTATTAACAGTAAATCTTCTTCAAAATATTCTATTAATATGTAATGATACTATCGCAAGATGAGATGATATCACCACCCAAGCTGTTTTCAGTCTGATTTTTGGAGTGAGAATATCTTGTGAGAATTTTAATTATTTGTTCCTCAAGACTTTTTTATTATCATATACTGCATTTTCATGTACTTCTTCATAATTTACTTATAATGCTTCAATGTTATTTTAAATATTTAACTATGCTATTTTCAAATTATTATCCAGTATTAGTTATAAGTAAGGAACATTTGCACAGACTTGCATTTAGATTAAACATCTTCTATCTTGGAAATTTGGTGATTTTTAATTGGAGAGTATCAGAAAAACCTATTTTTAGTTGCTTCTTCTTCTAGAAAATTGCTTGATGTTGCTTTTCTGCTCTGAAATTTGTTGTGTTGTTTTATTATTAGAATTTATTAAAATCAAGAAGAATTTGAGAGGAAGATTTATCTCAGAGTCTAAGTTAGTATTCTCTTTGTTATGCTAAGTACTGTATTTGGTGCATTTAAAGCTAGATTTCTTCCTTGAAACTTTTATAAATGCTATGGAGATGCAGTAAAATTTAAGTTTTATTTGATGCATTATTTTAATTTTGTTATGCTTCACAATGATGTAGAATTTTCATTAAAGAACAATTGATTAGCTCCCATAAACAAAGTTACATTGCAGGTATGTATGAAATGGTGGTTGAATATTATTTTCATGGTATAAAATTTATCAGTAGATTTGTTGCCTATAATTATGTGCATGTCAATGTTTGAATGCATAATATCAATTAAAACATTTTAAGTTTTCCTGTAATAATAATGATAATTTATTTGCCCAGTGATCANTGGATCACAGAGGAGATGATGGAAAAAATGGAGGAAAGAAGGAGATGGAAAAATGTTAACACAGAAGAAGGTAGAAGACAATATAGGAGACTTAATAATGAACTAAGAAGAGAAACGGATAAGGCCAAAGAAAAATGGATGTATGATAAATGTGCGGAGATAGAAAAACTAGAGAAGGAAGGAAAATATGATTTGATGTATAAAGAAGCAAGAGAAATGACATATAAGGGGAAAGGAAGAAGTAGTTTTGAAATAGAAGACAAATATGGGAAAATAATTAGTGAACCAAAAGAGGTGTTAAAAAGGTGGGAGGAATATACAGAATGGCTGTTTGAATGGGAAAAGAGGCCCAAAGAAAATTAACTAGAGTTAGAAGATGAAAACGAAGTTGATGAGGATGAAAAAGGGTTCGACATCATGGAAAGTGAAGTGGAAGCATCTATAAGGGAAATTAAAAACGGGAAAGCATCGGGAGTAGACGAAATCCCAGTTGAGCTATTAAAAGCTTTTAAAAACAAGGGATTGAAAAAATTAACAGAATTGTGCAATAAAATCTAAAAGGAAGGACAATAGCCTCATGATTTTAAAGAAACTATAATGGTTCCCATTGAAAAGAAACAAAACACTAGAAAATGTGAAGAACATAGAACCATAAGCTTAATATCTCATGCTGCTAAAATAGTGCTAAGAACAATAAATAGAAGATTATATAAAAAACTAAACTGGGTGATAGGGGAGGAACAGTATGGATTTAGANTATGATACATATGACTAATGACAAGATAAAAAGATAAGAGTAATACAATTTAGACTGTAGAAAACCTCTGAGTTCACATTTTAGTTCAATATATTCAATATATGACAGTTGTAAGGTGCTATGATACATATGACTAATGACAAGATAAAAAGATAAGAGTAATACAATTTAGACTGTAGAAAACCTCTGAGTTCACATTTTAGTTCAATATATTCAATATATGACAGTTGTAAGGTGCTATGATACATATGACTAATGACAAGATAAAAAGATAAGAGTAATACAATTTAGACTGTAGAAAACCTCTGAGTTCACATTTTAGTTCAATATATTCAATATATGACAGTTGTAAGGTGCTATGATACATATGACTAATGACAAGATAAAAAGATAAGAGTAATACAATTTAGACTGTAGAAAACCTCTGAGTTCACATTTTAGTTCAATATGTCGTTTAATTCTTTTCATGTGTTTGGGAAGTTTATTAAATAAAAGGAAACCCATATGTTTGTGACCAGTGGCAGATTTTTTTGTGCATACATAAGGTTGATAAAAATCCCCAGTATGTCTGGTAATGTGATTTATATGAAAGAGATATTGTAGTTACTAAAGTTGAAGATGGTTGTACAGGTATGAGTACAGCTTTGTTAACCATCTTTCAAAATTATGACCATGAATATAAGGAAATAATCTAAATAATTATTGGCCCTACTGATATTGGCAATTGCTGTTATTTGTAAAGGGCAATAAATTTGAGGAATGTAAGAAATGGAAAATTTCTGTGAAAGGTGGGGAAGGACAGACAGACAGGACTTCATATACATGAGTATATTGAGTAATTATTTTGCATCAGAAGATATGGGAAAGGAGTATTGCTTGTTATTGGAGAAAATGTCCTTGTTAGAGTTACTCCTCTAATATTCATTACTGAACTTTTCCTATATCATTAGAGAGAATTTCTGTTAGTTTTGTGATCCTCTATCATTTCATCTTCGTGCAAATACAGCAAAAGTTTCTCAGACATTTTAAAATGTATAATAACTTACTTAAGGTGAGAATTAAAGAAGAGCGAGTGAATAGTTTCATTTTGATTCAATTTTCAGTGTCCTTTTTCTTGTACCCCTATCAGACTTAAGTTACTTATCACAAAGTTTTCCCTCTAATACGTCACATGTTAGGTTACTGTGTTGTATGTTTTCTTTAGAAACCTGTTTTGTTGAAATGTGTTAAAATTATGATAAATTCTAACTTTTAAGACATTTTTCTTAAAAATATTTTCATATTAAGATAAAAAATTATAAAAAATCTTTGTTAGCAAGTATCTTCTTCATTCATCTTATATTGTATGTTAGTCATGTTTAGTATTATTTGACTTGTTCTAAAAAAATCCTTAAAGGTGTATGTTATTAATCCTTTCTAACAGTACAAGCAATGGAGTAAAGAACTGGACGAAGGTAATATGCCAGAAGGAATGCAAGCCTTACTAGAAGAAGTGGGAAAAATGAAACAAGAGAAGCAGTAGAAAGGGTGTGGTTGCTGTTAGTCTTTCATTACTAATGGAAATGTTGGTGTTTATATGATTGAGGTATGTTTACAACAACATCTATAAATACCCAAACTTTTGTTTAATTTGAAAAGATAAGTTTGATAAACTAAAACTTCCTCCAGTCTTACAGAGAGCTTCATGCTTGTCAAATATTGTGGATTACTTGTTAAGTTTTAACTCAGTTCATATTCAAATAGTCTTATTGGCATAAATATGTATTTTATATTATCATTTTCATCAAGTATTATCTTCTTAAAATGAGCCATATATGTCCAAATGAGGAATTTATTTTTCGCTGAAATAATGCCAATTGTTATACCCACCAGAAGCATCATCTGTAACAGTTAGGCATTCTTGATCTTAAGAGTGTAAATGTTGACATTAAAGCTAATCATTTCAAGGTTGACTTTTTGTATCACTAAGTCTGTATTTCAATCAATATAGTTATCTCAAAAGATTGAACAAATGAAAGATATTTCTAAGAAAGTGATATTGTGGTATCCATTCTTAATATGCTCCAGAACCCTGATGGAGTTCCAAGAGAACTTGTTCCTTTTGAAGTAATATAAATTGGATTAATCTGTTCCTTGGTATCAGGAAAAAGAATTAAAAAAATGATTTTAACAGTAAATACACTCAATTTAAAGATATATTAACAGATAATAGTAATGATATCTAAATTAAAATTTACATCAATAAAATTAAAAATATAAACACATGTATTTATCTTAAATCTTCTGCACTCTAGGTGCCAATATATTATCATGTATATCGCCACCATGAGTGTTTAAGAGTTAAAAAGCAGTGATGTTGGTGCATGTGGAAGATGGAGAAGGATGGGAAAGATTAATTTTTTGCTGGGCATTCAGATAACAATAAAGTGTTCTGATCCTTAAGCACAATTTACTTGAACTTTTTGCTTGGATCCCAAGTTGTTACAGTTCTGTGGCATACAGAATCTGGGGCTAATACTGTATTGTTTTTGTTACAGTAATTGTTAAGTAATGTAGCATATTGGCAACTGTTTTGAATTCTTTTCTTCTGTTTGAAGTTCTAAATTTTGTACTTATGGGATTTAATCAGTAATTCCTTCAGCTTGGAGTGGTTTCTTCTATGAACTTCTATGATCACTAATTATAACGTTTATTTCTTATTAGGAAGTTTGCTGATAGAAGAGAGATTTGAATGGATGGAAATGTTGGATATGGAAATGGAATGCTGGGGATGCATTTTAGAGCAATTGTTCTATGTTTTGTGTGAGTGTGTACCATTATGCTAAATTGTTTCTGCGTCAGTGAAGTTTAGTTTTCCAATGAAGAGATGTTTTCCTGATAGTTTCTGAGTGGCTTTTATTTAGAATGGAATTCAATCGCTGATTTCATCAAATTGTGGTTAGTGAAGAAGAAGCTTTCACCAGTTCTGAGCCCAGTAAATTTCCTGCTGGAACATTTTGGACCCCGTAAGGATTTCTGTTTCAATTCTTTTGATATTATTCTTAAAGAATGTGTGATAAATATGGATGTATAATGGGAAAAGTGTTAGTGAGCGTATGTTTAGGGTGTGTATGCTGCACAAAAGGTATTTTAGAGTAATTTCAGGGTATATTTAGATTTTATTGTGCGTGTGAGTGGTTTTGTGTGAATGATGAGTTGCCATTTTATTTGTTGACAATGAAATATATTTCTATGTAATTTTACTTCATTTTAATGAACTTTTAAGTATCATATTAGCAAGGTATGCAAACTGCATTTGTTGACTGTTTGTACCCTCATTATTTTTCTTATGACCTTTGATTAGCTTAATAAAGTTATTATTTTTATTGAGAAATGCAGTTGTTTCTCTTTCATTCTATTTTCTTCTTTTTAAAGATAACAAATTATTCCATTGCTAATGTTTTTGGACTCTTCTTCACTTGGAAGAAGTATCTATGATCTGACAATATACTTTTCTTGTCTAATCTATGCTCATCTTCTATTTCTTCAATCAGTTGCCTAATATTCTCATTCTCCAAGATTGTGTTTAATATTGTTTAACTAAATGCATGATATATTGACTATTTAACTCTCATATAATATTCAATAGATGAGTATCACCCAGAGCATAAGGCTTATATTTTTACCACTGGTAAATCACAGATGATGTCTTTTATTCCTTTGGAATAACTTCTATATGTAGAACTATTTAATTTAAGCACAGTACTTTTGTAATGCGAGTAAAATTAGGTACAAGAATAAAATTTTGATTTTAGAAGTTGCATACCTCAATGCCTTGCTTTGCATATCCTCTTCTTTGTCTGTATATATCTGCAACTCATCTAAGTAATAGTTGTGTACTAAGTATTGGCTTCAAATATGCCCATAATATATAAGAATCAATACATGAATTATCTGCTCTGCTCATAAAGTAAG
This sequence comes from Ladona fulva, assembly GCA_000376725.2. Taxonomy (NCBI): domain Eukaryota; kingdom Metazoa; phylum Arthropoda; class Insecta; order Odonata; family Libellulidae; genus Ladona; species Ladona fulva. Next base: position 3,391,729 of record KZ308228.1, on the reverse strand, counting down.
GTTATATTGTTAGCTAAATATGAATTTTAAGATTTCAGCCATTGAATATAGTTTCTCATTAATGATGTTTCCTTTTGAAATTCTGGAATGTTGATGTTGAAAATATATTGAGAACCAGTTCTCTTTGTTACAAAATCATTTTGAGTGCTTGCAGTAATAATATCCTCTAATGAACATGATGGCTTCAGGTGTATATGAATTCAATCTTTTGAATGTAATTCAACTAGTATAATCCAAATTGAATTGCACTCTATAGAGAGTATTGTGTCATTTAATGAATATACTTGTGATTATAGTGGAATTATAGTTGTATTTTGCAACTACTGATAAAATTACCTCATACATACTTAATCTTTGAAGTAAGTTTTAGGTAGTTAGTTTCTTTGTATCCTATTGATTTATGTGAATATTATGGTGAAAATTAGTTAGAATAACCTTCATTGGCTGTGATGTTTCTCCTTATTGGCTTTTATATACTGCTCTAATATTAACAACTTCAAAGAAATTAAATTGACAATTAATTCTTATACATGTTTTTTGTAACTAGAAATGAAGCAGAAACATTCTCATTCAAGAAGTATTTGTTAATTGATGGATATCCAAATCTAGTGAAGTGAGAAGGAAGTTATTGATATTAAGGTTGGTTGTCTCCATTCAGTATGTAGCCAGTTTAGCACATTAAATCTGAATACATAGTCCTTACATTTACCTCTGGCAAATCATTTTTTTCTGCAAGAAAATCTTATTTTTTCCTGTTTTCTGCTGCAGAAAAAAGTTTTAGGCTGTTATCTTATAAATACATTTTTACATTTTAAAAACTTTCAATTTGTATGGATCTTCACTATTTTTACTATAATTCAATTACTCTTTGCAATTGCACAATTAAGAAATGGTATTATATCTTAGATTGGAGCTATTATTAAGCTTCTTTTTTCTAAATGTCTATAACTTGACTTTTGAATGTCTTTTGGCAGGTCAAGAATTTTTTTACCTTTCTTCTTACTGGAGGCTTGATAGATCTTTCAAAACCCTTGTTTGTAAACAAACAAGGGTTATAAGCTGTTTAGAGAAACAGTTCTAGATTCTTGTGAAGAATCTAGATTCTGGTCCTTTTTTTAGAAAATTTAAAAATTTACTGTTGGTAACTTATTATTTCTTTATAGCTCCTCATATTTCTCTTCTGTTTTAAGCTTTAGGCAGGGGCAAGAATTTTCTTTACATTAGTAAAATGTTTGCCTTTGGTTAAAATAGATTCATAGTAAAACTTTATCTGCCTCAGAGTATTAAGAAATTTACTGCTGTACAGATATGAGCAATCAAATGCATTATCAATTTTGTGTTATATCAGCTGTGATTCTATATCAATCTATGATTAATCTTTGGAAGTTATTACGCCAGAGGATTATCTAGTCTTATTTGTTTTGCTTGAATAGAAGGACTTTAATGAAACAATAATAATCTTTGTCAAATTAATTCATCATTACTGAAATGTTTTATAATATTATGGGCATTTATTATCTGCTTTAGTTTAACTTAATTTTGGAAAATCATCTCAATTTATTTTATCTTGATGGAGTTCATGTACTTCTATGTATATTTTTTTGGTATTTAAAAAATGATAGCAGCATGTTCATGAAATTTAGTGGGAATGTTTCTGCTTAACTCATGTTGGTTTTATGTTGGGTGACAAGTGCATCTTTGAATTTAGCTTACCCTTTGGTCAGCAGACGTATTATGCTTCCATTATTCATTAATGAAAATAGTTTTTTTAATGTGTCAGATGAATTTAGAGTGCAGAATATTCAGTAGGTCTTTTCGTAATGAATATGTAAACTCTGTAATGTATTAATATTCAAATTTATTAAACTTGAGCATCCAATTTAAACTTGGATAAATACTAGATTCTTAGGGTTATGGTAGTTGTACTAAATTGACTAGTAATTATCAATTTTCGGACTTAAAGGTGCACAATAAATCTAGCTACTTATAACTCAGGAATGAATGCTACACTATATGTAATTATTTTCATATATAATTATTTGCTTATGTAATTATGTTAAACTCCCATGTGAGTAGAATTATTTATCATGCATTTTGATAGTCTTATGTGTGAAAAGTGCATTATTTTTCAAAATTTTGGGTAGAAGATTTAGGTTAATTTAGCTTTAGACGATATCCACCTAGGAAAAATAAAAATGAGAAATGGTGATGTAAAATCCTGACAGGGTGATTTGAACCTGGATTGTCAATTTGCTGGGCAGCTGCTCTAAAGAAAAATGAACTACCTTGCCAGAACATTAGAAAATGCCATTGAATCAATTGCTTTCAACTGGATATAGCAGTCACCCAGCAAGTGAAAGATCAAGGTTCTATCCCAGTCCTGTTAGACTTTTCATGTATGTTTCTTCTAGGTATTGTTGAATTCATCGCTAACTTAAGCGTTTTAACCACATATTTGAAAGTTTAAGATATTAATTTCTATTATTCTAAACTATACATGGAATAAATTAATCTCATTGTTGATATTAGTCTTTTATAGTTGATGTATGTGTTAAATTAGATAATTATGGTGTCAGAATCAGCTGATTTGAATGGAGGTATAATTCACTTATTATTGTTGAGTAATTACTCTTTTTTTTCTTAGAGCATACGTAATACTTTAAAATTTATTTACATATTTAGTTTTCAGTAAGCTGTTTTTTCTTTCTATTATGCAATATATATAGCACATTTTACTTTCTGCATTCTATTTGTTCTCCCAGCTGTATGTTAAAAATTCTATGCTAAATTTTCAGAGACCTGTATGTAGATTAGCATCTGGACAATGCTTGCTTGTATCTCAGGAATATTTAAGCCATATGAAATAATCAGAATTATACAGTAATTGAGTACAAATAAATTGTGATTTAAGAATGGTTATTAGCGGGAAATTATATAAATATGATAGTAGTTAAAATAAGTTTTGTCATTTAATTCTACTGTGAAGGCTAATTATCTAAGCATTGATGTGATTCTTATCAAGCATGTTTTTGTAAAAGACTTATATATTCTAATTATTCTACAAATATTTCTGTGGAAGTTTAAAATACTTATTAGGTTTCAAAGACAAACTTGTATCTGAGTTTGTTTTAGTATTAAGAACTATGAAAATTCATGCATAAACAGAGAAATCAGAAGAAATACTGTATTAATGCTGATTGATATGGATTTTGGTGCATTTAATGCATGTAGCTGTCAAGTGGTCACCCTTTCCTGTCCATGGTCAAAGGATCAGGCTCCACTTGACAGAAGTACAACCATTTTAAAGTAGCAATATTTTAATACATGGTAGTATATAGATGGATTATTCATCTCTTTGAATTACAATGTAAAATTTTTAGCAGAATTATCTCTGATAATCAGGGAATTGCATTTAAGCCTATTTCTAGCTATAAAAAACCTGCATTACATGCTATAGTTAATGGGAAGAATATTTCTCATCATTATCCATCAAAAGAATGTGTTAAGTATTAACTTCAGTTTGAAGGTTTTATGATCCTATAAATTTTCTTTGGTAATGGAGAATAAACTGCAATCCCTCTAAGATGCATTAGGGTACTCATTTCAGAGTTGTCAGATGCTAGACTTTTCTCTATGAAATTTTTTCTCCACTATGACTGCAATTATAAATATTTATATAGTAAATTAGAATATATAAGTAGTTAAACCTACTAATTAACATTAATATTGTAATTACCAAAGTTACTCTTTTCTCTTTTTTTATTAATAGTTTTAATATAAATTTTAATTGATTTTATTGGATTGGAAAAAAGATTCAAACTGATTTTTAGATGAAGAAATTGAAAGAGAAAAAGTCTGCCGCGATTGGAGCTATTATTAAGCT
>KZ308228.1:3277503-3387581 GCA_000376725.2 Ladona fulva | reverse complement strand
ATCAATTTTGATTAATCTGTAGTGGGAATTTGAAATGGATTGGCTGTCTTCTTTTGCTAGAAACCCTTAAACTTTGTAATACATCTATTTGTTTGCAATAAACATCAATATATTATTTTTATGCAATCATCCTTATCTTTCATAAACTTTGAATTTGGGTATGTTGCTATAAAGTTGTTGCATTAAATTAGGTACTTTTACATTACATCAATGTAACCAATTCTGTTGTAAAGGAGGCTTAAAAATATTTATCAATTTAGAAACAATATAACCTATTATTGGTAATTTAAAAGATTGTTGCCAACTGTGTATGTCTTTTATGATAAGATTTGTGCTCTCCTTATAATTTCCAAAATTTTGGAATTTCATTTGCATCCCTGCTTTTGAAAGTTGTATTTAAGATTTAGATAGAATGGTCGTTATTATTTTTGTGGAGTAAAATGATCTTTTAGATGACTATGATAGTAATGCTTTGCTGCCAAAGACTAATCCAATTAATGAGAACCAAGTACAGTGGTACCTTGAGATACGAGTGCCCCAACGTACGAGTATTTGGAGATACGAGCAGTCACTAGGTCTAGTTTTGCATTGAGTTATGAGCCAAAATTTGAGATATGAGCCAGCCTCAGCGATGTAACAGCCAATTGGCGTAGCAAGCCACTGCTCAGATTTGCAAATATTGCACATTCAATTCACGTGTTTACCTCACTGCAGAAGTGTTTATGTCGTGTTGCTTTAATTTTGTGTTTTTGGTACAAAGTTATTTAGCGAAGACTGATTTGAGATATGAGAATTCTGACTTACGAGCTCAGTCACAGAACGAATTGAACTTGTATCTCAAGGTACCACTGTATATTGTACATCATGACTTGAACATCACCTTGACTATCTAATATATTATTATTTTAAATTTTCTATAAATTGCACTTTGCTGCTCATGTGTTTTTCTTATGCATTATAATTCCATCCATTTTTTATGAAACATTTGCTTACTATTGCTTGTCAATTTATCATTGATCCATGTTAGCTGTGTGTTAAACCCCATTTTTTAATTGTTATATCACTCCCAATATTTCTTCAACAGAAGCATGTATATTTTAGTAATAACAGATCTAATCTCTCTTATATTTAATCTGAGATATTATAGTTTGTATGAAGTTCTGATGTAGGTAACTAATTTTCATATTCATAACTTACAATTGTTATATAAAAGAATGTATTATTGCTTTGTATTGGTCCCTAGTGTTGTATCCACTATATTAATTTAGTATTTGAAAGAAGTGTTTAAAATTCTTACAAAAAATTATTACAGTCACTAATTTGAATTATTTTGTCTATTGTTTGAAATATTATCTAAACGTTGGTGAACAGGGTTGGTGTGGTATTTTGTTTACTTATGAAATAGTAGCTTTCTTGTAGAGCATTAAAGTTTGATGGGAATTTTACACTTTTTACTTTCCTTAAAGCAATCACTTGTGCTGTAGAAAATTGCTTTTCTAGTAAAATTAGCTTAGGTGAGTTCAGAATAATAAAAATTGAGGGTGAAGGAGAGATGACTTTAGACCATGTGCTTTATGAAAAGGGGTTGGTGTTAGAAGCTGAGGTAATGAAATGAATCTTTGTATTAGTACTGAATTTAGGTGAATAACATTCTCACTTGCAGCATTGAATAAACAGACATATTGTCCTCTTATAACAATTCTATTTTATCCAGGTTATTAACATTATGTAGCATTTGTTTGTAATAATGTGGTTGTTAGTGCTGGATGTGGTGCTTGATTTTATTATTTTACTTTTGATTGCAAAAGTACATTTGTAAGTTACTTCTTTGCAACATAAAACCAATTGATGTTAGAAACATTGCATTTGCTGGCCTTTATGTCAGTGTACTGACTTCGCTTAAAATATATGCAAAAATATCTTGATGCTTTTAAGAAATCTTATTAACATTATATTGGATTGGTATAAGTTTGGCCATGGTCTAAAAACTTACTTGTATATCTACGTAAATACCCTGCAATCCACCTTTTGGAGTGCGGCAAGGAGTGTAAACACAATCATTTGAGTTAACTCTTTAAGCTTATTGTTGGTGGAAGGAATGAGTTCACAAAATGACTTCTCTCATATATTTCAATTTTTTTAACACTCATTTTTGGTTTGACAGACATAGTAGTGGGGTCGCAATGTAAGCTAGGAATCTGATTTTTCATATAAATGGCTTATAAATACTAAATAATCAAACAAGTGTCTTCTTGTTTGCATGCCTCATAATATTCATTTTATATATCATTAATCATTCTCAAATGCAAATTATCATGTATATATAAAATAGCAAATGCTAATATATCATATTATTCATCATTCACAAATTCCAATACTTCCAATTAAGCATAATATACTGTTCCTAATGATCGTATCTATATAATTAGTTTCATAATTTTACTGGATTAATCTAATCTTTGGAAGTTGATTACTATGTGTGATTCCATGTCTGCTTCATTACTCGGATAGCAATAATAAGACTGACTATTTCCTGTTTCCCTGTGGTGTTTCTTAATTTCAATTTTTTTCTGAAAAATATTTCAATAAAATCACAACATCCTAAGGAGATCTTTAACAATGAACTTTCCTTATTAATTTTTCACTCAGATTTGGACATACAAGTAGTTCTATTTTTTCATTGCAGTTATATAATTGTATATATAATTGCTGCTCTGAAAAAGGTATTTTTATTCTTATGATGTTACTTTATAAAAAATTCTTGCTAATACAGCCTACAGTTGGGGTATGTACTCAATACAATTCTCTACTGCAGTTTTAAACCTGACTACTCAGCTTGAGGAACAAAGTATTTTGCAGATTCTAGTACAAGTTTTGGCCAGTGTGGGTACTTCTTAGTTTGTTATAGTTTCTTTGAGTGGAAACATTGACTTTTCTTAACAAAATCTTAACTAATTGTAGACTAGTTGTAGATTTAGTTACACATTTATTTGTAATTCACAGCTGTCATTCATCCTCATTTTCCATTTATAGCTTTGAATCATATATATTTTGGCTAATAGCAATAGTTGTATTTTTTACTCTGTAACAAAGACTGATCTTGCGTTCAGACACACCTATTTCCTTGAGAAGGAAAACATTACATATCAAGAATTCAGTGTTTACAATGTGATAGTTCTGTCAAATAAAGATAGTTTCTAGTTAACCTTTGTGCATTATCTCATGAGTTCTTGAAGCTGTCTTTTTCTTGTTCACTATTCAAAATTACTCTTGCTTTTACTTCTGTGTTTTAACCAATTAAGTTTTTTGTTATTATACATCTATTTTTAATGTAATATTTTTCTGGACATATTTACAATTTTAGTTTATGATTATAACATCAAATTGCTAAGTGATAGTGAAATGTGGTATGTAAAGTTTTCTCTTCAATTTATTTCACTACCCTAATCCTGTAAGATTAAATAAATGATTAGATGGAGAAGTAATTCCAATTGAATATTTTTGTTATAAAGTCTTTAATTAAGTATGTAACTACATTTATCTCTGTAATTTTGAAATAATAGGCTGAATTATAGGATGTCTGACACTTTTAGTCTAAAAGTGTATAAAAAAGTACCTGAACATATTAATCTTTATAGTTCGACACTGATCAATAAAATGCTTAAGAACTCACGACCTTAGAAAATTAAGATAGCCTCTCTGATGTCTAAACAAATCAAGTTTTGGCAGAGAGGAGTTTCAAGAATTTTCTCCCGAGGGAAAGCTGATATTTACAAAGCTATGTTCTTGTCACCCTTAAACTGACACTTTCGCAAACAATATTATTGTCGTCTTTGTGAAAATGTAATTGTAGAAGTGAAAATGAAAGAATGACTGATAGGGTTGAGCTATGAAGATGGACATGATCGTTGAGTTTTGTGGCTGCCAGACCAATGTAAAATAATGCTGTAATTAAAATTGTATGATAAATGTATTGGCTATGCTTATATTATCATGCTGATGAACCACCTGATGCCATTTGTGTTCACTGCAGGCCTGTTTAGTCAAATTTGTGTGTTTCATGCTAAAAAAAGTCTTACAAGGTGTAGATTAACTAATATTTGTACAACTGAAACAAGTGTATATTTCCTAAAGAGAGATGTTACTTTTGGCATCAAAATGCCCATATGATAAAAAAATTGCGATCATTTGCTTATAACTTGTCAATTTTTTAAGCAGTCATTATGGGTTTGAAATGTATCGCAGAAATAAATGTAAACAAATAAACTTATGCCAAATATACCTGATGTTTTATTTGAGGCTTGAACATGGAGCCGCCACATCAATTTATCTTTAACTAAACACTTGGTGCTCAAGAGAGGTTCTCTAATGTTATGTTATATCTTCAAGGGAACATTTTATTTATACATGTGTCAGGAACACCATTAACTATTCATTCATCTTAATCTGACTAGAAAGTGAACAATACACAAATGCACTGTATTAACAAAGAAACAGGAACAGTCAGTGCAATTTGGAGGCACCATAGCGCAGTATCTTTTCCAAAACTTTAAAAAAGTTGTACAATCTTTGCGCAGATTATTATCAAGCAACCAATGAAAGCAATAACAAAGACTGTACTTCCCACTATTGGTCCATTGTAAATTTTTCATACACAATAACAACATACTACAAACACCATTTCAGGCAGTGTTAAGAACGAGAATCAAAAAATAAAACTATGAAAATGTTAGAGGAAAAATAACGGCATGCTTTTTTCAATAACATCCCACATTCTGCTTCAGTTAAATTTTAAGACCTTAATACCTCGCTCAACATTTTTTCTGATTCTTAAATTAAATTGATAAAAAAATAATGTTATCCCCTTAAACTTGAAACGACCCAAAGTCTCATGAAATGAAAACCAGTCCAAACAACATATCATAAAAACAACACTGAATACTGTAAAAGGATATCACACACAAGCAACACTGAGTTAGAGATATTAAGGTCAAACAAACTGACATTTAAAGATGGAACAGATAGAAAATATGCATCACCAAAAGAGGATAACAAAAACAAATGCTGTATTTGTTTGTGCCTTATGGTTCTTGTAGTTCTGCAGAAGTTGAATGAGAACATTATTACCTAAAGAGACCTGAAAGTATATCTTTAAAACCTGACCATACAGAGTTGGATATTCCTTGCAAAAGTTCGTAAGAAATTGGAATGCCACTTCATTATTATCCTATCATCTTCTTGCATTGGCTGAATCCACCAGAGGTGGAAAAAAGCTCCAGGGTGAGATATCACAATCATAGCCACTAAAAACCTTTTCAATTTGAATATCACATTTAATGCATGAAATGTCAATATTATCCGAGCAACTTCTTAAGTGCTTCATATGACACGTTGATCACACCCCAAGTGATGAGAGCACGGGTGTAATTGACATGTACTCCTCTGTACATTTTCCTCCATGAACCACCTCTTTCTTGGTAAACCTCATGAAATACTTCCCTAAGAGACAAAAATGGACCTCCAAGACGAGACTGCATATGTGTCTTCACTACGTTGAGAGGATAAAACACCGTAGAGATAAAAGCTCCTGAAAGGGACAGAAATATATTAAAAAGAAAGATCAAGAATAGATGACATTTCACCAATGAGAGATTGCAATCCCATGTGTACTTTGAATTACCCTGCAAAACACTTCAGTTTCATCAATTTTTGATCTTTTACGAACATAAAGATTCTTATTAAAAGGATGATTTCCCCAAGAATAAAGAATTTCCTAAAGAATACAATTTAGGTTGTAAACTTCTACCAGAAATAGGATGTACCAAATGCATGCAGCTGAAAAATACTTAAATAAGAAGGGATATGCCTAAATAAGTTGAAACTTTCCCTCATTTAACTAAGACATGATAATGACAATTATATGATAATAAAGGCAAATGACTAATAAATGAATAATATCTCCAAATATGTTTAACTGTAGTTAAGAGTAAAACAATATTTTAAAGTCATTATTTCAGTGATGAAAAATTTTAATTAAATTTAATCACATCCCAGTTCATGAAGAAACTTCATCTGGTTAAGTTATTCACCTATGTTTTAAGGAAGAGATTAATTCTGTGTTGATAGATAGAATCCACATATAACCTATGGTCTCTTATTATGGGGATCCTCACCACATTCAAACAAGATTTTTAAGATGCAGAAAAGAGCCGCGACAATAATAACTTGGAAATGCATGATTCCCCATCAAAACCTATATTTAATTCACTTAAGGATGCTTCCTTTCCCATGTCTATACATAATGAACATTATTCTTTTTGTAAGAGTTAACCTTCATGAATTCCCAGTTAACTCTGACTTCCATCAGGACAAAAAATAATCTTCATCAAAATTCTATCAGAACCAATTCTAACCAAACCAAAGGGGCCCAAAAGAAATGGGCATCAGATTCTCTAAGTTACCCCATCATTTAAAGCATGTAAAATCTTATGACTCTTTTATGTCTAACTTGAAGAAATTTTTACATAAAAAGATGTACTATTCTGTAGCTGAATATTTAAATGATAATACATTATAATAGTGTACAAGTGTATTCAGTGATCCAATAGCGTATGCATTCTATATTTTGATGTCCGTATATATATTTTGCGTGTATTTATACATTAGCGTAGGTATATTTGTATACATACATACATATTTGTATTTTATTTCTCATATGACCTGTCCTATATCAACTGAATGTTTGATCCTTGGACCCAGGGTTTCCCAAAGTGTATTCCATGGAACACTGATGTTCCACGAAGAGTTTGTAAGTGTTCCGCAGAAACTTATGAAGAATGATAATTCTTGTATGAATTTCAGTTCTGAATGAAGTTATAACATGTTCAAAAATCAGGGGCTCTTGATTTTATGAGAAGATTGTGTTTTCAATAAACCCTTGACTCTTACTTCAATTAAATCAATTATTACTAATATTTACTGACAGAAAAAGTAACCAAGGTGTTTAGCTGATATCACTGAATTGATAAAGTGTTCCGCCGGAGGAGAAGTTTGGGAAACTCTGCTTGGACCAATAAAAATTATTATTATTACAATTTAAAAGACTTCAAACAAGCAAAGAAACTGCAAGGAAATTCCAACCAGTTGAGGTTAGGGTTCTCTGTAGCTGTGCATGTTGAGAATAATAACTTCCCAAAGTGCAGCCACCAAGATCCTTAACCCTAAATGGTTGGAATTTCCTCTATATTTGTCAGCTTGCAAACAACGGCTTTTTGGAGATTTTCAAACTCTAATAGGTTATTCATCTAATAAGTAAATCTTCATTCATAATTATAATTAATAACTTACTTAACATCAAACCACACAATTTCCAGTCTGAATGACTGAGTGGTTTCTGACAAAATGAACTACAAATATCTATACAATTATTCCACAAAAATAAATGATAATGTTACCAATTAATGCTCCAGAAAAAAAGTCAGCCAATGCATGTTTAGCAGGTGAGGCAGTTTGGTACTGAAACCATGACATGAAGACGGTTGACTTCTGCGCTTCTTCTCTAAGAAGAAAGAATGCTGCATTGCTAGGCCCATTTCGAAGAAGAATTGGTACTATTCCTCGATAAAATTCTCTTGCTCCATGATGAGTGGCCACCTCCCGAAAAGCATGAGCTGTATTTCCAAACCGTGCGTGATAACTTTTGTCCTTTCAAAAATATAATTTTCCATGTAAGATACAGGGATTTCAAATACGAATTGCAATGAGAATAAATTAGTTGGAACATTTTATCACCCACTCAAAAGAGAAAAAAGGCGAAGCTTTGCAAATGTCCTATTATTTTTAATCTCTTAGGATATAAGTTATTTTTAACAACAGGGCGAATGAATTAATTTCCGTTTGATGATAAAAATGAACATACAAAAGCCATATCCCCATTCTTACTTGCATTAAAGTTTGTATTCTTTCAAAAGGAGAAAGAATTGCTTCTGTACAACCGGCAAGAATAGCAGCTATTGATTTAGTCGTTTTGGGCCATAACTCACGAACTTCTGGAGGAAAGCGTTTCTGATAGTCTTCGTAGCAACCAAACATAATGGAAACGGATACAGTCTTTTGACAAAGAGGCGGCAGGATGCCTCGATATAGATAAGAGAATCCTTCAGTGTATAATTGTTTCACCGCACTGGTAGTTTTGACTCCATGTAGCATCTATTAAAAAAATATCAGTGTTGTTAAATGAAACCATAAAGCAAAATTTTAGTTTTCTTGTTTAATAAGCAATTAATCTAAGATTATACCTGTCTGAACATTACTTTATAGATGGGATATGTGACAGTAATGTTGATGAAAGCAGCACCCCAGCCACAAGCAAATTCTTTCCAATCATCAAAAAGAAAGTTTGGATTGCGTGCTGGGGGATTTGGAGTTAAGGAGGAAAGGGTCTTAATTGCCAGTCCATGATGTTCATGTTTGCTACTTTCGGAGGGGTGGATAATCTCACATGATTCTGGAGAAGAATCAGCGACATTCATTTTACCTAGGCGAAGAGAAAGATGATTCAATACGTGAGAGTTCCAAGTACGTGATACTGCTCACCTAAGCTTATGAAGTAATACGAACGACATCACATCAGGCGTATTATTGAGTATACTTACTACGATGCTGATTTTAAACGATCCATTACAATGTTGCAAACTGCCTGCGCTCTGACGGGTGATAATTATAAAGTTCAAATAAAAAACAAAAGGTAATTCATGGCTACCACCGCCTCAATGTACTAAGTTAAGCAAGAACCGAATGTTGGAAACAAACAACACACGAAATTTTTAGCTTCCGAACATGTTGATCTTGTTGGCCGTCTTAACACACTGTATGATATGAATAAGGAGGTTGAATTCGTGTGATCTTCGTTAATGTTTGAAAATGATTCATCTAACTTGTAAATTATAAGAGCCCGTAATATATGACAAAATACAGCTATGTTCACTTCTTTTAGCGTAGAAACGAGGACGACTACACAAAGAAAAAATGAACGTTCTGTCATCGGAAGTTTTGTTGGTAAATATGTGTGAAATGCTCATTTTTGGTTGTTTTGTGTTATAATATCAACAAGATCCTAGAACGAAGTAAAGTATCTTGATATTTTTTGCATCTGCTTTTGTTTTGTTATACATCTTAATCTATTTTCCTATTCCAATTTGTTTGGTTATTTTAATTTGATTTTCTTTTTTGAGGAAGAAAGTATTATAATTTACAAAACGAACTTATTAGAACTTTCATATCATTGAATTCAGCCGAGAGGCTTAAGTGTTTCATCTATGATAGTTCTTTGCTTATAATGAATCTGTGCAACTAATAATGTTAATTCTCAATCAAGTATAATATATGGAAATTAAATGACTATTCAGATACTTGTTTATTTTACGATTCTAGGTTTATTTTTTTATATTCTAAAATAGCTCATGTAGTATGAAAGAGCAATGCAACTTTTTAACTATGCTGCTTGCTCACTAGGTTTTGCTCATGAATATTCGTAGATGGATTTAAGTTAAGAACTGTCACTAAGTTATTGCCATTGAATTTCTAGAGTTTAAAAACTAATTTAATTTTTCAATTGCAGGCAGTTAAAATGAAGTACATTCCATGGAGGTATTACAGATAAAAATAGGTCTGCAGATTTGTAGCCTGAAGTCTGCATTATGACGACTATATCCTTTGACTCGGGTGGATACCGGAACTCCCTCCCTAGCTCAAAAGAAATTATGTGTCATAAATTAAGCCATGTCAAGCTCTCTCGCATAATAATCCTTGTTCCTGTAATTTTATTCACTGTAGCGCTTATAAATTATTATTATTTATCAAAGGTATGTTCCTTTATTTTTTACCTTTACAAAGCTTCAGTGGAAGATTTCAGTGTTTTCAGTCATGATTTCTAATTTTAGGTAGAAAATGATGCTCCTAACTCAGATATACATCGGACAAGGTCAAAATTGGAAGCTTTTGAGGATTTTTCTACTCTTAAGGCCTCTGACTTGAAATTAAGGATTGAAGAAATGCTTAGAATAAGAGGTAAGTTCATTTAATATCTCTATTATATAGACTGCCACTTTGGTTAAGTTATGAAATTATATTGCAGTTAGTATTTTCTCAGAAAATAGGTGACAGTTCATTTTGTCAATATATAATATAAGGTTTTCTTAAAAACCAATTTTTGCATCACCTACAGTTTGGTTTGTTGTAGTCATCCAAGCCTTATTCTCCCTTACCAGTTGCTTCATTCCTACTTCTCTTTTGCCATTCAGCTTAAGTATTCATCTATAATTCTTTCCTTTCAGTTTTCAGGAGATTGTTGTCATTATAGTTATCACTGTAAAAATATAAATTTGATCATTATCATTGGTAATTCTCTTACTACTCCACCTCATTAGCCTTTAAAAGGCCTTCTCCATGTGATGGTCTGTCTGATACTCTTTCTCTGCTGTTATTGTTTATTTTTTAGTGATTGCCTTTAAATTTGAGATTTTAATTGTATTTTACTGGAACAGTATTTCGAAAACTTTTCTTGACATGTGCATCCCTTTACCGCCTGATTTCGATACTGCATGCAATAGAACAGAAAATATATGAAATTTCTGTTATTGCAAAATGTATGCACTGTTACTGATTAGCAGTGGGCAAGGCATCCATAAATGGATTATTAAGTGCCACATGCTGAAAGGTGGCTTGCAGGGTATTTACTTACATAGACGTATAAATATAATGCTTACATCAGTGATGTAACCAGTGGTGGGTCCAAACTTAAATTTTACTTAGGCAACTGACTCCATTAAAGAAAAAGAGTCCCCACAACTGCTGCACTACTGTCTGCCACCTACTAGTGGTCACTTGAAGTATCTATTGGTGGCCTCATTATATTTTTTTAAACTTACTGTGGTAATGTGCACTTACTTAGTTGGGTTGGGTAGGTCAGGTAGGGGGCAGGGTAATCCTTAAACATAAAATAAACATGTTCTTATGAGGTAATGTTATTAGAAGGTCAGATTTAGCTAGGTTGGGTATTTGCCATCTCTTTATGGCTATGGTGATTGCTATACTATAGGTAGCCTGTAGATAGCACAGCAGTTGTTGAGCCTTGAAGGGAAAAGTATCGGTAAGAGCAATGTTACAGAATGTCATGTTGGCTCTGGATAGCCAAAAGGGCATCCTGGTGGGGGCTTACTTGCGAAATGACCTCAGCTGTTGAAGCACTTACTAATGTCATGTTATTGTATGATCAATGTAGTAGCTCATGCATCCAAAGCTATGGGTTCCGAATTGGTGGATTGAAGGAAATATTAAGGGAAAATCACAGATGGTGAGTTTGGTTTTCAAAGAAGGAAAGGAGCGAGGGATGCAATTGGGGTAATAGGGTGTATTTATAGAGACTTAAATTAAAGAAGAATGTATGTGTACATTACATCAATTTTAATAAGACTTTTGGCAGAGTGCAATTGCGAAAATTGATGGGAATATTACAGAGTATTGGGTTGGATTGGAAAGAGGACATCTGTGTAAAAGCTGTACTCAAGTCTAAGTGAATGAGTCAGGATAGCTGATGGGAAATCAGAATAGACAGAGTTGGGAAGAGGAGTAGGACAAAGCTGTCCTTTATCTCCAGTGCTTTCTAAAATATATGCAAGGGAGCAAGTAGGTGGTGAAGTCATTGAAACATTAAATTTCAATATGATCACTATTTTGTTATGAAAGTCTTGGTAGTATCTGCTTGTGTAAGGTGCACAATAGCTCTATCACTTTTAATACTTCAGCACAGATTTTTTGGCATTATAAGAGATAGAAATAAAATTGCATTAATGAAATTTGGATTATTAAGTACATTCTCGGATATCGCATAACCATCCAAAAGTTTGTGATATTTACTGGAGTTTGGTTCCTTGGTATTATATGATGTTTAGTAAACAAATAATGTAAAATCATTACCTCTATATTGTGATTTTCATTAGATGAGGATTTTCTACACAAATTAATTCTGCATATTTTGTTTCATTAACAGGTTTTAGTATTTTGAGTAATTTTTGATATTAGTATATCTATAGATTACTGTTAATATATTTTAACTTTTGTGTATTAAAGGTTCGGTTAGTATGGAATTGAGGGACTTGGAATCGAGAAGACAAAGGTTACAGTCTGAAGTTGCAACATATAATCAGAAAATTGAAGAGCTCAAAGGTGAACTTCTGCGGCAGCAAACAGAGTTAGAGAGATTGAAAATTTCTGTTGAACAAGTGAGTAACAATGAAGACTTTAAAATTGGATGTAGTTTTAATGATCCTTGTGGTGTGGCTCTTCAGATAATATTAGTTTCTGTATGATAACAAAATTTAAATGAATTTTTATATTAAAAATGTTTTTTTAGAGTTCTGTAGATTCTTAGGAATTTCTATCCTTGGGTGAAAATTAGAAATTTTGTTCTTATCCTTGGGAAAAATTAAAGCATATTATTTTGTACCAATGTTTCCTTATTGGAAACCTTTTGTTTGGAGCTTAATCATAATGTAGGAGATCTGACATTGTTGGTGTTTAGTAAAACTATTTTGATTTATACTCTGCGAGGAATATACACAGGAACTGTGGCATATGGCAGGGGGTGTGTAAACACCATACCTTATCTAATCTTGTTAGTCTCTCAGATGTTTGGTGTAAAGAATGACCAGAAGTAATTATCTGTTTTAGCTATTTATTTCTTGTAATGCTTTGTTGATATACTTTAGTTTTTAGTATGCCTGTCTGCCTACTTCTACCTAGACTGTTAAAATTGTTCTAGTTTTTGATGCTATTTTTTTTGCAGGCTCAAGTTGCTAGGAGAGAGGCAATGGAGAGGAATAGTCCTGAGCTGGCCCTCCCTCATCGCCTTTATCCTTTATCACCAGCCCCCCATCTGACTCCACCTAGTTTAGAGGAGAGATCCTCTTGCACAATGCACCTCTGCTTTGACTACTCAAGGTGTTCCCTGACCTCTGGATTCCCAGTTTATCTTTATGATCCCGATGAACACCAGGTTTGTAGAAGTATTTGTTTTCTTGAATATCTTCAGGTTTGTAACTACAATTTATTAACTTTATCTGGGGTTTCTTTAGAATCACTAATCGGAAAGGTCCTCAGAATGTATCCTCTTTTAAAATTCAGCATTCAGTCATTTCTTTTTGTCCTTTTTTCTTTATTTATTTCCCTATCCTTCAACAAACATCTATTTTCTGGACAGTAACATTGGTAGACGTAAACAGTAACAATGGATGAACACATGCAACCATTCCCTAACATGAAAAAATCTGATCTACCGTGTCTTGAACCCTACACCTTGGGGTTGGTATGCTAGCACGCTAACCACTCTGCCTCCTAGTGATGCTGTGATTTCTAAGGTTATCACACCACTATACAAAGAAATGAAATCAATTAAAGCCCTGGTCATAGATGACTCTTCTAGAAGGATAACTCAAGTTGTGTTAACTTACTCTATGACCGTTAAATTTTTCTCACTCTCCATGTCCCTGGAGCTGAGATCTAACTACAAAGGTGAAGAAGTTGGAATATTACACTTTGTTACTCAATTCACTGCTTACAACATCAAATTTAGAGGTGAGGATAGTAGTTAACAAAAGTGATCTGTTGGCTTTCAAAGAATTATGATGACCTGTTTTCTCATATGCCCTGTATCCCTGGGGTGATGATGAAAAGAAAAAATTCAAGACACATAACCTAAACAAGATGGAAGTAGAAAACCGATATCATAAATATTTCTAATGTCGCAGAAAAGGAAATGCAGTTTTCAGTTAGACATAGAGGGCTTAATAATGTATGAAGGTGTAAATAGTAAATTCAGGATGTACAGTTTTATGGCAAATAAAAGAATGTTGAAAGAATATCAAAAGAAAAAAGAAGTTAAATCAGGGAATACCTCAGGCAAAAAAAAAACACATTCCTTGTCAATGAGAGGTTAAGTATTTTAGTTAGGGTGTAGCATTCATTTTAAACTGGCACAACATTGATGTAGACTAAAATTAAATACTTTAGATGATAATAAAATTAAGATATTTGATCCTATTTATTCAGATTTAACTTGAATGTTGGTTGATTTTGTAAAAGGTTTCAGAGAAAGTCAGTTTCAGCATTGTTTTGTGCCTTATCATTTTGACCAAAACTTGTGCCATGTTTCCTGATCAATGACCAGATCTGTTCAACCTCAGCCATGGGCTGCACAATCCTACTAAAATTGGCAAATTTCAAGAAATCCCACAGAAAAGAATAAAAAAGTCGGCCAAATACTTATGGCTATTAAATAAAATTGTTTTCCTTGATAGATCCTGGGTGAAGTGGAAAGTTTTGTGAAGACCACAGTTCGGCAAACATTAGGTTACAATCCCCATTTCACTGATGATCCTTCAGCTGCCTGCATATTCTTTGTGCTTGTTGGAGAATTAGCCATTGTGGACATGGATATTGGTCTTGTTACTCCAAGGGCAAATCTCTCACTACCAAAGACGCTTCTAGCAGAACGCTTGGCGCAGCTACCATATTGGGCTGGAGATGGAAGAAATCATGTTCTTCTGAACCTTGCCAGAGCTACTGTTGAAGGTACAGTTAATGTTTTTCATTTTTTACTTAAAATTCTGGATTTATAATTGTTTGTATTCTTATTTACGCCGCCATCATATTGTGTCATTGACACTTCAGTGAGACATATACTGAATTATCACTCACAAGGGTCATTCTGAAAGTTCTTGGCCTAACAAAGAAAAAATAAGATTTAGGAGATAATACTTTTTTGTTTATCAATATGGTTTTCTTGTCAATCTTTAGTTTAGGATACCTATATTTTTCTTGAGTTCTGGTGGTGGAGATAATCTATCTTCTACTTAAATTTTTGAGTCCTTTGAAAGTTTTCAAGTGGGAAGAGAAGAGATTAAAAATTATCAGATTATTGTGTTTCATTAAAGACCACTGCTTACATTGAAAAAGATGGTGAAATTGTTTGTTATGTTTTACCTGACAATGTTAATATGAAAAAGGTCTGCTTGTACATGGTGTCTCAGCTCCTCACTCCTGAACAAAGAGGTTGAAACTAACCTAAAGTTTTTAGAGAACCTAATAGATTGTTGTCAGTTATGAAGTTTTCAAACAAGCAGAGAGTGAAGGTGCTATTTCATGCATTGAAGGAGCCCAATCATTGAAGGAGCCAACCAAGATTATTAAAAGGCTATTTTGGCAAACCTTCATGAATGGATGAGAAATAAAAGAACAGAAATGTGGAATAATTATTCATCAGTTTCTTACCATTATTGAAAGAAAAACTTTGTAAGTTCCACACAGATTTTAATTGGCAACTGGTTTCATAAGTCTCCTTACATCATCAGGCCAATTAAAATCTGTGTGGAACTTACAAAGTTTTTCTTTCAACTATGGCTTTCCACGAAGTCACGCCTTCCAATATTGATTTCTTACCATTATAATAAATCACATCCTTGTGTTGGTTTCTTAGAGTTTTCTTGTGACGGTTTTACCTCCCCCATTCCCCTTCATTTTTATGCAAGCATGAAATCCTCATTTGAATTCTGATTTTGAACTTTGCAGCTGTGATTTTTATTTTTGCCTCAACTTATTGTCCAGCCCTCAACATCCTGATGTTGATATGCAACCTGATATTTGGCAACTTTATAATGGAACTGCAACAATCTCAGCAGCAAAGTTCAATGTAAAAACTCAAAGTAGGAGTTTATGTTCGCACAAAAATTAAGGGAAATGGTGGTATAAAACTGCCACATCTTCTTAGGATGTTTTTGACAAAGATAGTCTACAGTATGCTCCTAATCTTTCCCCATGTGACCTTTTTGCATGACCTTACTCCCAAAGATAAAGTAAGCTTTAAAAGGAACCAGGTTTGTATCTGTAAATGATGGAGCTCATGAATAAGCTATAAAAAAATGATCTGAAGTATTATTTACAAATTAATTTACAAACTAAAATTATCAGTTATCAACAAGGAAATAATTGAATGGATCAAGAATTTTCTACATGAGAGAGAACAGCAAGTGGTACTTGATGGTGTTAGTTAGGATAAAGTCAGAGTCACTTCAGGCGTACCTCAAGGCAGCGTAATTGGACCTTTACTCTTCCTCAATTATATCAATGACCGAAGCGACAAGATCGATAGCAATGTGAGGATATTTGCGGATGATTCGGTAATATATAGAGAAATATCAAGTGACGAAGATAGTGCTTCACTCTCAAACGACTTTTCTCATATACAAATGTGGTGTGTGAAAAATGGCAACTAGATCTTAATGTAGATAAATGCTCTGTAGTAAATTTATTTGAAAGGATACAATTGCGTCAGAACCACCTGTACAAAATTAGTGGAACGAATTTAAATGTAGTCGACTCAGAATATCTTGGAATCACCCTTACGAATAATTTAAACTGGAGCACACATATTCGAAAAATATGCGGTAAAGCAACTAAAAAGCTAGGTTTTATAAAGCGTATTGTAGGTAGATGCGATGAAAAAGTTAGAGAGTGATGCTATTTCACATTAGTTAGGCCCCATCTGGAATATGTAGCGAGTATATGGGGCCCAGTGGATGAGACGAACTCTCACGAACTTCAGAAAGTGCAGCGTAAGGCAATATGTTTTGCTAAAAAGTGCTATGATAGAGAAGCAAGCATAACGCAAATGCTCTCAGACGCAGGTTGGGAATCCTTGAAAGAAAGGAGATTAGAAGCTAGGCTGCGATTGTTAGATAAATTCAGAGGAAATACATTTTCAGAAGACGTAATTGGTATTATGCGACCCCCCCTACTACTTTGGCCGATCCGACATTGAGCATAAAATAAGAGAAATAGACGCGAGGTCAAGTTGTTTTAGGGACTTTTTTTTCCGCGAACGATACGCAATAATAATAAATTAAAGAAGTAATTCTACTCTTGGTGTTTACACCCCCTGCCACATGCTGGAAGACGGCTTGCAGGGTACTTATGTAGATGTAGATGTAGATTTCTAATTGTGAAAGATTTACATGGTGAATATTGAAAAGTAATACTTTGAGGTTGGCTTATTTCCCATTGGGTACTTTTTTAATCAAAATGTTATTAAATCAGTCTTTTTATTTTGTGTCCCCACACCTTGCATACTTTTATTGTACTTTCCTTCATTATGACTTTTTGAGCAGCTCTGACTTAGCTCTCTGGCCTAAGTTAAAAATTGAAAATAACCGATTCTTGGCTTGTTAGGAGAATTTTAAAGATTTACAATAAATAAAATGTCATACATTAGAAGACAAGATATAATTGCCTGTTTTCTGTACCTTTATGTAAAATATTTTCTTTATGTCTTTGTGTCATAAGATTTTGAATTGGAAATGTATCTAATTTCTTTTATTATTTGATACTGGAAAAAATTAATGAATCATAGCAATTAAACGAAGATCATTCACGTGGAAGAAATGTGAGTGGTATAAGCGTTCAGAAGGGAAAGAGGTAATGCTTAAACTTGTAAGATAATTGGTGGTCATCTAGATGAGTACAAAATAATTAGGGTTGTATTCTTGGTCATGAGAGATTCTTTTTCTTTCATCATTTTTTATTAATGTATGAGTTGAAAACTGTTGTCTTGCATTTCCTACTTGATGTAGGTAATATCCCTCCGTAATAACCGTGTATGTTTTGAATGAGCTTGTGAAACATAATACGAAAATATGAGCCTCTAATGCAACTGTTTATACTCATCAAACTGTTTGGCTGCTTATTTAGATGCTTTCTTGTTTACTTTCATTGCGTGGCTGTGTGTTAGAAAACCTGTCATTGTGTAATTTTCTCTGCGAAGAATGTAGTTAGATGACAAACCAACATGAATTCCATGGATGGTGTGCACTCACTGGAAAGTAACACATCATAACTTTTTCTTGTGTTTATGTATTTTCATGTAATTTAATGAACTGCCATTAAAAAAAATTGAAGACGCAGGAAAAACTGACATCAGTGGAAGAGATCCCAGAGCAGAATTAAGGTCACTTTTGCATCTCATTTTACCTAGAGCTATTTTTGCTGTATGGATGTTTTCTGCTTTTTTTGTATCACCTCTACATAATTATATCTTTTACTTGTAGTTCTACACCCTTTATTATTATCTATTTTAAGTGGACATCTTTTTATGCTTATCATCCATCACATAACAATTATTGACAGTAGTATCTGCTTAAAATCAAACTCACTGTGATTAGGGAATGAAATGTTCTGTTTGGGAAATTGTTCTTTCTTTATCTATGAATTTTATTTTCTTGTAATTTCAGCTTCATTCCACAGTTCAGGTCAGAGGCAATTTGTTGGAGATTTGTTTAATGGTGTCAATACAGGACGAGCAATGGTGGCCCAGTCTGAGTTTTCTCCGGGAACCTTCAGGCCCAGATTTGATCTTGTTCTTCCGCCACTCATGGGCCCCCCAGGAGGAGATGTCTGGCAAGGAATTCCTCCTATTCTTCCAGCTAGAAGACAGTTTCTTTTGTCTTTTCAGGTAAATCATAATGACATTCTCTAAGAAACATCCCAGCTGCATTATATTGGTTTTTATTTATCGTGATAACACAAGGCTTGTTACAACTATACCTTGATTTGGATAGTATTCAAATAATCGGTTATGAAGAATTTTAACCCCTAAAGTGCATCAGGGAAAAATTATTCTTATCTTAAATTACTCTTATTCCACTAGAGATGTCAAATATCCTCGAAAAAATGAAAATCTGTAATTAGGTAAATTTTTTGTTCTCAATTCTTTATATGATATTAATGCGTTTATTTTTGGTATTTTTGGATCATGGATAGCTTTTGATAACAAGTTATTGGAGGATCTCCCTATGGAGGATCTCCCTATGGAGGATCTCCCTATCTTTCTGGCTATGCAACCTTGGACAAATAATCTGAAATTACTCAATATTTCATTATATTCTTTACAAATTACTGAAAACTTATTATTAAAGTTTCAACTTAAAGAAGTAAAAAACAGGAAAAACTTTTCTCAAAAAATTAAATCCTGTATTTATTAGCTAAGCAAAAAACCCACAGAAGTGAACCACTCTTCTGTGGTATATTTTTGCTTAGTTAATAAATACAGGATGTAGTTTCTTGAGAAAAGTTTTTCCTCTGTTTTCTTCTTTGATTATGGAATATATTTTAAAACTAAATCAAGTCCCATTATGCTTGACGGGGGCGTTTACTAGTATGTNTATCGACCTATGTATATACCTCTTTGATTGGCAGGAACTGCTACGCAGGCTCCTGATTCTTCCAATCTCAGGGAATCGTATAGGGTCTTGTAGTGATTGCTACGACGGGGAGTAAAAATAAAATAGTCGTGGCTTTCTATAGACACAGCAGTTTATTCCACTATTAATTCAATTGTACAAATAAAAGGAACTTATGTTGCTATACACGGGGACTACGACTCTTAGCAGCTGAAGGCCAGTGGGGCGGTGCTGATCCTCAGCATCTCACAAAGTCCAACCAGGCGAGGGGAACACTGACTTGTGGTGGGCCAAAGTCAGTCTTAGGGGGTGTCGACTTGTTCGGTGTAAAGTTGGGCAGGGCCAAGAGAGCACTGACTTCTGGCAAGCCAAAGTCAGTCTTAGGAGGTACGTACTCGCAGCAGCTCTAAGGATCAGCAGTTGGTGTACCTCGGGGAAACGAGAAGTGCCTTCTCCTCAGAACCAACCCCTTTTATACTACAGGAGGTTACTCCTCCCTCCTTTCAGGGTGTACCCTCCCTCCAAGCTTCTGCACACCAGGGCATGGATGCTACCATGGGGATGGACACCACCTTTGTCTCGTGTAGTGGGTGATTCTGCCATTATGCATTCCCGTGTCAACCCAAGTTTCTTTGGATGTTTCTTCTCCTTTGGTTGACACGGGGATGGACTTCTCAGATATGAGACATGCCCACACCTGGCGTAGGGAGAGAGAGAGCCCCTGAGGAGGTTCAGGCCTGCTAACTTACAACAGTGGTACACTTAAAAATTATTGATATACATAATGCAGCCCTTATTTTTAAAGTTTTTGGTTAGAAAATTCACTATCCTTGATGCTAGACCCTCACCCTGAATATTTTTCATTTCTTTTCCAGTATATATCTGAAATTTTAATAGGAAACCTGTGCATGAAACGCACAGAGACCAAACTTTTATTTGTCATTCTTTGGATGGCTTGAAAAAGAGCCTTCCCTTATTTTAACAAGGATTCATCTACAGAGAGTTCTCTGTTATTATTGTAATATTTAGTATACAGATACTGCCCTATTTCTAAATTTGGTTATTTTACAGGCTATCAGACTTATTTTTTCATCGTTATTATTCACAAAATGTAGGAACAAAAAAAACTGGTGTTGATCCCGTGAGAACACAGATACAAATCCTGGTGTCTGGAAGAGCCAAAACGATTCTTGAAAGTAGAATGCAGGTATCAGTTTATGCACTACCCCCATACCAATTTCAACAGCTACAACAGCTTGAATCTCATCTGCTGAAACACCTTTACACTGCAAAGACCCAATATTAGGAAAAGGGATCCCATCTCAGCAATCCTATTTTTCACATATCTATTTGTTTCTTTGGCTGTCATTTCAAAAATTTTCTTGGGAAAAAAACTAAAAAAATTCAACTAGAGCTAGGCTTTTTCTTTGTCTTCTTCAGACAATCCTGCTGGTTCATCATTGTCAAAGTCGGATCCATATTCAGAATCAGATTCTCAGAAAATTACATTTCTTTTTGCTTCCTCTTTCTTCCTTTTCTTGCTCATTTTTGGATAATAATAATAATAATTCATAACTATAAACGAATTTTATAAAGTATTCAGTACCACTCTATAATATGCTGTTTTATTAAAATGACTTACCTTTGTATGTTTTCCTATGTTTATACAGGAATAGCGATGTATATTTGATAAGATTTCACTGTCAAAATATTTGAGAGTATACCAAGAACTTTGAATCACAAAAATAAGTGACTTCTTCAAATCAATGGAGAGAACTAACCCTTTTAGTGCCAGTGGACCGATCTATCGACCCATAAGGTATATGTCAAAAATGCCATGGGCTGATCTATCGGCCTTATTATCTATCTATCCACTTACACTCCGTGTTCTGAGATGATATGGCCCAAATACTTCACCTCCTTTATAAAGAGGTGACACTTCCAGGGATTGAGCCACAAACTTGTGCTGCAAAGCCTCATAAAAACATCACGTAGGTTTCAGAGACTTTTAGAATGATTTATCTAATGCAATGACGTTGTCTAAGTACGCCATACATTGCAACCATGTTAACCTCTTAAGAAAAAATCTTATTAACCATTGAAATGAGGCAGGGGTGTAACATAGTCCAAAAGGCATGACCCTGAGTTGCCAAAGACCATTTGCAGTTGTAAATGTGGTTTTTTTGTGATCCTTGGCAGCTACTTCCATTTGACATTCAAGCATAGAAAACCACAGTGATCCTGCCAGTGTGTCCAACATGTCTTTGATATGGGGCAAGGGAAAAGAATCTTTCTTTGTGATAGAGTTTGACAATCAACACAGGAGTGGGAATTTCCATCTTTCTTTCTCACAAGAATTACTGGAGATGCCCATGGTCTGTCGGATGGGTTGATTATGTTCCGTTTGACCATACCTTAGACTAGTTTTTTCACCTCTTGCTGCTTGGCCATAGGAATTCTCCATGGGTTCTGTTTGATAGGTTTTGCATCTCTGACATGGTTCGATGTTAAGTTAACCCCATGCACCCAAAATCAGCTTCATTACTGGCAAAGACATCTGGAAATTCCCAAAAGAGATTCTTGAGATCCTGCTGCTTGCTCAGTGAAAGTTCTTGTGACCCATCCTGTTAAAGCTATTTAACTTTGCAGGCAAACTCTCTCTAGACCTTCTATTCCATTCCTTATTGCAGCATGTGAATACCTGTTTAATAGGTTGACTGCTGGTGATTTGTTGCCCTGCTTCGGTCCGCAGTGAGATCAGATAAGTCTGCCACACATATAAGAAAATAGTCATTTCTGAAGGTTGTCAGTGTCTTGTTGGAACCAGAATGTTTTCAGCTGGTTCATCTACTACCAATACTTTTCTTCCTTGCCCTTCCGCATTCACGGGAATCACTGATTCAGCCTGTGGGGGTTTCAGGTGCTCTGAGGATGCAATGTGATATTGGCAATGCCTCTTCAATATTGAAAAGAGCCACCTCCTTAACGCACACACAAAATTCGGTTAGGAGATTTAAACAACATATATTCATTTAAAACTTCTTTCCGCTCACATTCCTAGGAATTACCGCAGAACATATAATGCTCCATTAGCTTATTATTTAATTCCAGAGTTGATTGGTTTTTCTTTAAGAAAAGTTGCTAAGGAGTAATAAGCGGTGCATCAGGAGGAACTTGGATCACCTGCATCCGAACTCATTTCTGAAAGAATGAATTTATTACTTTGAATATTGATCGCAGATCCCTTCGGTGTTCGCTTTCGATTAATTTACTAATAAATTACTTTCGAATGTTGTATCGATGAAGGTTAAGGCAACAACAATGAAAAACACCCTAAAACAAGTATCGATGAAGGTTAAGGCAACAATAATGAAAAACACCCTAAAACAATCTACACATATTACTGAAAACGTTATCAGCACCGAATAATAAAATAATCCCTTATAACATCTACGAAGTCATTAACTTCCTGTTTGATTACTTTCAATACCTGAACCCATTAACGTAACATTGCAAAGGTTAGTTCTAATAGAAATATTATTACTAAAGATCCATATGAAATATCCGAGATAAGGTTTGCCATCACTTTTTGGAACAGTTTTCTGAGATTACATATCGGGCATATTTGTGATAATGTTGGTGACAGTAGGTAAGAAAATACGACTGCTCCATGCACCTGTTCTCCTTCCGTTAGAGAATCAGCGAGTCGGAGGTCCATAACGTTGATTTTGCGGTAAAAAGACGTATTCGACTTGATTGACGATTCTAAACTGCGAATTCATTCAATCTGCAGTGTCTTTAACTCATATATTAAAGCTGCCATCGCGTATACGCAAGGTTTCCATCAATGTCTTTCTTAAAATTAGGTCCGTCCTTCTAAATGGGTGACAGCTACCGGAGCCGCTAGCGATGCTCCTACCATTTCTTTAAACCGACCCCCCCCCCCCACATTTGCAGCCAAAATAAGTACCGTTGTATTTGAGATAGACTCCATACAGTGTTGCAATATGTTCTGCAGAAGGAGTTTTAAGAGTATCCCAAATCTTATGTTACCCGCAATTTTTTGAGTTTTTTTTTGCTCATGACTGTACCTGCTGAAGATGATCTCCCCATATCTATGTTGCATTGCAGATAGATGCTATAAAATTCTCTTTGTCGCACAGGAGGAACCATCTGAAGGATTTCTAATGCATCACCTCGAAACGTCAAGACTAGGGTGGTGTCTTTCTCCTCCTCAACCCATTGGTTGGATTTGGCAGTGACATCAAACTGATTTTTATATGTAGAACATGTAGTAGATCCATTGAAGATCAGTACCTTAAACCTTCTCTGAAGGGTTCCTTATTTGAATTCACCAGTACTAATTTGTTGGCCATGATGGACCCACTGACTACCATCTACTTGTTCCTGTGACTGGGTTATTCGCTTTGACTCCACTTCTAGGGCTCAAATTCTTTCATCCAAATCCTTAAACTTCACCTCCATGTCAGATTTAAATTTCTCCAGCAACTGTAGTATGTTGGCCATTTGGGTATCAATGGAAACCTGGATATGGATATGGACTCTTCTGTTGACTTATCATACAACTTATCTGGTGTAACAAGCCCTCCATTTTTGATTGGTCTTCACTAGTTTCGATTGCTGCCTCTGTGAACTTGCCGTCAAATGTTGCCTTGGCAAACAGAAAGACATTGGGGTCTTTACCTTCCTCCGTCAAATATTTCATTAGTTGATCAATGAGTTTGCTTTCGTAAGTGAAAGATCTGTTCAAAAAATGCAACTAACTTTTTGCAAGGTTAAGCTGAAATAGTAAAATGCTCTACAGTAAGATGCTGTTTCATTGAGTACATTGGAAAATCCATTGCTGTTCAAGACTTAAATTGTTACAGTTTTATAATAGTTGTGTAAGTTTTATTACCAATATAGGTAATCATTTATCTAGGTAATCATTAATAAAAATAAATTTTTAATTTTGATAATGAATTTTTTAGGGAGAATATGTGCCAGGACCTGCAGCATCCAGCTCATCAGAACCTGCATTACTGGATATGCATCTACGAGCAATGTCAAGATCTGCCACATCTGATGAATTCTTTTTCCAGTTTGAATGTGGGGAAAGTGATGATGACAAGGTTTGTTGGAATAAGTTTCCTTTTGTGATTGGCTTATCACTGAAATGTATTGTCTCAGTTTTATTGCACCAATTACTGTGGGATATCAGCATGTCTGATTCCCACTTGAATATTCAGTTATGTAAAAGTTTCTTTGGCATTTTCTTGTTCATTCTTTAGGGAGATGATGGTCCTGATATTGAATTAGAAAAAGGTTCAAGTTTAGGAGAGTGGTCTTTATGTGGTTTGTCTTCCACAAGAATGGCGTTCTTATCTGTGTCTACCTTCACTCTTGTTCCTGCACCTAGTGACCCGTCCATTGCCTCTACCACTTTGGTCCAGGTGAGCATAGATAGTACTAGTATGTTAGATAACCTGCAAAGCTATGTTGGCATTAATGTCTTAGCTCTATCTGTTTATGATCCAGTTACTTTTCGGTTATTGTAGCCATGTTAATGCCATATGTTTCAGACACTTCCTATTTTAATCAAAATAGTTTTGACAGTAACGTTTAAAGAATTGAGTCATCAAACCATTCATTTCCTTTGTATTAGTCAAATGGTGAGTTTTAAATTTTGATGCTTCATGAGTGATACCAAATGGGTAAATACTGGTGCTCACTCAGTTCATCCTATGAAATTAAAACATTAAATGATTCTGTTCAATATTTTGGTGGTTCACCCTCATATATCAGGAGAGTTACCTACTATTTGGTCGTATGCTTCACTTCAGAGTATTTATTCAGTTATCTCATTTTAGTGTTACTTTCCAGGTTGAGAGATGTTGGTTGATGTTTTAGATTTTCATGATAACTGTAGTTAAAATATTTATTGCAGCAGTGGGCTTAAGTGAAGATTCCATGTGGAATATTTCTGAGTGTGCTGCTTAGTGGTGTGTTGCAATTTGGTCAGGCCCTGTTTGGAAAATATTATGAAATGATATATCTGTTCAGTCAAATGTTTTTTAACACGTTCAATGCTGAGTGACGACGATCGTCATCCAGCGGGTGCTCTCCGGTGACTGAGGATGATGATCGTCGTCCACGGTCCGTATTCTTTTCAAAGGCCTTCTTTGAGTAGCACTGCCTCCAAGCGCTTCCATTTCTCTTTTCAGTCATTCGTAAGGCTCTATTTCAGTAAAGTGTTTCGTAGTTTTCATTTTTAACCAATATTTTTTTAAAACTTTTTTTTCGACGATCGTCGTCCAACTTTAAATATTAAAAGTTGAAGTAAAAAAATTTTTTTCTATTTTTCTTTGGTCAATTCATGATTAGGAATACAAAGATAATCTATAACCATGAAAATAAATTTCAGTCACCGGCAAAAATTGAAAATTTACCCTCAGCGTTGAAAGTGTTAAAATGTTTTATTGTTTTGCTATAATTTAGTACATGTTGCTGAAAACACCAACTCAGTCCAATAAAACTGCAAGAATATAACAAGCACCAAATGAAAAGAAAGCATCTGTGTCTACGTGAAATCAAAACTTTATATCAATACAGTCATTTTTTCCTTAGGTAAAACCACTTTAAAAGTGTATTGAATCTGTAAAAAATGTATTGACTTGGAAGGGAAAAATTCATGACTTTTAGCTGATTATGATTGTGGAAATGAAAATTGATCAGAGAAAACAAGAAAGACGGTAATATCCTTTTTTCACCAATCATGAACATGAATATTTTATACCTCATAGAAGTTATAATGAACCAGATAGAAAATTTTAAGGGTACTTCAAGATTTATAAAATTTCTCTATTTATGATAAAGTTATCCCTATGTATTAGTAGAAATCTGTGTTATTTCCCTGCAAATGTCTGCTTTATTTTATTTACTTAATTTCTTATCTTTTACTGTATTCAAACTTGGCCCCAGATGTCCTAGACGGCAGGGAAACCTATCAGAGTTATTTAATTACTTAATTATTAGAGGTTTGGCCCAATTCAACAAGAAATATATTTAATTCCAAAAGTATTTTGTACTTTAAGTTATATGCATCTTGTTGACATGTTTGATAATCATCACAAATATTTTCAGACCCGTTTGTGGGAGGCATTACGTGCAGGTGCAGTGCCAGTGATTCTTGGTGGAGATCGCCTAGCATTCCCTTTTGGAGAATGGGTTGATTGGGTACGTGCCGCCATCTTGCTTCCAACTGCTCGTCTGCCAGAATTACACTTTCTGCTACGGGCAGTTACAGATCCTGACCTTGCTGCTATCAGAAGACAAGGAAGATTACTCCGTGAAAAGTAAGTTAAATCTATCTTTTGATATTACAGGCCTGACAGCTGAAGAACTCATTCCTGTGTCAATTTTCCCATGGAGGGGATTTGGATTTTATTGAACATATGTTAAAGCTATGTTATTTTTAGGCTATTAGTTATTCTGGATTTTGAAATGCAGGAAAACTCATTTAAGATGTTTTAGAGTGGACCAACAGGAAACTGTGTTATAAGCAGTTAAGTGTTTTGATTAGGAGATGATGGCTTGGGGCTGCTTTTAGGGCTACTGCTTTAGCCATTCTCTTGCCAGCACATTTATCCATTGGGAGTTTTGTTGGCAAGGACTTGTGGTTTGTCCTGCTAAGCAGCATCGCCCACGGCTATGACCTCATAGATGTACTGTCCTTACAAAGTAATGAAATTCAACTTTTTATTCTGAGATGACACCGATGTGGAAGATCTCTTGCTCAGAGCTATAATGAGCTCCTGCAGAGGGATGGAGATAGCTCTAATTTACATCTTTATGTTTTGATATAGTCATTATCTTCTAGCAAAATTAATCATTGCAAACAAGAGAGGCAAAAGTAATCCCCTAATAGACAAGGCAAGGAAGGAGATCAGCAAGGGGACCAGAGAATGGCTATACAGATAATGTTAACAATTTTTGGCCTATTGATATTTAGAGAAATGTTTGGTCTATCAGAAATATCAGCCTTGTAAGTGGTTAGATTAGCATCTTGCAAGTTATTTTTACCATATTTTTTATGTGAAAGGAACTGGGAGAGAATCTCACATTTGGCAAGATGAACTATTACCAGCAGGAGTGTTTTAACTGGGTTTTATTGCGTTATTTTCTTGTAAATGATTCAATTTTCTACTTTGACCATCTACGCTTTTATTGGATGTAAAAGTTATTGAGGGAATTAGTGACCACAAAGCCGTAACATTAGAGTTGCAATGAACGATAGGAAAGACAGAAAAACGCCCACCGAGAACAGAAATATGGCAGTATAGTAAGGGAAATAAATTAGGATTTCAAGAATATCTCAGCATAAATTTCCCAATTTGGGTGGGAAGAGGAGAGAGTGTGGAAGAAATGTGGACAGGGCTTAAATATATTCTTACAGAAGGGCTAAGAAGGTACGTTCTCACAAAGGTAATTAAGAGAAATCCAGATCCAAAATATTATAACAGGAAAATAAGAGCTTTGAAGAGAAAAATTAGAAAAATACACAAATCTAGATATCTCAATGAACCTCACCAGGAGAGATACAAAAGTTATCTAAAATTGCTAAATGAAGAGAAAAAGAAAGCGAAAGATAATTATTTGATTAATATCTTGGGAAAAGACGGCAATCGAAATTTCTTTAAATACCTTAGGAAAAAACGCGACAATAAGGAGAAGATTATCGTGATCAAAGGTGCGAATGGGGAAGAAATAAGTGACAATACAGAAAAGGCGAACTGTTTAAATAATTGGTATTCAAGTGTATTCCATAAACAACCAGTAGATCCATACGGAATGAGTAGGAATGATAAAGCCAAACAGATCACCAGCGGAAAGGATTCTTTGGGCATAGGCGCTACCTGGATGAGAAAGCTATTCATTATCACAGACAAGATGATTAGGACTCAACTAGAAAGATTAAAGAAAAATAAATCTTGCGGTCCTGATAGTATATCAGGAGAGTTATTAAAAATGGGATCAACTGAAACCGTCTGGTACTTGAAAGTTTTATTTCAAGCGATTTTAAATAATAACACTATTCTGGAGGACTGGAAAAAGGCAATGATCATACCAATTCATAAAGGGGGAATCAAGACAAGCGTAGAAAATTACAGGCCCATCAGTTTGACGTCGGTGACATGCAAGATAATGGAGAGATTGGTAGCGGACTATTTAAGGAGTTTTTGGAAGGATACAGGGTGGCTGTACAAGTACCAACATGGTCTCAGAAGAAAATATTCATGCGAGTCGCAGTTGCTGGGTTTATGCCAAGATATTTCAGACATTAGATCTGCAAAAGGAAGTAAATGCCATTGTAATAGATTTCTCCAAAGCATTTGACATAGTACCGCATCATCAGTTGGTAGATAAATTTGACGAAATGGATATAGACAATAGGATTAAGAGCTGGTTGTGAAATTTTATAAATTGTAGATCACAGCGAGTAAAAGTAGGTGAAATGTTATCAGAAAAGATTGAAATAACGTCAGGGGTACCCCAGGGAAGCGTAATCGGTCCATTATTATTTTTAATCTATGTAGATGACCTGGCGAAGGGAATAAAATCAAAAATCAAGCTTTTTGCTGACGATTACATAATTTACAGGGAAATAAATAGTGAGAATGATAGCAAAATACTGCAAGAAGACATTTTAAGAGTCAAAAAGTGGGCTTCAATAAATGGAATGATGATAAATGCAAAGAAAAGTAATCACATTACATTTACAAGTAAAAGGAAAGAGAGAGAAATTAGTTATGAGTTAAATGGTGAGGAAATCCCAAAAGTAAATAAATGCAAATACAACGTACTTAGGGGTTATACTAATAAAAAATTTGGACTGCAGTACTCCTATAAACAAAATTGTGTCTAAAGCATTTAAAAATTTACATTTTGTGATGAGAAATCTAAAGGGTAGTACTAGGAACGCTAAAGAATTAGCATATAAAACAATAGTAAGGCCGATACTAGAATATGTGACAAACGTTTGGGATCCTCATGATAAGCTGAACATTAAAAAGATAGAGAAAGTACAACAAAAAGCAGCTAGATATATGTTAGGGAGACATAAAAAAGAAGACAGCATTACAGAGATGTTGAAGACGCTCGGGTGGGAATCACTGGAAAGAAAGGCGAAAGATAATTCAGTTAATAGGCATCTTCCAGGTTAGAAACAGAGGCGAGGCATGGACAGAATTAAAGAATAGGATAGAGGAACCACATTATATAGCTCGAGGGGATCATAAATATAAGTTCAAACATAGAAAACAAAGAACAGATATTGCAAAGTTTTCCTTTATAAATAGAGGAATAAAAGATTGGAATAGGTTACCTGAAGAGGTTTTCAAACCATACCCGTAAGCAAAAAAGATTTCAGAAAAATATGTTTTAATTTACTCTAAATGTTACAGAAGTATATGATGATGTCATGATGTATGGTATATGTACTGTATTGTATATGTTTTGTAAATTTTACTGTTATATCCTTGCCATCAGAGCATTGCTCCAATTGTAAGTTTTTTTTAACAAAATTAAAAAAATTAAAATTAATTAATGGTTATTGAGTAGCAAATTATAGAGAAGGAACCTAAAGAGGTTTTATGACAAGTTTACTTTATTAGATTAACATATTCACATCATAAATGTTGTACCCTGAGGAATCACGTCAGCAGTTATGAATAGTCTCTTGTACTCAGGCAAATATTTATGCATGATGAAGAGCACCCTCCAGTTATAAGTTATTGGCTGGTTTTAGATCTAACTGACGAATGGCTTTACAAGGAAGATCTCTAAAAGGTCATTGGGGTTGAGACCTGGAGATAGTAGGTGCCATTAGATTAGTGTAAAGTCGTCTTCATGTTCCTGATAGTAATCTTATATGAATGTTAACTATTGCAGATGGATTATCCTGTTTATGGTAGCCATATTCTTTGGAAAATGTCTTTAAGATAAGAAGATGAACTTGGTCCATGCTCTTGCCCTGCTTCTTCCTAATTTTCACTCGAACATGTATATGATATAACTGAAAACAGGATTTTTCAGGCCACATGATTTGTTTCCAGTGTTAGACTCACCAATTCTTATGCTTCTATGCAAATTAGAGATGTCATATCTTGCAGACTGAGTACAGCAGGTGTGTGTGGACAGGCCAACAATTTTTTCAATCAAGGAAGGGTCCAGCCTCTACTCTTAAGCAATATTGTATTGTTCAAGAGGATCTTTTTACCTTTATTCTCAAAGTGTAGAAACCTGGAGAAAAGTCTTGGTCTATGAAGGATTCTGAAATGTTTTCTTGATAGTATATTCTATTGTGAGTTAGGTGCGTTTGCTGTTTACTTCATCATATGGCATACAGAAACTGATGGCCAATCTACATTTTTTTCATTCTCTCTACAATATTTGTGCAAGAATAAACTTTTTATTTGTTTAGTTATAGAATAATTTATCTACATTAATTTTTGTATAAAAGTTTTTTGTTTGTTTTGTGGAATACTTCCTAATTTTTTTTTTTTATATTTGCTGTATCATGGATATGTATGATTCTCTAACAATTAATTGGGTTAGAGGTTGTGAATTTTCCATCTTGCAACATATATTTGATGGAACATCTCCATAATTTATTAAAGATTATGATACCAAACTAGACTAAGTCCATGATATAGATAACGGAACAATCTGGTGATGAGGTGAAACTGGTCCTCCTCCTCCTCGTAACCAGTCGCGTTGTGTTTTTCTATATTGTGGACTTCTTATAACTTTGTATCATAATCTTTTTTCCATCTCAATTTATTTCCTTTCCAGATACCTAGCGTCGGTTCAGGCTGTCACAGATGCTGCAGTTGCAGCTCTTCGGACCAGAGCTGGTGTTCCTCCTGCTCCTGTGGATGATGAACCTTCACCAAGTGTTTTTAATAGCACTTTTGTCGTAAGTTTCTACATTTATAGCTAATTTAAAGTTGTAGGAGACTCTCTTGATACCAGTATGCTTAGTTAATTTGTTGAAAAATTTGAGGAAAAACTCCCTGCTACATGCTGAAAGGCAGCTTGCAGGGTATTTATATCACTGTAGGGGAAAATTTTTTAAATGAATTATTAAAGTTTTGCTAATCTTTATCATACTTGTGGAAATATACTCTGAATACATTAATTGCTTCACATCAAGTCATCCATGTTCTACTGTGAATGTTATTTCTAAGATGGTTTCATGACTTTTTGATTACTCTTTTTTCAGCCCTTGAAAATGGATGCCATACTTCCTGAGCCTGAACCTGATGAAAGCCTTGGACCAATTGAACCTCCTTACCCTTCCCCAAAATTCAAGCGAAATTACACCATGTATGTTATTCAGGTAAATACATTGGTTATAGACCTAAAGGAATGTTTATTTAAAAAAATTGAGAGTAATTCATAATTTTTACTATGTGAGAAAGAAACTTAGATAAATAATGCACTTCCTTGAAGATTTTTATTCAGCATTATGTAATAAATATATATACTTTTTACAGGGTCATGAAATGTGGAATGAATGGGTGGATCCATTTAGACTCTACCCTCAGCTGCCATTTGATATTCTACTGCCATCTGATGCTAAATTTATAGGTTTGTTGATTATCTTAGATTCACTTCATTATCATGAAATAAATAACTAATTAAAGTACATAAATTTTTGTTCTATATTAAAGCTCTTTCTCAGTACTAATGAATGATATTTTTGAACAGTCGTATAATAATAATTTGCATACATTTCTACTCTGAAATTTTAGGATGTAATCTTGAAATAGTTGATACATTTTAAAAAATAGATATTACAGTGTTTTGATGTCATGGTTTTAGATGTATCCTACCCCACAATACTTGTTATGGACATTTAAATGTAAAGATGCCACCCTAATCACACTTCTTTGGAAAATCATTTTGATATTTAAACTCAACAGCTGATATAAAGCCATAATATGCCAGACTCTGGCTTATGTAGGAGAGGTAGGAGGACCTCATACCTAATGGAATTTTTTATGTACTACAGCAGTCACACAACTCACAGGATAATTACTCTTTTGAGAGAAAATGGCAAACTCAGTGAAAATGAAGCCTTAAAATGTAAATTATGATATTTATGTGTATTTTATTGTATTTAACTTTCTTGTTGCTGTTGTTTACTAAGTTACTGTTTGTTAAGTTAGATCTGGATCACTGAAGCACATGGCTATGCTCCTGAAATATTGGATAGTATTAAAAAGTTTCATTATTTATATGCTCATTTGATTTATAATTATAAAATTATTTTGTATTATTTTTGAAAGGTTCTGGACTTGGTTTTCGTCCAATTGGTCGGGGAGCAGGAGGAGCTGGAAAGGAATTCTGTGAGAGTCTTGGAGGAAATGTTCCTCGTGAGCAGTTTACTATTGTAATGCTGACCTACGAAAGAGAGCAGGTTTGAAGTTGCTTAAAAATTGATACAATAAGTTCTTTAAACCAGCACAGCTATAAATCTTTTATGCATTATCAACATTTATCAATAAGTAAGCATTTGATAACAATGAATTTTTGTGAAATTTTCTGCTTTTATGTAGTGTATTGTATATGTTTTGTAAATTTTACTGTTATATCCTTGCCATCAGAGCATTGCTCCAATTGTAAGTTTTTTTTAACAAAATTAAAAAAATTAAAATTAATTAATGGTTATTGAGTAGCAAATTATAGAGAAGGAACCTAAAGAGGTTTTATGACAAGTTTACTTTATTAGATTAACATATTCACATCTTAAATGTTGTACCCTGAGGAATCACGTCAGCAGTTATGAATAGTCTCTTGTANGAAGGGTCTATGCATTTTATAACGTATAATATATTTGTCAGTTTAGTTCATGAGCTTATCATAGAAAATATTTTGGATACCTTATTGCTGTATGTTGTTGTGGTTACATCCTTAGTAATTCCTTTATTAAGATATTCTCTGATTTCACAGCTACTTTGCTCTTTGAGTCAATTTTGAATGCATTTTCTGGTATAGTCTTTGTACCTTCTATGTTACATTAGATTTGATGTCCTTTCACAGCTCTCTCTTCTCTAGGGAATAAAAAAAGTCTGACATCTCAGTAATGCTCGGTAGCTTGGTAAAGGTTTCTGCATTGCTTTAAAGTTTCTTTGGTATAACCATACCTATAAACCTCAAACTCCACACTCCAACCCAACTTCCAAAGGTGTACTCCTCCTTAAAATACTCAAGAGATATAGACTCCCTTTGACTGATCAAATCTTCCATTGACTACCCCACTTTTTACTTATCACAATGGCTGAATCAACAATTCATACAGTGACCTCTTAACCAACGTTAAAATCGAAAATCATTAAGTAGACCTAAAAAAAATTCCTGTACGTGAAAAGGGCATCCTAGTTTCCTTTGATTTTAAGTCATTTTTATCAATGTTTCTTTAGAAATCACCTATAAATTTCTCAGTGGTCATTAAAGAAAATCCTCTCTGCAGAATTGATAAAAAGTTCGGTTTAGACACGTTGGTGACATATTTGCCATTTTTGATGTATCAAAAAGTAACACGTGTTTTTCTAGAAAACTTGAATTTGAAAACTTTTGAAATGAATAGGACATTAGCATTTTTAGATTGGAAAATAAGTATAACTTTGAACAAATTCAAATTTAGCATTATGGCAAACCTATCCACACAAATATGTACATCCTATAAGGCTCAAATCACCACTTATCAAGTTATATTATACATACAAATTAGCTCCTTTCTGCTCCATTATAAACAGACTGCTAAATACACCACTATCACAAAAAATTCAAATAATAATTAATCCACATCAGATATGTTGCACTACAAAGTGGATGTGACAAATCCATAGTTAAAAACATGAACTCTTGGTAGATAATGATTGTCTCTGAGTTCAGAGATTAGTTGCTATCATTTCTCATTTTTGATTGGTCTCTCTCTCTCTCCATGTCCTTATTATATTTTTAAGATTACTAAAAAATTTCAAACTGTTAATAAGTTAGCTGAAGTTAAATCTCTACCATGTTTGATTTGTACTAAATCATAAATGGTTTTTTAATTTGTCTAAACCTTAATGGGGTTCTATTTTTTAGGTACTTATTAACTCTCTAAGCCGCCTCTATGGACTTCCTTACTTGAACAAAGTGGTAGTGGTTTGGAACTCTCCAAAGCCTCCTCTAGAGGATCTAAGGTGGCCTGATATAGGCGTACCAATTCATGTAAGTTTTTTATCAAAATAAATGCACTTCTATCTATTACGATTCAAAAATGTTGATTTATTTGGTTGAAATGTATGCAGATGAAACTGTTCAGTTTGAAAATGATGTACTATGCTTAGCAAAGTGATGTGCTGTAACCGATGAAACTTGATATGCTCTTGGAGGTTTAACTAGTTATACATAGCAAATAGTGGTAGCTTTAGGATGCAGTTACTCTTAGAAAGTGAATAATGAACAATTTGATTCATGTAACATATTAATTTTATGAATTTATAGCTGTTACCTACTTAACCCCTCAACGACGAGCGATGTAGTCACTATGTTGGGTACGAACTTCACACGATGTTGAGCGACGTAGTGGCTACTTCGTGGTGGCCACCTTCCTGTTTCTATTTTTTTATACATTATAATATTTCTCAATCTTTTAAATTTTGACATAATTTTAAAGAGGAATAATTGCGCTTTTAGTATTAATAAGTACAATTTCTTTTTTCATTTAACATATTTTATTGTTAGTGTTTTTGTTACACAAAATTTTCAAAATTTGTTTTCACACTCTCAGAATGTTTACTGCTTCATATTCTTCTTGAGTCATGATTGTGTGGGTTCTGTGTGTGCCTTTCTTCCCATGATGGAAGTGATACTTAACCAGAGCTTTTAGAAGAATATATAAACAACAACATAAGATCTTTCAACGGCTTGTTTCTCTTTTCCATCACTCCTCTTGACCCTCCATCATGACTGGTCTTATCCCAGGCTTCAGTCGACACTTCATCATCGTACTCTTATTAGACTGGCTGGTCAAAATTAGGCCTACATTTTGTTTCGTCTGTGTACAATATATTTTATTCTGAAGTTGCTTACGAGAGGGAAGCTTGGGCATGATCGAATCTGTGTTCTTGGCATAGTGGAAGCATTCTTTTTGAAGCTCAAAATGCTGTAGTCTGAAAGAAACTCTTCTTGGGTGTGGTATCGCTTGCGAAAGATTTTCCTTTTCTGTGATCACATTGACTTTTTGAGAACTGATATTGTATATCCCTAATTCTTCATTATGGCATCGACAAGTAGGAAACAGCTTTCGGTAAGTAAGGCGGAACTCCTACTGGAATACGAATTGGAGGAGAGTTCTGAAAATGATAGTGACGAAGTGATCAAAGATTGTTCAGAAATAGATGTGATAAAGGAAGATAGCGATGATTTGGAACAGGAATCAGAGAAAAGTTCTTTTCGGAAGGACATACAACATTATGTGGGAGAAAGAGAAACATTAGTCAGTGGCTGTGGACCTCAAGGTAAAGCTTTATTGGTGACCGGTGATTTAGATGCCTTTTAACTTTTCTTCAATGAGGAATTAGTAAGTATGATTGTCAAGGAAAGTAATCATTATGCTGAACAGCATATGACTGGTAGGCCATTCCTTTCCAAAACAACGGTAATGGTAGATGAAGTTCATACAGCATTGGCATCATTCATGTTGATGGGAATAATAAAAAAGCCAACACTTTGTTCACATTTTTCCACCAAAAAAAGAATTTGTCCACGTTTGGATTTGGAGATGTAATTAAAAGAGATCATTTCGTAGTAATATTTAAATTTTTACATTTTACAAGCAACGAAGACATGCTGAGTTATCGTGGACCAGCAGCTGAGGCACGGTGAAGCGGGATTCCTTCCCTGTGCCACCTTTCTTTCATTAGATCTACCTATAGTTTTTTAATGCCTAGTATTCATTTTATACTGAAAAATTAATTTAAAAAATTTGTACTACTTAAATAATACATATGAAAATAGATTCTTTACATTTTCCGAAAGAGGAAAACTAAAAAGTACCGATTTTAGGTAGCAGTGGAAGAGAAAAAAAATTTTAACCAAAAGAAATACTGTAGAAATTTTTCATAAATAAAGTATATTATAACAGTATATACAAAATTCTTTTATAAATGTAAAACATTTCAAATTTATTCAATTTTTGGTTTAGAAGTAATAAATTTTTTAATAAAGATTGAAGAAAGCCAGCAATTACAATTAAATCTCCTCTGACCTACGAGATGGGATTCATTTAAATCTCCTCCAGGCTTTTAGGGTTAATATCACAATATTTATGCATGTATTGGTCATTCAAGCTAATTAGCTCTGTTTTTATCTATTGTGAGCATTTATGTGTGTGCTTTATTATGGGAAGTATAATTTCATCAAGCAAACTCAGGTCTACAATGTTTGGAATATTTAGATATTA
The DNA here is from genome assembly GCA_000376725.2 of Ladona fulva. Classification (NCBI taxonomy): domain Eukaryota; kingdom Metazoa; phylum Arthropoda; class Insecta; order Odonata; family Libellulidae; genus Ladona; species Ladona fulva. Next base: position 3,350,777 of record KZ308228.1, on the reverse strand, counting down.
ACTTGTTTTTTTTTGGAAATACTGATGTAATCCATTACAGTCCTTAGTTGAACTGCTTTTTTAATAACTTCAATGAATGAATAAGCCTGGGCCAATAAATATTGGTATGATTTTGGTTTGTAAATTTTTGAGATTTACATTAACTGTAATTTGTCTTAAATATTTTATTTGAGATTATTTTAACTAATTGAAGTCATCCTCTAAAATTCCAAATTAAAGTACTTGAAGTAAAATTTTTAAGTTTAGCCAATAATCGTCATAAACTGATGATGATTATGCTGATGGGAATTTTTTTTCTTTTCAGGTGGTGAAAGCTAGTCGAAATAGTCTTAATAATCGCTTCCTTCCATTTGATGCCATTGAAACTGAGGCCATTTTGTCTGTGGATGATGATGCTCATCTTCGTCATGATGAGATTATGTTTGGGTTTCGGTGAGTTTTCACTTTTATGCTTTGAGTTTTTTCTTATATCTAGCTATTGTGTCAGAGATGCAATGAATTCATCCTGAATTTTTTTCGTTAGCTTAATATATTTTGGTGTGTTTTAATGGTAATAAAATTTTAGGCAGAATTTTCTTCTAATCCTTATAATTCTTCAATGTGATTAACAATTTCAGTGTTTGGAGAGAGCAAAGAGATAGAGTTGTGGGCTTTCCAGGAAGGTTTCATGCATGGGATTTAAAGTATGGAGGCTGGCTCTACAATTCAAATTACTCCTGTGAATTGTCTATGGTACTTACTGGTGAGTTATACCATAAGGAAAATACATTTCATTCTCTTCAGTTATTGTCATAAAAGAAATCAGTAATTCATCTAACTTGTTATGCCTGTGCAATACAGTTGAAATAAAGTTTCTGGTAATTATAAACATAGTTTTCTTCATTTTTAATACAGGTGCAGCATTTTTTCACAAATATTTTGCTTACCTGTATAGCTATGGAATGCCTCAATCCATCCGAGACAAAGTTGATGAGTATATGAACTGTGAAGACATAGCTATGAATTTTCTGGTTTCTCATGTTACAAGGAAACCACCTGTGAAGGTTAGTTATGAATTTCTATGCAATACCTTGAAAAAGCTTACAGTTATTGGTAATGTATTTCCATTGTTGAGATATTGACTGTTTATGCTATAGTTTTTATTTATAAATATAGCATAATTGCAGGAATCTAGGTTACTTTTTCATGCAAGGGTTTCTTATAGCATCTGAAAGATGCTCAATTTCGAGGTTTAAAGAAGTTGTGTGAAACTCAATTGATGTATATCAAGATTATTATTTTAGCTTAAGATATTGCTTATATCTTGTGGTGTGATTATTTACATGTGCCTATAAAAATATTATTATATACAATTATATGGTTAGGTTATGTTAATTCTAATTGTATGATTAGATCATGTAATTGAGTGAGATTATGTAATTAAGCTGATGAACCTGGTTGCTATTTCATCCAGGTTGTGCATTAAGTGAAGGAATAAAATGATTGACTAAATCACTAAATCAAGTTAAGAAAGGTTGTGGTAAGTTACCAGGAAAGAAAGTTGAGTGGGAAATATTAAGGCACAGGAATTAAGGCAGAATTCTTATAATAATCAAGGTCAATTTTGCAAATTATTGTAATTTTGATTGTCTATACTTACAAAAACATTTTCTGAATTCAATTATTGATCAATATTCATTCATAATCTTTAAGTGGAAATCATTTATGGACTAAAAATGCAGCATGGGAATAGTGTTTGTTTTCTCAATTTTTTTGAAATAGATGATATATTAGGCTCTAGTTAATTCTTTTTTCTTCCTCAGGTAACCTCCCGTTGGACATTCCGTTGCCCTGGTTGTCCTGTTTCTCTTTCAGAAGATGACACACACTTCCAGGAGAGGCACAAATGCATCAACTATTTCTCTGAGGTAAATGGCAAATCTTGAATTCCAGTATTAACTTCATCAGTGACAGAGATATTTTGTCTCTTGATATAATATTTGTGATTAATGTGTTTCCATATCAAATGTAAATGTATGTTCTTTTTAAAGTCAGACAGTTTATGATATCTGATATTTTGTACTTTAATTGTTCAGGACCCTAGTACACAAGGAACTCAGTGTTTTTCTATTGACTACATTGCTCAGTAGTTTTAATCATTCTCAGTTCTTAAAATTTCTTTATTCAGTCTTCTGGATACAATAAAATGCAGGCTCTCTGAGATGCATATGTTACAGGCTTTTCCAACACTTTCATAAATAATCGACTTTGAATATTTTAATATCCCTCATCCAGCATATAGAAATGAATATTAACTGTTGCACTCCTTATAGATTCTCTGTCAACTGTTATTCTTTATTTTAAATTTTATAATATGTTCTCCTTATAAGTTATCTGGTGGTATCATGTTTGGCTTTCTTAAAATTATATTATTGATCTGTTAGTTCAAGTGATTAGAGTCGCAAAAAAAGGGCATGAAAGGTCAGAATTAATTTCAATTCCTTGCTCTTTCTTTCTGAAAGAAATCTGACCAACCACTACCGCAATGGTTTTATTCAGGGTTTAATTTTGTGTTAGAACTTCACACTTTTTCCACTTGGGATTGACCCCACATCGGATCAACACATTGACATTTTTAGTTGCATTGTTATGTAATAATTTTATTTCAGCTATTTATAATTTAGGAATTACCATCATATTTAAAGTAGGAGGTAATTCAACTACTATTGTCACAGAAGAGCTACCAAAACAGCATCTTGAAGAGAGCCAGATGTTGTTGAATAAATTGCTCTGGATTTGTTAAAAATATAAAACTATGTTTATTAAGCTTTATTAATACACGTCAAACTGAAAATCTAAGAAAAATTCAATATTAAAGAGTTGGATGCTACAATAGTTTTGTAGTTCAATTACTGTAGAATGCAAAGGATCTCTTAGATAGTTAGCATGGCTGAATATGATTAAATTCGTTTTATCATTTTTACCCAGGATAATTAGATTTTGAGAATACTGCAATGAGCTGTAGATTTGAAATCTAGACATGGAGATTTTTAATGTATGATAGAAGAAGTCATCTCAACATCTTTAATCCTACAAAAGCTTCTTATATTATTTCCCATTAATTAATGNTGGTAGATCTGTCGTCATGACCAAGCTCTATATTCTGAGATATTATTAGTTTATACTGTGCAAAGGGTAATTGTCTGTATACATTCTATATATTTATTCTTTTATTACTTTTCTCAAACTCCATTATTGCTTATTGATTTTTTATTTTTTGACTGGTCAAATACTGTCATGATAGTTAGTAATCCTCTAGTGATTATCAGATTGTGTTGTTAAGAAATGGGCCCATGCTTTTGTTGTTGAAGAGATAGTTATTTGTTGGTAGTTAATATGCAGATACAGAGATCTGAAGTTTGAGGAAGAGAGTTTCATACCTATCTTTAAACATGTATTTTCAGCTATGTTAACAGCCGGAGTACAAGTTAAACTGTCTTTAAAGCTTCCATTCTGTAGACTTAGGTATGAGTTGTTTTGTATGATTCACAAGGCTAACATCTTGATATTTATGCAGAACCTGATAATTATAATCTGGATTGTAGTGGTGAGTTTGTACAAATAGTAGGTGACATGGATTCCATCATATTCATGTGAAATTAGAATCTTAAATGAGTGACAGTTTATTATTGTATCATAAAATGGCAAAAATCCAAGCTAATGTAAAATTATTTCCAATCTCATGGGTGTGATTGTGGGTTACTTTGTCATTTAACCAACTCGACCACCCGGGAAAGGTATTTCCTCAACATGACATTCTGCATGCAGGTTGCTATCTTTTGGACATTTTTGGACATTAAGCAAAGTCTAACTCTGCCAAATGATGACCTATTTCAAGTTACTTATACCTCAAAATATTGAAATTTCTTTTAAACTCATGGTCATCCTTATTTGAATTTTTGGGAATAGTTTTGTTAGAAAAGGCTTTCAACTGCATAGTTGTATAGGAAATTGAAAACTATAATTTGATGTTGTCACATTGTTTGGTCAGGTGAATGTATACTTGCTAATTTACCAGAGGTTTATATCTAAGTGGAGTCACTAACAGAATTCATAGAATTATCATGCCCAAGTTACGTGAATGAATTTATTTATTTTAAGATCAGTCTTATCATTATGTATTGATTTATTCGTATGAATCTTGGAATCACCGTTTTAAATATACATATTTTATTGGGCAGTATGATAGTTGAATCAGTTTTCTGGATGAGTGGTGCTTTCAGAATATCAAATTCTTTTGTTTCCTTGATGTAATAATTACTACCATACATACATTCTTATAAAATGAATTTTTTCACAAAAAATAAGGCTAAATGACAGGGAGCCTCTTTTAGGAGATTTTCAAAGGAATTTATTTTGATAGATCAATAATACACTCCCAAATATCTTGCTGTGTCTTATACATGGGTGCATTATATACATGGGTATATACAGTATTCTTTAATTGCAGTTCAGCAGCTTGCATAACAACATAAAATGTAAAGGTGAGAAATGAGGAATGTTTTAGCTGGGCAGCTCCTTGAAGGAGACATTTACTAAACCACAAGAGGAATGTAGAGAATTACCATTGTTTGTTGGCAATACTACATCATCAGGTGACAAACAACACAAACCAAACTACATATATACTGAGTAAACCAATGGAAATCTCCGTTTCCTATTTTCTGACTGGTCATTTATCCTGTCCTTTATCCTGTAAATTGCTGTTACTCTCTCCCCCTTCCCTTTTTTCCTTACTATTTTTTTGAGTTTGTCACCTTATTTCACTGGTTCTTTTTCTGTATATATATTGTTTGGCTTATGTTACTTGTCATCTGATGATGTAGCATGGCTTCAAAACTATGGTTATTTTCTGTATTCTCTTGTGGCTTAGTAAAAATTTCTTTGGAGAAGCTTTATTAGTAATCACCTCAGTGTTAGTCCTCAGTCTGTATGATTAATATTTCAAATCTTGATATAATTGTAAGTATTCATGTAATTTGGGAATTTATTAAAGAGGAAATTTTCTATTTACTATTTCCAGGTGTACGGATATAATCCTTTACTCAACACCCAGTTTCGAGCGGACTCCATATTATTCAAGACACGCATTCCACGAGATAAACAGAAATGTTTCAAGTTCATTTGATCAGAACTTGTTGTAATGTGGCTATACTTAATTACTGCTTTAGTACCTCAAGTTCATTTTAAGAGCTTGGTATTCATATGGCAGAAAAGTTTAAGATTGCATTTATCACATGGTTTCCTACCTCACAGCAGATGAACTTGACAATGCATGTGAGTTGTTGTGAGTTTTATTGATTTGACGAAAAGTCTCATTGGCTTGGAATTTTTTAAAGAGGAGGTAAATATATATTTTCTCTCTACAATAATGTTTGGATTCCATTGAATAGTAGGCATCAAACTCATGAGCTGTTGGTGCTATTTAGTGAGCAGACATTTGACTATTTGTGAATGTGGAATTGTTGCGTGTTCGTAGGTAAATTTTTCCATTTATGTTCATGTTAAAGGAGAGGAGTTAATGGAAATCAAGGCTCACTCACCAGAACAATAGGAAATCCTAATCTCAAGCTTCAGAAACTTTTATCAAGATCTCTGTTGAAAAACTGTGTTCATTGGACCTTTGTGCCTTTTCTGGTTTCTCTTTATTCTCTTGAACAGAATCTCTTTTTCTTAGCATGCCTTGATTCCATCAACTCCTGCTAAAATGTAAGCCAAAGATTAAGGTTGTCTTAAAAGTTTTAGTTATTTTTTATTAATTTAAGGTGTATTACAAATAGTGCAAATTACAGTCTTCTAATTATTGTTTTTAGATGTTTTAAATTTTATGCAGCCAATTTTAAAAATTACTTTTGTATAAAAGAATTCCTTATGACTGTCTTATTTGTCTCACAAACTGTTTTAAGATAATAATTGGGTTATACTCGTATAGTATGTGAAATATTTTATTGCCAAAGGGAAAACTAATTTTTATTTTTTTGCAGGGTATAATATATTTTATTTTTTGACTGGTCAAATACTGTCATGATAGTTAGTAATCCTCTAGTGATTATCAGATTGTGTTGTTAAGAAATGGGCCCATGCTTTTGTTGTTGAAGAGATAGTTATTTGTTGGTAGTTAATATGCAGATACAGAGATCTGAAGTTTGAGGAAGAGAGTTTCATACCTATCTTTAAACATGTATTTTCAGCTATGTTAACAGCCGGAGTACAAGTTAAACTGTCTTTAAAGCTTCCATTCTGTAGACTTAGGTATGAGTTGTTTTGTATGATTCACAAGGCTAACATCTTGATATTTATGCAGAACCTGATATAAATAATTTGTATTATTTTTTAGAAAATTATAATCTGGATTGTAGTGGTGAGTTTGTACAAATAGTAGGTGACATGGATTCCATCATATTCATGTGAAATTAGAATCTTAAATGAGTGACAGTTTATTATTGTATCATAAAATGGCAAAAATCCAAGCTAATGTAAAATTATTTCCAATCTCATGGGTGTGATTGTGGGTTACTTTGTCATTTAACCAACTCGACCACCCGGGAAAGGTATTTCCTCAACATGACATTCTGCATGCAGGTTGCTATCTTTTGGACATTTTTGGACATTAAGCAAAGTCTAACTCTGCCAAATGATGACCTATTTCAAGTTACTTATACCTCAAAATATTGAAATTTCTTTTAAACTCATGGTCATCCTTATTTGAATTTTTGGGAATAGTTTTGTTAGAAAAGGCTTTCAACTGCATAGTTGTATAGGAAATTGAAAACTATAATTTGATGTTGTCACATTGTTTGGTCAGGTGAATGTATACTTGCTAATTTACCAGAGGTTTATATCTAAGTGGAGTCACTAACAGAATTCATAGAATTATCATGCCCAAGTTACGTGAATGAATTTATTTATTTTAAGATCAGTCTTATCATTATGTATTGATTTATTCGTATGAATCTTGGAATCACCGTTTTAAATATACATATTTTATTGGGCAGTATGATAGTTGAATCAGTTTTCTGGATGAGTGGTGCTTTCAGAATATCAAATTCTTTTGTTTCCATAAGGGATGAGTGAGTTATACCTGTTAATATTTTTTTATATTTAAATTTGTTTATTATGGTGGTAAAGCATAAAATTTCATAGTTTGTGCTTTAATTTAAAATTACTACAAGTCACTGACTTGGATACATACTCATGTCTTGACAGCTATTGTTTGCAGTGCAGCAAATGCTTTTAATTTTCAGCTAACTCTTATGTGACTTATCTCATTGGAAATGATAGAAAAAGGACGTGGGAAGGTTTCAAATTCAGAAAATGATATCTGTTATTAGTTTTTATGATAGTATGTTTAAGTTGCTGCTTTCATTCATTCCAAAGTATCTGTGAAAATTTGTATTGATTAACAAATTTTGGAAAAATGTTTTTCTGAATTAAGTTGCTGATTTAGTGATGCATCTTTTCCTTCTTATATTTCATTTTAAGGAAGAGTAGAAAAGTATTTTTATTGTGATTTTTAGCTTAAAGCTGATCGGAAAACTAATGTTCTTCCAGTTGCAATCGATAAAACTTAAACATGTATTAAGTATTACTTCTGAGAAACGTATCAAGGCAAAGTTGTGTTAAGATATTCAAATGTTTGTGAGCAATTCCTGGGTTACTTCATGTATTAATGGATGCTTTAGGGTATCTCATGGTTTGAGAATCGAGGCATTGAGAGTTTTATTTATTCAGCTATGCTACTCTCCAATGGTTTGTTATATGATTTTGATAATTCTAAATAAAGGTCATAATATTTCAGTTTTTGATTCTGTGTATTCTTAACTTCTGAAATGTAAGCTAAAGTAACAGGAAGACTTTTTGGTGCAATAATTTCCTTTGTTATAAAGGACAGAGAAAGTGTTGTGCACAATTTGAGAGTAAATAAGGTATACCTCCTGTTTAAGCATATTGTTGCTCAATGATATTCTTGACAGATTTAATACTGAAGTAATCATTTACAGGCAGAAGTCCTACAGCTTGGCAATAATATTGTGTGATTGCAGAGTGTGTTATTATGAAGGGCTTTGTGGTGGTGTGCTATAGTTTTACAGGAAGTTTTCATAGTCTACCTCGGTTGCGTTTCATTTTCAATCATCCCTTGCATATACATGTCTACACAAGTCATATTTGTTACCGCTCTTCCTACCTATATTGGAAATGGATAAAGAAATGCAGGAATTGAGATATAATCTTGAAAATATTGAACTAATGAATAAAAATGTCAGTCAATTTTATTAAATTTCACTTTTATATGGTCTATTTTATCATGTACTGATATGGAATGAAAAATTCGGTAACTGAAGTAATTCTTAATAAATTAAACCTTAATCTCTCATTTGTAATTGCTATGAAAATTACAGGATAATTTTCTTTCATTCTGAGGATGTTTCCTGAATGTTTTATGATCGAGAATAGCTGCAAATTCAGTTACCTAATGTAATTTTGTTGATAGCAGTGTTTTATATTATCCTTATTTTTGCATTCTTTTCCTGTTATGGATGAGGTTTATAATACTTGCATGGGACCATTTGAAAATTATAGATTCTCAAGCCTAGTTTACTAATTGGTATTGCTCAATTGCTTTCAATTCTTACCTTTGTGCAGTTTTTTGTGAGACTGTTACCAGATTGTAGACCAGGGGTGATCATAATCACTAGAATTTTGTTATTCCTTTTGTTGTTCATAAATCATTCAGTAGACATATAGATTTTGTGAATTATATTGTTATAACTTATGTAAATTTTTATACACCTAAATCACTGTGTTAATTTTCAAGTTGTAAAAAAATGTACAAATATTTTGTGTGAATGAACAAATTTTGATGAATTTGCAATGTCATGAAGTAATTTAAAAGTTTTCTGTGAAGCTTCTTTTACTGAAAATAAAAAGAGACAGTGAAGTTGGTTTTATTTTCTGTTATGTCTAGATAGTTCATCGTGGATTTGGCTCTTATTTTTCTTTGGTCTTTCATGCTCCTGGTGGAAGGAATGTGGTGCTGTATATATTGCATAATTTTATTAGTTCAGTATTGTTAGTGTACTTCAGAAAATTAATAGAGTGACTAAATTTTCATAATCAAGGCTACTTTTTTCTTTCATAAATAAGACTGAGAAGATAAATAATATCCTTGTTGGAAGTTGCCAAATGTATTGGGAAAAAGCCCTGCTAAGATCCACAAAAGGTATTCGGATTTCCTGATTGTACTGTGTGATCAAAATTGTTTTGGTAGATCTGTCGTCATGACCAAGCTCTATATTCTGAGATATTATTAGTTTATACTGTGCAAAGGGTAATTGTCTGTATACATTCTATATATTTATTCTTTTATTACTTTTCTCAAACTCCATTATTGCTTATTGATTTCCACTTGGCTAACTATAAAATTTTGCCACATCACCCCTTTTTGTCAATTAGTCTTCTTTTATCCAATTTGTTTTTTGTATCCCCATCTCTTTGCTACATATTTTCGTTTATTATTTTCCACATACTTTGATATTCTTCCTGTGCAAAATAAGAAGAATTTTAAGTACCATATATTCATTTATCAGTGCCTTGGTGTCCCTGTTGCCAATAACCTAACTCATTGTTGAACTTGAATAATATCTTTGATTTATTCCACTTTTTATGATTTTCTTGTTATTGAAATTCTATTCTTATGGAATCCAATGCCTTTTCTGCACCCGATTTTATCCTTGTTTCCCATCTTCCTCAAATACATCACCAAGATGTAGAAATATGTGTATTTAAGCTTACTAAGTCACCTAAATGTAGTTATTTTCTAAATTTACATGATATCAAAGAAATCTTTTGTCTGCATAACTGTTTTTTGGCGTTGTTTGTTATTATACATTCCTCTTCATTCACATATAATAATGATCATTTCTACAAGAACACTTTAAAGAGAAGAGCTGTTAAGGAGGAGGTTTGTGGACAGGAAATAATATAAATTACAAGGGAAAGAGTGGAGGTTTTGAATGTAAATGTGTGCACCGAGGAAAAATCTCCAAAGAATAATCATTTGTCTATGAAGTCTCCCAAATGGTGTGTGTGAATGTTTTGGCAAGGCAACATAGTTGGAAAAGTCATCCAGAGGACCTGGGTTGATTTCTAGTCTCACACTATATTTATGTCCATTTTTTCTAAGAATGTAATTGATGTAAGGTTCTAACCCATTAGAAGGTAAAATATAGATGAGGGGAGTATTTCACGGTTTTTATTGAAGACTTAGTAGGGGGCTTCCTTGCAATGATTTATCTATCAGGTGTTTAATACATGCACTAAATACAATTGAGAATAGCCAGAAAAATTTATGGGAGAAAATTTCTTATCGTCACCCATTAAGTTAATAAAAGTATTTATAAAATTTCATGTCGTTACTGGTATCAAAATTTTTCTAGATTTTCTCTTATATCATTTACTTGATATGTCATGCGCGACTATGTAAGATAGTTTAGAAACTTCCATCCATCTTCAATCTTATACACGCGTCACTCAAAAATGTTTAATATCTAAAATTAATTTTCGAGTTTATAAATTTTCTGTGTTTTAATAATTGTTGATGGATTCTTTAATTCAAAATACATGCATGATATGTACATCGAATTAATTACGACGAGGATCGTAGAAATCCGTTCGTCGAGTAAACGAAAATGGGCCAACGTTTAAATCATATTATTTTTGATAGTTCTAAAAGGAATGCAAACTCAATAGGCAGGAACTGGCGAAAATCCGCGTTATATTAGTGCATGAATACTTATACCTATGTCTAAGTAAGCACAATTTTAAGGAGAGCCGCGGAGTAACTGTCTAATGGCGTGGCAGCTCCCACAAGAATTCATTCGCTTACTTCGAAGTCAGACACCTTACTGCATATGTATGGTTTCAAATCATTCATGAATCTGCTGTTTTATCATGAATTAGTTACTGTGTTAGAGAATCAACTGATGCATTTTTGTCAATGATTCATATTTTGGAGGTAGATTCATTAGCCTAGATACGTGGTTAACTTACCCTATCTCATACTATAGATAGTATGCTTGGCAGAAGTTCAGCGTTCAATCAGTTGAAAGATAAAAATTTTTCCAAAACATCCAAGTTGTTTGGGAATCACCTTGTCTAATTACAGATGTGGAAGCATGATTCCCATTGATTTAATCCTGTTTGTAATGGGCCGTGCGTGTATTTCGGCCGATGCCGGATATTTTTTCGTCCTACTTAGTGTTGGGTTTTGCAGTATTACCTGATAAGTACATGATAATCTATATTCAGATTTTCGATGATTTTCTCATTTTATTTCTCCATAGAGACCATAACATCTTAATGAATGTTATTATCGTCTGCGATTCATTTCGTCGATATTTGTGCAGCAGGGTTGCCTTTGAATATGAAACTTATTTTACCTTGTTGTTTGGTTTGCTTTATTTCTATCAAAATTAGTCTTATTTCTATCGACTTTTTAGAATACCAGATTTGATTTATTTTCACGCTGTGAATGTATGTAGGATTACCTCTGAAAATGAAAAAAAATTTTTTTGGGAAGTGACCCAGCCCAAGGATCTCATAAGATATTTTTTATTCATTGTACTCCGGATTTTTTCCGGTTTTGTTTTTACTGATTGCTAATTTGTTATTCGAAATTTTATCCATTCTGAAAAGTCATCTGTATTCAATTTTATGGAAATTTTCCGCTTCACACAACTTTTTGACATGTTTCTGTTTTAGTTTCTACATCGCACACAAATGTATACATTTGGTGCGATTAACTGAAGCCATCAGGTACTTGACATATTAAATGTTAAGATGATGTGGTTATTTTTTTGCTCATGTGTTGCAGAATTCGCTACTTCATCCACATCCTCACGCTTCAGTCTCTTAGAATTTGAACAATCCAGGTCTGCCCTCCGATTTCTTTAACTTTTATGCGCTGGCCCAGACCTCGAATTGTTTCAATGTATGTACAACAACGGTAAGATGCGCGAGGAACGCATTACCTCTCGTAAAAAGAAAAATGAAGTAGAGAGAAAAAGAAGGAAAATACTGCTAGAAAGTAAAACGCAGCCCATCAGTGATTTTCATGAAAGCCCCAAGACACAGGGTTATCTCTTTTTTTATTCTTGAGTCACTCTATTTCTCAAACCTTTGCCTTTAATTCCAACGAAAACGTTGTACCGATAAAATGGTTTATATGGGTATTTCTCCCTTAGGGTACTGAGGATCAGCACTTTTAAACATATTTTTCAAATGTTGCTTCTCTCAATAAAATATATATATTAAAAGATAATGGAAGATATCTGGATTTCTTAAAGATATTGTATAATTTATATCGATTTAAAATTTTGGGATGGTTGCAATATTTTTTTTGCACGATGTGATTTTAACTCCCGAGACATCTGATACCAGTAATGAATTAAAAATATTACTTACGTTATACATATTTATGAAAAGAGATCACTATGTGCATTTAGAGTATTTCTAAATAATTTATTTCTTACTTAAAAATTATCGAGCATAACGTGTACTAGAATGTGAATAAATGAGCTTTTTGGGTATCCTTGTCTGCTTGGATGGAAGCTAACTTTGTTAAACTCTTAATTATTTTAAGAAATTTTCAGTTAGAAAAATATGATGTATAGATAGATTTGAAGAGTCTTGCGCTTTTCATTTCCTCTAAAGATTACAACCTAGGGACTAGAGATATTCTGAGGTGAATTGAACGATATCTATTTTTATTTGAATGAAGGAGTACGTACCTGCGCAGAGGGGAATATTTATAGGTGACTCAAGGATACTTTAAGATCTTAACCATTAGCTTTTTTTCGGTAATACATTTCTAATCGTGATCACTTCATAAGGATTTTAAAAAGCGATGTAACAAATGACGTATAAACTCACCTTTTCCATGCATTATATTTTTGAACTAGTTAGTGGTGACAGTGAGGAGTACAATGTAATTAGAAGGAATAGTTTTAGAAAATCTTCTGGATGACCTCCGAAATATTTCTTTCAAAAGACGACGATAAAGCAACTTTTCAAAGAAGAGAAGATACATCAGGGCATAAGTGATTAAAAAACATTCAGACTTAGCAATGAAATACGTGAAGCCTGTTCGGCAACTGTATAAACAAAGAAAAAGACATATTTAATGAAGTCAACTATTTCATGTGGTTACAACAATTTTATTAAAGGCCATGGTCGTTAATAAAAAAATAACTCATTAAAATATCTGATATTATCTATTATAAGAAGTAGAAGACAAATATAAACGCGTTAACATGTAGCATATTTTGTACGGTATGAAACTCACTAAGTAATTATCTACGTAGTAGTGAAAATCTTGTCTATCCTAATTAAGGTCAAGAAAAAAAAACTAAAATTGGTTTTTTTAAGAGTGTGCATAGTTAATATTTCAGGAACTATATAATGTAACAATTATTCATTCTATATTTTCTGCAATTTATTTCCGATTATTTATGCATTATAGTGAATATGTTATTTCGTATAGATGCTATTGTATAAAAGAAGCCTCTTGAAAAGCAATTAACGCTTAGCAGGATGTATATGCATCAAAATTAGGTTAAATGCTAAGAATTATAAAATATTATTTCCGAACTAAACTATTATGCCAGTGAAATGAGTGATTATAAACGTATTCAAGCTAAGTAAGTTTCCTGCAGGATTGAATCTATCGGAAATATCACGTTTAAGGATTGAAATCACATATAGATAACAAGTCTAAATACGTAATCAAATCTCACCCATTTTATTTTTTTATATTATCTGATGGCGTGAATGCATATCATTCCTTCGTATAATTAAACGACGAACCCAATATATTGAGTGAAATATTTCCTAACAAACACATACGAATGGACAAAAATATTCTGAGACATTTCATCAACATATATTATTATGTATTGCCTAAAACAGAGTTGGGAGATCTGATACCTATTCAGGCTTTCTTTGCGGCCTTTTCTTCACTTCCTGAAATTTATTCACGTATTTTAAAATGATTTCGTTTCAGGTCACCTTTATCCAGCCTGGTGAACATAAAAAAGAGAATTGCTCATGCTTATTGAATAACGAAATTCGTTTCCTTTGCACTATTTCGATATCGAACAATTTGAATTTAAGTAGTACGCCTCCCATGTGCGGCCTGGTGACTTCTTAAGTAGTAGAATGGTCTCTCTCCTGGCCTTGCGTTTTGATATTTATCTATCATTTTAACTAGATATGAAGACGTTAATTGTCTTCATGTTTCAAGGAAGGGAAGTAACAGCTGGAATACTGGAAATCATTCTATTTATTTATTATTTTATACTTTAATATTTCTATTTACTTATTCTATCATTGCGAAAAAAAAATCAGCTTATTTCTCCAAATATTTGCCATGTAACCCACGTCCATATACCCGCCATCCTGAAAGAACCGCTTCTTTCGTCCTTACAAGTGAGGTAACGCTGAAGATTACCACGAGTGCGCGAGTGGCGCTGCGCTACATTTTTTGAAGAATTTTCAATTCCACTGCGGCAGTGATCATTAAAGATTTCAATTCGTGCTATAAATATCAAAAACGTTTTTGCGGGTTGGTTTTGCGGTTACGTCGGGTTGCGCTTCCTTTAAGTTTAGCGCTGCCGATCACGATAACAAAAATAGGTGCCGATTGCAAATAGGCACTGCATTTATAATTTAATTTATGGGAAAATTGCAAAGCGAAGAGCATAGCGGTTGAAAATGAAAGTTACGTAAGGGGTTTTATTATTTTTTTGTGGCTTGATTTCTGATTGCATGTTCCTGTAATTTTCCATGGAAATATATAATGTGAGAATTGTGAGCTAGTATATTTATGTAATGATGCGTGCACTCTTCGCTCTGCAAACCGAAGGAAAGGAAATATTTTTAGAGCATTTCATTCGGCAGTAAATCAGATCACATTTCAAGCAATACACATCAAAGCTTTCAGTTGAAACTTCATTTCTGCGGAAAACGATCCCTGCCTCGAATTTTTTCGTGATTTTGAGCAAGCTGAATATTTCACCGTATTAAAATATCTCTTACTCAATTCGTCATTCATGAACATTTTTGTATTTCTGTGTACAATTTCTTCCATTTCATTTTAAGTTTGTCGATATTCAAGAGAAACAATATCTGCCTTAATCATGCTTTTCAGAAAATTAAAATAAATCCTTTTTTTCTGAAATATAATTCTAAATACACACTCCGAATCTGGTTACTTGAATATGGTTGATAGCTGATGACTTTAGCTCATTAGCTATTTTAGCTTTACAATAAAATTTGAAAACGCCATCTTTACGGGACGGATAAATGAAAAGTAGGATTCTATGAATAACTTGCATTCTTGGTGATTTTTACCATTTTAAATAGCTGAACACTAATAAAAAATCAAATGAAACGGATCAAGATGACGATATCAATTACTTTGCACAGGATAATGTGAGAGTTATCGTCGTCAATAAGATGATTGCTGCAATGGCCGAAACTGGTCTTAAATGATAAAAAAACATATGTGGAAACTATCCATCTGTAAATAAAATATTCAGAACCAAGAACCTCAACTCCTCCTCCATTAGCTACCAAATATTTGGAGAGGAAACGAGGCTTACCACGATGAGTGGGGTAGTTTGGTTTTGCTTTCCTTTTGAGCCAGAATGCTATTATTTGAACAAGTTCACCTACGTGAAGCACTAAGGATAAAAGTCTTCACGGCATTCAGGAAGGAATGAGTAAGATAAATGCTGTCACCAAGCATAACCAATAGGATTGTACTTCAATTGTATTCTTTCGATAGCCAAAGCGGTCCCGAGTTCGATTCCCGGTGGGGGACCATATGTAAGCAATGACCTCAGCCGTCGAAACACTTTTAGCAGCACTACTACACTTCATTCTTCAGTATCTCTAATTTCCTAAAATGAGGGGATAAAGTGTGACAAATGTAAATAAAAGATCAATTTTCCTCTACTCAGATGCTAACAACAAGTGAAAATTATTCGAATCAATAAGATTTGCTTGCAAGAAAATAGTTATCTACCCACTAAAATTCGAAGATTGTGAGTCATTTTATATTTTGCGATTGATTCACATGATATTAATTTATATTTGCATTTTTAATTGCGTTGTAATCGGGCGCTGTTCCTAAGACATTTCTATTTAGTCAAGGAAGCATGCTCACTGAGAAAGAAACACAGGAGAAAATTGTAGGAACTTAAGACAAATACTCGTGGAATGGAGCATTTCATTTTATCATAAGGCAACGCTTCACAGATTTTTATGTTTATTCAGTCCGGAGCTACGACAAACGCTTTATCTCGACGTTTAATAACTTTTGCCCGGTTTAACCACGCGATTCTAAGACCTGACAATTACCTAAACAAACGACGAGATGAAAAGTGGAAAGAAGTCGCTACTGGCAAATTTGCGATATTTCTTTTAGCTGGAAGGGGCACTTTATCCCACGAGAGGGAGGGGAGCTGGGCCTTAATGGAGAAGTATACTGAATGGCCGTCATATAGAGGTTTCCCTAAACGAGTTTACTTACTACAAACATATCGCACGTAACAGGGTCGGCAATGGGGTGTATGATGAGTTTTGTGGTGCTCTGGCCTCCGAAAGAATTCCGAATTTATCGTAAGCGTGCATCCACGTAGCACGTCTGCCCCCAAAGGTGCGCCTTTCATTTCGCCAAGCGTTCGTGCTCCACTCTCGGTGCACGGGGTCGGGTTTTGTAAACATCTTTGTTTCCCTCTTACATTGACACAATTTTCCGTGCATCCCGTTTTCAGTAATAGAAGTTTGAGATCCTTCAGAGATTCCCTTTAAAATGTTTTATTATCGCCTCTGATGCTCTCACGGAGATTTTATTGTATTCCGGCGTGAATATTACGGATCCCTTGTTTCTCATTTGCTAGGCGTTCCTTTTAACACATTATTCTCAAACTAATAACGTACGACTGACAGTGTGCAGCAAACCTACATCGAAGTCCTTGAAGGGGAGAAGTGTTGTAGAAATTTTCACGGCTCAATTACTTTCCATTCGTATTAAGGAAAATTCGCTAAAATATATCTAGGTGTATGAAGGTATTTTCATGACGTAAAAACGTCAATTCTATGGAAAGATTTAAGAACTTATGCTATTAGTAGAGTGATAAGGGATCATTCCTATGGGTAAATATCATCTTCGAATTCAATGTAAAATAGACTTACAATAGTGGTGATGCTAAGATATTTTCATTAGAGAACACATCAGGAGTCCTTAATCTAGCGATGTTAATTGTAAAATTTTAAAATTTTCACGAAATTAGTTTCCTTACTTGGATATACAAGTAATCTCCAATTTTCACTGAAGGCCTTCGAAAATTATGGAATGATTTTTACTTTTAAATACAAAGCATTGCAATTGCTGAATCGATGTTATGATTTACGTTTGGATTTCATATGATTAGCTATTGCGATAGCAGCTTTAAAGAAAACGCACACTGTACATTCAGTACTACAATGCTGCTTTTTCCGTGAGGCTTAAAGCTCAGCAGGTCATGATTTCGTTCAGTTCTGAAGATTAGCTACCGTTGTGAACAATAAAATGTCCTCAGTGTGAAAGTTTTTCAATGTAAATTTCCCACGAACTCGCCATTTGGAAGCGTTTATAAGCGACCGTAACTATGGTCCCTGATGGAAGCTGAAATTTCTCTGAGTGTTAAGTATATCAGCAATAGCTTCATCGTCTGTACTTCGGTAGCTCATCAATTTATTATGAAAATATATGTTGTTTTCCTTGCTATATTTCTGGATACTATAACACGAACTTAAATTTTTCTCAATAAACACCATTCAGCTGATATCACAAGGGCTAAATTAGTGAATTATAATGCAACAGAAGTTGATAAATGCCGATATGAGCGAATATCAGAAACATAGACATAAGCATGAACCAAAGGGAAGTTACTTACAGAATTTTTCTAATAATCGAAATAGATTTCGAATTTAAGCGATTACTTATAATCTGAATTACCTAATCTGAAATTACCTACCGTCATTTGAAATAACGCGAGCCTAAATTGTAGCTTAGCCTGTGTAAAATCACAAAAAAAATAGGAACGTTATTTCTAAGTTTGTCTAAACGCTCTGTGAGATTTGATTGTATCGATAGAACCTCTTCGTAAGAGTAACTACTAACTCACGAAATGGTCTTGGCCTCTATTTTCTGCTGAGACAACATCAACGTAAAGTTTTCATGTGTGACCTCATTGGTAAAATACGTTCGAATTCAAATGATTAAGTTTTTTAAATTTCAACATGTCTCGAGCGTATGAATGAGACAACTCGTTTCGTTCAAATTTGTAAATGATATTTCCAGTTGCGCCGTTTGCATTTCTAGGAACAGCTCCCCCTCCGAGGGTCCACTTCATAATTTCATCTTGGCTTACTTTCTTTGAAGTCAAAGGCGAAATTTGCGGCTCTCTCTCAGAAATAATAATATATCAAATTGACGTACACAATAGAAATAAGAAAGTTAATTTTTAAGAGGGCACGAATTTCTTAGTGATATCATAGAGAAATAATGTCTTTAAAACTACCTATAATTTGACGTTTATGAGGTATCCGGAGTTATTTATGGCCGGGAAGAAATTCATCGCAAAGGAGTGCCGGAAGAAATAATTTCAGTTGATCGTTTAGTGCAACTAGAGGTGTAAAGCTTACTATTTTTATGTTGCTGCAAAGATATCGCACGTGATGAAAATAGCGCTTCATTTTGCGGGGGACGCAGAAATTAAGTACTTTACACTTAAAGCAGTACCTTAGAGGCAGAACTAAAGGAATATAATTGCTTGATTTGGAGAGTAGGGTTCTGTATTTGTAGTAAGTAGATTTGTGCGATAAGGAGAGAATTCATTGATCGGCGATAAAAATATCATTATTGGCTAACGGCTATCGTTAGAGATTGTATGACCGAAATCCGCTTGAGAAGTGTACATTAGTTGGGAGCTCTCGGAAAGCAAATGTATGTATTTTGCCGCACTAACGCGATTCTTGACTCCTTGAGACACGTTCCTCATCCTTCTCTACGGCCCTTTTCCCTCGATAACCGACCAACTCCTTGCATCACAATCCATCGTTTTCTCTACTTTTCCCTCCCAAACCAAGTACTACCAACTCTTCCTCATCGTCTCCCCTTCCTCAGCCACTGACTTGCGATAACCTATCCTCTTCTCTCTCTTTCTGTCTCTCCGTGCCTTTTTCTCTATCTCTCCCTCTCGCCTCGCCTCCTTCATTCACCGACACCAGCGCCACTGGCGGATCAATACTCGCCTCTCCGCCCGGTGACGTCATTGCTATTCCACACGCCATTGGTTTAGATTTAACGCATCCTGTTATTTATTAACCCTGCATGAATGAGTAATGTTGAGTGGATCTGAAGTTGATGGTAGGAAAAAAAGAGGTTTATGTAAACTTTTATTACGAGCGGGGTGGGGGGGAAATATTCGCAGTCCGTCACAACGTGCGACGGCGAAAGGTATTTTTCCCCCTTGTGTACTTTCCTCGCCTTTTTGCCTACTTTCCTTCTTTATTTCGATGACCACCATGATTGCTTTTCGTTTCCCTCAACGTTAAAGGGGGGCGGGGCTCTCAGATAACGCCGGAATGTCCCACGGGACCGTCTTCTTGAAGGAGGTCTGAAGATGAGGTCGTTTTCGGGACTCGAACAGCGACAGGAGCCGTTCTTTTTATTTCTCCGAGACCATTTTCCACGCCGAAAAAGTCAACTCCGAGAGAGGTACTTTCCTTCCACGCGCAAACAATTTCCCAGAAAAATCATAGGAGGATTGTCTCCGTGTATTTTTTCCGTATGGAATGGGCGGTGACATAGTCTCCCCCACACTCCCATAAGGTCCTTCCCATTCCGCCTCTCGAGCAAACCCCACCTCCCCAAAAGCCTACAGAACTCTCAGAAAAGGCGTGGCGGCTACAACGACGTGGTTCAACCTCTTCGTTTCGGAGGTCTGGAATAAAAAAGAAGGAATTAAAGGATCGGGGGAGAGCCTTGTATGCATGTCCACGAGTGGAAACGAAAAAATACCGGACGAGAGAAAAGATAAGATGGTGGTTAAGTCGAGGATGGAAGAGGCTACGGGGCTCTCCAGCGGGAACGAGTGCATGAGATATTCTTCCTCCGGAAATAAACAAGCTCAAGGTTCGACTTCTACCGACGCTAATTCCCTTCCTTTCTCCCCCTCTGCGTTTTCGCTGCGATTAGAAGCGGAGGAACGTTAAAAATTAAGCTCCCCGCTCTTTTTCCTTTGCCGCCGACGTACATCCCTTTTTGTTTCGGCAGATGAAAAGGGAAGCGCGAGAAATCCCACGCCTGCAGGTGTAAGCGGGACGGGAAGTATGTGGACGAAAAAAGAACAAAAGCGATCGAGAGATCGTCTCCGGAGTCGAGGAAACCAAAGAGAATTAGTAAACTGAAAGCCGACAGCCGACAGCGAGGGAAAAAAGGGTGACGCGAGCGACGTCGTAGAAGAACGGAAATCCCGTCTGGAAAGGCAATCGAAACTGCGATAAATAGAAGGATAATCTTAGATTGCATGTACGATAGTTAAGAGGATGGTTCATATTTCGTCAGATGAGTAAAAAAAGGCCAAAAAGAATTATCTATGGAGAGATAAAGAGATGAATCTGATGCTCCACGTCCAATAAGATCGAGGCACACCGCTCTAGAAGGAGGTACATGGAGGATAAAATAAACATATCGGAGGGTTCGAAAAAGGCGGAATATATGGAGAGATTAGCGAATCTCTCCTTTTTTCCAACGTTTCGGCAGCGGGATATCGAATGACATCTATGTCGGAAATGTCGAAAAATGCGCAAATCTCCCACTCTTAAATATGTCGGCCGCTCCATAGGAAGAGAATTGGGTGTGGGCGAACGGAGGTAGAAAGTGAGAGGAGACGGAGAGGGGAAGCAAAGGAGAAGATGGGAGGAAGAGAGAGTGAAAGAGGCGGAGGATAAGGCGTCTACTTGAGGGAGGAAGACGAAAGGGGGGACGGGGAGGGGGGAAAGACCGAGAAAAAGAGGGTGTAGCATTATAAGGAGAAAGGCTTTTTTCCGTGCTCAAGACGGGCTGAAAACGCGGGACCTGGAAGTCGCTTCTTCCCCGAAAGACGGACTTGCATGCGCGACGAAAGAAAACTTGCCCGTTTCCGCGGAGACAACGCGATCGAAACGTTTATGATTTTTTTGGGAAAGAAACAGATGAAGGACGAAACGGGTCGCGGTTTAGGAGTAGCATATGTATCCTCCACAAAACAGTAAGTGCGCGAGAGGCGGAAAGCGCAAGGGGGTTTTCACCCTTCTTTTTTTGCCCTCTCCTCTGCCGCCGCTGCCGATTCCACTGCCCTCAGGTGGCTGTTGGGCTCAAACACACCCACACGCACACTCCTCTGGGGTTCGGAGCGGGCGGTGTTAGAGAGAAAGGGAAGCAGAGAGGGGGAGAGAGAGGAAAGCAGAAAGAGAGATAGAGCGCTCCCTTGCTGGAAAGTGGGATCTTTCACTCCGAGTGTTGGCGAAGGGAAAACATGACGAGAAGAAGAGACGCTGGCGAATACTCACTAAGCTTTCGAGTCCAAAGGGGAAAGGCTGTTGGCGTTGCACGGGCGGTTTGACCGAATAATATCGACTCTTCCCGAGGGGCACACTGAAGGAAGGAAGAGAGAAGGATCCTAGCGCAGTTTTCCGAAAGGCACCCCCGGACGGAAAGTGTTTTCTTCGGCACGCGAGTACTTCGCGTCACGTACCCACCCCCTTTGCTCCTCCCCCTCCCTCGCAGTGTGGTTCTGTGCAGTCTTTTGTTTCGCCGTGACTGGGGCAGTGGGGTTGTCGGTGGAGCGGCCTGGAAACGTTTCGTACCTCACGCCCGTTCCGTTGGATGGCGGTAGCTGGCCCGAAAGGGGGTGTGACCCAATCGGATTGAACGCTTCGGTGGTGGTGCCGCCGCTTCTCCCAAGGACTCCGCCGACCTCGAGGAAAACGGTGGTCTTTTTTAATGGGGTCGTCGCCACCCGTTCGACGTCAACAACGGAACAGCACTCCCGGTCGTGCGCTTGGAAGTACGTCCGCATCGTTGGCGAGGGAAGGCCCGCGTTGAACCCTACCCTTTAGTGGCCGACTCCGCGAGTGCTGGTGGTTTTCCGAAGGGTACCGCCCATTTTACGCTCGGAGAGTACATCCCAGTGTGGTTTTAAAATGGGAGGAGCGGCCTTGTCGAGTGGAACGGTGAAATAACGATCGTGTTTGATTCAAATCACAAATGTCGTCGAATGACTCGTGACCCTCGACGTGGTGTCGTGAGGCGGTAGGAACTGTTCAGTTCTTTTCCCGTTGCGAGAGGGGATGGACGGTCGAGACGGTCTCTGGTAGTTTTATCTTTCGAAGACTGGTGTCGGTGGAGTGACTTTTTTCGGAGGGGTGTCCGAGGACTCCCTGGCGCCCCACGCTGAACCAAGTGTGACAACAATTGATAACACGTCTCGGCGCGACGGTGAATTTCAAGCAGTGCATCACCCGTCCCAAATCTCTCTCCTCTCCTCCCCTCTTCACTCTCCCCTCTCGTAAAGTGGGGGGACCGGGAGGGGGAGGGGAAGGGAGGCACCGATTGATAGCAGGAGAGGAGATACGGGAAAATTTCGTGTGTTTGTGTTCCGCTGAATAAAAAGGGGACTCGCCGTCGTACATAGGGAAGCGATCTAGTGGAGTTTTCTTTTTGGGGGATCAGGGGGGGGGGGACGGGGGATCCATCACAAGGAATTGCCCCTTTTACATCGCTATGGGATTGACGCGATCCACGCATTGGTCGCCTCCGGCCTCCGGTTTGATGGGGCTTTGGAGGGGACAGATAGGATCTCGCGAAGGTGGGCTTGTTGGTTGCAGCGGGGGCGGTGGAGGTGGTGGAGGCGGAGACGGAGAGGGCGGTGGGGGCCGCCAAGTTGGGTGAACGAGGGAAAAAAATAATAAGAACGGGAGTTCTTAGCGGAGGAAAGGATATGAGGTGGGGTAGGGGGAAGGGGGACTTTATAAGTGTCTCCCGCTTCGCAGGACTGAGCCCCCCCTGACCCCCCTCCTCTGCTCGTCCCCACGTGCCCTGCCCCCATCTCCCCAAATCACACACTCCCCCTAACGTCCTCCGGTTAGCTCGCGTGTGATGGTGTCGACTGGCGATGGTAATGACCGCCATTCGATTGGAAAAAAAGTTTACACATGTATAAAAAGGAAGCCGATTTATACGTATTCGTACACGAGCGCCCGCG
Source organism: Ladona fulva (assembly GCA_000376725.2). Lineage (NCBI taxonomy): Eukaryota > Metazoa > Arthropoda > Insecta > Odonata > Libellulidae > Ladona > Ladona fulva. Next base: position 3,327,384 of record KZ308228.1, on the reverse strand, counting down.
TACGTCCGGATGTGCGGTAGCACACGCGGCTATGCATTGACACACGCGCGGGTTTATTTAGCTCCCATTTTTTCCTGTCCTTAAACGAATAAAGTTTTTGGAGAGCTATGGTACGGGAGGATCTTTGGAGCTGATTCCGTGCCGTTTATCTGGGGGAGTGTTTGGGTAGGGCGCGAAATAGATCGAAAAAGAGAGAGAGAGCAGTATCTCGCGGAGATATTACATCGCCCTGTCAAGGCGCTCAAAATAGTGTCGGGAGATAAACAAAAGATTTTTTTGGGTTCCTCTCCGTAAGTCCCCCTAAAAACCTTGTGGTGTTTCTTTCTGTTTTGGTGAGCAACTTCGATAAAGCTTTTTACACCGCTGATTTTTTTATACGCGCCGAAGCTAAAAGGTATCATAAACCCTCGTAGGACCTTATGTTGTTCCATAAAGTGTGTGCTTCGACCCTCGCCTAAAGTCCTTCGCTGTTAATAAATTTTCCTTAGACTTCCCTCGACGAACATGGACATTTCGTGAGATTTAGGAAGGAAGAGAAGGGTGAACAAGAAGAAGACAGCGTAAAATCACGAGGTCGGCGAGCGCGCGCGGTTCAACATTAACGGCGTGCTTTTGTTTTTCTTGATAACGTCCCCTCTCTCCACCTACCGAAGAGGGACAGTTTGGATTTCTTCATTTTTTCCTCTCTCTCTCTCTCTCTGCAAATCGAGACGATTGAATCGGAGCAACAACTGAGCATCGCGGTTGCGATCAGTTCCGTTGGTTTTTGGCCTCCGTGGAGTTGAGAGAGAAGGGGAGGCAGCGAGAGGAGGCTACAAGGGGTGTGGGCGATAAAATGGCCGATCCCAGACTTCAGCAGCACCCACCTCACGTATTGCACCAACAGTATCACCAGTACCAAGGAGGTGGAGGAGTTATGGTAGGGGGCAGGCCGGCGGGGCAGGGGGGCGGAGGCATAGGACCACCACCTTCTCAACACCCGCCCGGCCTCCACCCCGGCCCCACTGCCGCTCAGCTGGCCCCGCAGCCTCCTCAAGGTGGACCTTCCTCCAGTTCCCCTTCTGGGGGCCTGCAGCAGCCTGTTGGGATGGCACCCCAGATGGGCATGATGCCGGATATGGCACCGCCGCTGCCGGATCTGTCCCATCTGACGCCGGAGGAAAGGAGGATAATAGAATCGGTGATGCTGAGGCAGAAGCAGGAGGAGGAGAAGGAAAACGAGGTCATGAGGTGAGTGTCGTCATTTGTTTTTGCATAGGGGCCGTCAGGGCTGACGCCTTCGGCATCCGGTCTTCGAAACTCCCGCCAATCTTTATGACCGGTTATGTTATATGAATCGCGTTAAGTGTAGCTGCTACTTCAAAGATCACATCTTCAAAGATCATATATGGTTCTCCCATCTATCTTTTGGAGGTTTTGCAAAAATTGACTAACTGGAAGAATCTATGGTGGTGTTGTCGAGTCGAAACAATTGAGACTCTGTTCCGAATTTCATACTTCGCGTATTCGATCGATTAAGAAGGCGTGTGCTGTCGATAAGGTTTACTGATTTCTATATTGTTGTCATATTAATTGAAATCGTTACGCGTGTATTCCATTTTCTTGTCATTTCTCGCATGTAAATAACGAAAGGTCATAATGGTCGTCTACAGTCCCTAATTTGGGGATCCACTTTTTTCGATCCGATGTATGCTCTCTTCTGCCGTTTTTGTCGACTCGATTTGTTATTGCGGTCAGTCGAATTCTGTAGCATGAGATCGATAAGTCGTATGTATGATGCATGGAAAATTCGAGATAGGTCGCGAGTTTTTGCCCTTGTAAAATATTTTTGTTATCAAATAAATTTTGCAGAGCCGAACTAGGGTTTTAATCTCTTTGGAAAATGGTTCGCATAGCATGGAGTTTGAATTTAGAACATTCGCTCCGTGATTTAAAGGAGTATCCCTGTAAGGTATCACTAAGAAGTGTAATAACTCCTTCTAAACAAGGTATAAAGTTTATGAAGAATATGTACGAATGTTCAGAGAGTTAATTTTTAAGGTTTCTTTTCTGCTCGACTTATGTTTTCCTAATAAGGGCAAAGAGGAGTTAATCGACTAAAATGAATGGTAATATACCAGGAAAGCTTTTTATAGGAACATGTTCTTAACTATCGTGAAGTTCTTGTCTTAGCCTGTACTTAATTGGAGATCTCTCTTGATGATCCGTGATATAATTGATTACCTCACAATTACCGAGGCAGATGATGAGTTAGGTGTTGAACGGAGGCTTGTTGTCTCTTGATGTAGTGTAGGACAGTCTAACGTAAACAAATTTTATTTCCAGTATGATTAATAGAGAAATAATCCAAGAATTTCGTAAATCACGAAAAGAGGTTCTAAGTGTCGAAAACTAGTTATAGTTTTTATTTGTAGACAAAAAGTTTAAGCAAGGATTAAAAGAAAGTTTTTCTGGATGATGGAAATTTCAGGCCTTTTCTCGGGTTATATATTTGTTAGAAAAGCATTTGTTATCCATTCGTGCAGCGCATGCGTGAACTACTAGTATTTTGACCTAATGATAGTGACCTCTTTATCGTTTACATTATCTTATACGATCGGCATACGTTTCAGAAAGAAAAGTAACGATTTGAAGCGAAATATATACTTTATACAGTTACATTAATCGAGCATTTTAAATGTTACAATAGAATAATTCAGAAAGTCCAATAAAGGAATTCGACTTCTGAAATGCACGTTTTAGCGCAATTCTATAAATCAATTCTCTAATTTATATTATTAAATTTATAATTATTTATNTATTTATTTATTTTATATTTCTATTAAATTTTCTATTTATTTCTATTTTTCTCATTTACGAATTTAAATGTATTTAAATTAACTAATAGTTAAGTTTGCCTAAAATTGAATTATTTCTGTAGTTAAATTTTGGAGGCTGGATCTGTCCTCATTGGAACCTTTTCAGGGTATTTTTAATCGAGTACCCTTCGTGCAGTCTCTAAACGTTTCTACATCTTTATACTCTCCATTCCGAAGCCGTAGCTTTTTTAAACGAATTCAAATCGAGTTACGCTCTGCCTACAAAATGTCCATGTTATGCTCAAGTACGCTCGTAAACATGTGTCTTTACAGCCCACGTTTTCTCTTAAAAATCCTCGATTTCCACCCTTTTCCCTCTAACCTTTTCCTCTCGAGGCGTGCGCTCTCGTATGTATGTGGGTCGAGGCCTTTATTATGAGGGTCCTCTGAACATTGGAGGGCAAAGTAGCATTGACGAAGTGTTGCACCACTTTTACAACCCGCATCACATAGCCATTCGGCAGATTTAATCCGGAATTCACCCGCGCTGCGGCGGGAAATCGAGAGAGAAAGGACGACAATTGAATAACGCAAGATGGCTGCGTGCACCCGTATAGGAATCGTTTACGAGATTGCTATTTTATTCCTCCGTTTTTTCAGGAGCCGTTTAGGATCAGGTATAATCTATTCTTTTTTAAACGATGTGCGTTTTAAAGATTTGCACCCCGTGTTGCGATTGCAATCCTGAATCGCTGCTACTATAAATAGATTCGCGTTGTTTGTGCAAAGACGAGAGGACGGCGATTCACGTACAGAATATCTCTACGTATTTTTTACGGGGAATAATAAGCGGTTTTAAAGTGATATCGACGTAGTGACGTCTTTATCACTCGGAGTAGTTAATTTTTGCGGCTTTTTTTATTTCGAACATGGTGGTCCGACGTGTGGAAAATGCGATCAGCTGTGCGCCTGAGATATGAATGAAGTCTCGTAGTATCTTTACGGTCAAATGAGACATATATCGAAATTGATATTTTTTGGTCAATGGAGATTAGGAATTAAGCTGGTTTGTTAGCTGCCGTTTCTGTTCGAAAAATCGATATAATTACAAGATAACTTCCGCATTTCTGCATCATGCGGGATCGTTGCGTAATCATGTCGCTGAAAATTAATTGATAAAAGAGACTGTTGATGTATCGTATTTTGAATTTTTTCGGTAACGAAAATTATAGGTAGCCGTGTAAGTAAGGCAGTTCGGTGTACGGGGAAATATGTGTACAGCTGTGTGTGTGACTATGGATTGATTTAATAGATTCAGATTGTTTTCCTGATTCTTTTTTCTGAATCACATTTTAATGAATGCCGTAGGGTAGCCGCAGCTTTATATCTCGCTATCTGTGCAATAGGGCAAAGTTGAAATTTGGAAACATTGGTAGTATCCGCAAGAGAGCAAAATCAATATCGTACTATCTGTATTTGTAGGACAACTGAACTCCCCTTTGCTAATTGATATAATCTTTGTCATACTTCTTTTATTGGGTCATCCGAAAAGTTTTGCGGTTTTCCAAAATCGTGGGAGTAATACGTTTCTACGTAATTGAACAATGCTGTTAGGACCGTCTTGGATTAATTTTTCTTTCTGATTCTCAGTTACGCAAACAATGGCGAAAGGAAATCGAACAAAATGGAGAGCACTTCACTAAATAAATCTTTAAAAACTTTCACAATGTTTAGCCGCATTTCTCATTTAAAAAACCGGAGAATCTTTCGGATGACATTATATTATGTAAATGACTTCAGACTATGAAGTACTTGAACGTTTGATATAAACTAAGGTGCCTCTACGTTAAAGCTGCATTGTAGGGAGATGTTTAGCTTATTACACAATTCTTTGTGGAAGCCTCTTCGTTTCTCAGGGGAGTACTTCGATAGAGATAAATTTTAAGTAATCTCAATGCATAATATTTTGTCCAAAATCATTCAGGTATCAGTTACGAGCTTTCTTTCTGAAAAATAAATCACAAATCAGTTTTTCGGGAATAGATATTATTTTCAAAATAGTTTGATTTTTATAAATTAATAATAAATTACGCTTAGGAATGTCAAATAGCATAACCTTAAGGTTACAAATAATTACCTTTTTGTAACATTAAGTCAAACTTAAACTTATTGATCGTATTATCTGATATTTTTTTATAGCGATTTGGTAATTTAAAAACGAGAGACTCTTATGTTAAAATGTATGCAGGTTTCATAGGATTATATTCTGGTTTTTTCCAATAGAGAAAGCAAAGTGCGTAAGGGTATATGTCATTCTTTAACTTACGTCTCTATTAGGCAAAAATCTCACAAAGGGTGGATTAAATATTGATTCGAACGGCTGGCGCAACTACAGTGGTAATTACGCTGCTGGTTTTCCACGCACCGTAAACAATTACAATAAGCGAGGAACAAGTTTCAGCATTACACATTCATGTTCAAAATTCGGATATTGCACTATAAAACAATTTTCAGAGAGTGATATCGGATCTGCAACAACGCAATCCATGCAGATAATTTATTCACTCGGATTTCCGAGCTGACAGAGGAATGAGGGTGGTTTGCGCAATTTGGGAAAGGGTTATCATTGAAACACGACCTAGATGAGGACTGGCTGTGGAAGTGAAGGACCAAAGGCTTCACGTGACGAATCATTCGATTCATCGATCTAAATGTGGGCGGACGGGAAGTGTAAGGGTACTTAATTTCGCATTTTCTTGAATTTTGCGGTTTCATATCCGCCAAGATACATTTATGCGAAGACATGTCGGTGTTTTCGCAAAACCAGAGCTGGCATACGAGATTAATGGAATTCTAAAGATTGATAGAATTGATGTTAGTGCTGGGTTTCGAGGATTTGATGACATCGTCCCCTGTGGTACAGGGTGGAGTTGTAGGATATGATTTTAAAATTATGAGTGGAAATGGTATTAGCAGGAACATCTAATATACAAATAAATGGTATCGATACTTTATATCAATGGCTTTTAAAGTTTATCTTTAGAATTCTATTTTATATGACATGAGCTTTGCTCGTTTAGAAATTTAATGAAGGGTAATAATAATTTGATTTATTAATCCGTTGAATTGTTCAAGTTCAAAGATTATTTCAAACAATGTGAGAAATATTTGAAAATAAAGCTAGCAGTGTTCTGTCAGAAATATTAGTATATTAAGTTGTCAAGTTTTGTTTAGAAATGTTTCATTGCTTAGAAATGCTTCATGCGTTTGGCATCTCGTAAAGAAAAGATGTATGTAACTATTATTGTGAATATATTATTTTATATTTCTCAATAGAATTTCAACGTATGTTTTAAAGTTTTTATTATTCTCTGCGAGTTAATGGATATTCAACATGTAATCCCGAAAGCTGACTTAGTGCCTTTTCAATATGATTATTACTTAGAATTATAAATTTCAGATTGATATAAATCTCATGGCAAAAAGTTGCTCATATTGCCACTGCTCGATAGAGATATATTGACCTGTAATCCCTGTTAATTTTTATGAGCATCTTAATTTTAAATTTTAAAACATCAAGGGAAAAATATTCTGCTCGAATTTTACATGCATATGAACCACTTTCGCACTAAAATTGTCAGTTATAAAATAAATAACATAGTAAACAAAGGAAAAATGATGGTTTTTTATATTACAATTATTACTTTTATGAAAAAGAAATTTTGAAATTAGAGACTAAAATAACACTGAAAGTAAACCTATAAAAATGCTGTAAATACATATATTGTGTAATAAAATTATTTGGATTCATAATTAAAGAGGGTCGGAGTACAGTGCAAAGTTATGTATTAACCAAAAATTCACAAATGACAAGGTGTGCGACATTTTTTTATTTTAGAGAAAAAACCGCGTCCATTTTCAGAATAATTGTAATCAATGCATTTCGTGTCCATATTAGAATCGGCGTTGGGTATTAATTTTGAAAGTAAAATTTTACGTTTACTCAACTAAGGCAAAGTTGGAGTCTCAGAATCAACAATATCAGCCAATTTTAAGTCTATACTATATTTATTTTGTTGAAATCGAAGGAAGAATGATATTTCTATGGTTTTTACCCAGTTTATACACTACCCATCAGTAATGTATAAGTACCGCCGATGCAAAACTGTTGCCAATAGAAGTATTTTTTTACTGACCAGGTGACTAAGTGGAAATTTCCGTCGCTCAGCCGTTTACTGCAGATCCTGTAGTCTTTGGAAATTTCCGCCACTCAACCGTTTACTGCAGATCCTGTAGTCTTGATTTTATTGCTTATAAGCCGCACGCGGCGTAAAGAGTGTCTTAACCCCCTTCAAAGGCGCAGTAATCTCAAGAAGCCATTTGTTGTGTAAGACTCTTTCCTGTTTGTGTATTTACTAAACCAGTCACCCAGCAAATTAGAATTAGAGGCATTGATATTCTTGTAAGTTATATATTTTGATTGAGACCCTAAATGCATAAATAAAGTATGAGAAATTGGATTTTGCCTCTTAAAATGGAAAAAAATTCATATTCAAGTTATTTCGACGGTTATTTATTGTTCATGAGTTTTTAGATCTCGTTCACTACACACTGTAATTTTCAGATAATAGCTTCCGAGCATGGGCTCCACAGTTGCAGGGAAATGTTTAATTATAATTTGTTGTTCCCAATTGAAAATATGTTCGCTTTAATTTGGGATACTAGTTCCAGGATTCAGATTATTCTTGCGACGACATTTTCTTTCGGTAATTCTGCAGTGTTTGGAAATGGAGAGAGGGGTATTTTTCCAATATTCAAGTTTCTTTGAAATAATGAACTATGCAAGAATTAGTTTGATAAAAATTAGCAGATCCATAAAGCAAAATTACAAACGAAAGGAAAAGAAATCGCGACATTATTTATTTATTCTTTAGTAGACTTAATTTTAGGTTTAATGAGCATGTGTATTTTCAAAGTAAATGAAAAAAGGGAAATGAAATATTAGCTAGATTGAATTTAAATGGATGATGCAAAATCGTAGAAACACTGGTGAATAAATTAATGGAAAGCACAGTCGCGGCATTTACTATTTAATACACAAAATTTATAGTCTTACGTAAAGAAAGTATCTTCAACATAAATATTCGTCGGAATAAATTTTTTTCCACGTTTTTACTCTAGAAATAAATTACGTAATACTAGATTTTCTTGTATCTTCCGAAGCGATCATTTTTGCGGAGAGTTTTCGAAAATAAACCAAAAGAAATATTTTTTACATAAATTACCTCAATGAGAAATGGAAGCTGTTTGTTTTTCGAAGATAATCGCAAAGTAAGATCTGTTTTCATTCGCATTTTGATGGTCAATCCCAACTCTTATCCAAAACTTCTAAAGTATCTGCCAAATCCCCTTGTACGGATAGTACCAATATTTTAGCTTTTAAGATTTTTTCGAGGAGCAATTACAACTTGATCAATTATTTTTATATGCAATTGTATGAAAAATAATCATAAAAATAAATTTAACTTATTTTTCCAATGATAACCAAAGAGTACACAAATAGATAGTTTAAATTTGTATTTGGTTTAGAAACAATTCACTTTTTCCCGCCAAATAATTTGTGGCAAATCTTCAGGTTGTCAGCTGGGAAACCAGAAACGGGTTTCCCCAGAATTGATCTGGTTCGTAACCCGAGCGGATTTTGTACTTTTAAATGCTTGTGCGTTAATATTCTTCGACGGATATTCTAATGAGTAATGTAACTTTCTGCCATTCCGTTAATTTCCCATTTTGAAAATGATAGTCAATAACAATGATTAATTTGATTATCAATGACTACTGTATTAAAAGATCTTAAAATAAAAATACGGTTGATCAAAATGTGCATATTTATGAAATATAGCAGAGAAATAAATTTGATTTTTTAAAGAAAATTCAAAATAAAAACTCTTTCCTGATAAAAATTTCTGTTAGAGACTTTATTCGACTTCAGAGTGATTTCTGAAGAATTTCCCCATGAACCTCAACGGAGTTTTGATCTGAGAGTGAATGCTTTATCAGTCGAACGTTATAAAAATTGTCGTTTCTTATCTTATTTTATACTGATTACATTTTACGGTAAACCCTTAAAATATCAAGTACCATAGTTATCAATATCTACATATGTTTTCAGCAATCCACTTTCGGCGTGTGTCAGGGAGTGCATGTACAATGACTCTATTTCGACTCTAATCGATTACCTTTGCTTGTCGTTCGCGGAAAAATGAATTCTTGAACCGACTTGTTCTAACATCCACTTCCTTGATTTTTCTAATTGTATTAGTGGTAAATCTTCTAAGAAAGTGTTTTCTCTTAATTTTTACCTATGTTTAAATCTTCTATCTTCTAGAGATTTCCATCCTGCGTCCTAAAGTATCTGAGTAACGCTCACTGATTTGTAACAATTTTTACGAAACGTATCACCTTTCCTGTACCTTCTTAATTTCAGAATACAACGCTTTTAAGCAGGGTTCCAAGCACTATGCGTCCTCAAGGCGTTACATACCAATGATTGCGATTAATATAATGGCTTCTTATGAAGAAATTACATGAAGTTTGACGTTAGAACGCTATCCTTAGAAAAACTCGTTCAATACTTTTATTATTTGTAAATTTGTTGATCGAATGCAACCATAAATTGTTAATACATTGAAGGTTTTGTGTTGAAGGAATTTGGAACCGAGTTACATGATTGGTTAGCGCATATTACTACGTTTTATTACGGAAATTTAGAGATGCATCGATGGTTTATTTATAAGCAATCGATGTATGTACCGAATGTTACTCCTCGTAAAAGCGTTGCCCATTTGGCAAGTATTATTAATCGCAAACACTGTGGTTATTTTGTGTGATCGTTACTCTCGTAAGGCTCTCAAGGGACTCGTTAGGCAAAGGTTGACGAAGGAACAACCCTAGTTGCGGGAAAACTACTACGGTACGTTGTAATGATTAATCGTATCAGCTGGGAAAACACAAAATGCTTAAATTAACCGTTCTAAAATTAATAACGCGGCAATGAATTATCAACGCGAAAGAAATCCGATCACAAAAAAATTCCCATTTCTGCGATTCTAGCAACGAAGTCAATACCCAGAAACTGTCGTTTTCACATGATCGGGGGAGTCAATAGATGTGAAACCGACTTTAACGACTTGCTGAAAATGTAAGCGTGGGGAGAGGGGGCGGAGACAGACAGGCAAACTGTGACTGGGAGGGGAAGAGTAGAAGGGGAACAAGGAGACAGACGGACAGACAAACAAACGGCCACATCGGGTGGGATAAAAAACGAGGGCAGTGGTGTGGGGAGGGGTTGGAGTTAGCAGCGTAGGAAGAACGGCGGATGGAAGAATGCATCGGCGTGGAGATAAGGAGAAGGAGTATGACCCAAATACGGGAATCGTATGTTTCTGAATCTGCTTCTCCCTCTGTTTAGGTTGGTAGGGGAATAGAAAGGTGTTTGATGTCGCCACGGTATTGGAGATATGGGGAAAAAAGGCGTTTCGGAGGAGTCGAACTGCAAAAAAAGAGGAAATAGGTTCCACTCGTTTTTTTATTTTGGAGGACGTCCCACGGAATCGCCGCACAAGGCTGTATCCTCCTTGTGTTTAATGGGAAGGGGGCATAGCGTGTGTCCATGGGGGCGGAACGCGATGGCTTGAGGAGTCCTTGGCAGTAGTTGTGTGTCCGTGGAAGAGGAGGGCGATTCGTGGATCCTCCAATGCGACCGTATCACGTGACCCACAATGCAGGTTTTCTGGCCGGAACGGAAAATTAATGCCAGCGAAATGGTCTCGACGAAAAGAATCCGAGATGTAAGAGACGTCTTAGCGGGGAATAAGGAATAATCTCGCAGATCGATGAGAGTCCACGACCGCTATCGATCGGATATCTTTTTCCATTTATTTGTCGGAAAAAAATGCGCCGTTTTATTTCATATTCAGTCCGCTGTAATTGATTACGAGTCGGATGCGACCCGTATTTTATCCCGGATTTGTGGAAGATAATCATCAGGACTCGGGGAATGATTTCTCCATTCTGGTTTAAACCTGCGTTCCGCTGATCTGCTGCGATTGAAATGGTAGCGGAGTATTGAGGCGTGTGTGACGCGGAGGGATGGGAGGTTACATAGCCACCTAATTAAAGTCAGAAAAAAACCAAGAAAGGAGACAGAAGTGTGCTTTTTTCGCAGTTGATTCACGCACGATGGGTTTGAGAGAGTAATCGCCATCTTCAGGATGGATTGGTCTGATGATGGCGATTATTTACTGAAACCAGTCGTATGTTAATCAACTGTGGAAAAGTCTCCTTTCTTGGGTTGGATGGCCTCCATAAAGCTATGCTTTCCATTGAGAATTATGTAATAAAATCAGAAGAAATTCAATCTCGGAAGAAAGTAGGGACAAAAAAGTTTCAGTAGAAGATAGAGATGTTTACGCAACTTTTTCCGGAAATAATGATTTTGATATTGTACATAAGAGTGAAAATAATTCTCTAGATGACATTTCAATGCTTTTAATTCCAGGGATACATTTTTATAAAATTTACAAATTATCAAATATCTTTTTGCAGAAATTTTATGCGCGTGACAATTAGAAGACATGCAATGATAAAGCGTTAGATATTGGAATAAAATTATCAGAAGAAAACCTTAGACCTACGAAAGTCTTTCAAATAATGCCTTCACATGCGTGCACTGAAGATGAATTGTGCTATACCAGACATAGTCTACTGAATTCTTCCAACGTGAATTGAGGGTATCCGTTTGTGAATGCTTACTTGTGATTGTAAACTACTCCCCACAGTTTGTCATGGAGCTTCATCAACTTAACCATCAACTGATCGTGTAATAGCTGATTATGTTTCAATGATAGCCCACAAAACAATCCCTAATTAGATGTATAGGTATAAACCATTGCCTTTTCTCCTTAATGTAGTTCTATTTATCCCATTTAACCTTCTGAAATTTCATTTATCAGATTTAGTCTCTGCAATATTCGCTAAAATTCAAAATATGTGAAAGGAGTCGATGGGAAACGATAAGGAGTATTATGGGTTATGCATATTGATTACGGGTTATGGAATGTAAACAAATATACATTTTCATTAATTTAAATCTATAACAAAGGATAATACTAATAGTCTTACAGCATGCTATGTTTATCCCCTCCTTTATAAACTAGCGGAGAAAATAGTTTTATGAATAAAATCAATTAGAACAATACTTCACACACGACACGTATACCTAAAGGTTAGGAAATCCTAAAGATATAAGTCAAAGAGTGTGTCATACGAAGAGTTGTTATTATTCTTGATACATAACATTGATAATCATTTTACACGTTTCCCTCAAGCAGGTTAAGTGATATCACTAACCACCGAAGCAACAATGATATGACTCGAAGGTTGAGCAGCAACGCCTTTGCCCTAATTACCTCTGCTGCTCATAAAAATGTAAAACTTTGACCGGCCTTGCACGTCTATCATTGCAAACTCTAGAGACATCAGTTATGCAGCTAAAAATAAGCCTCTTCAATCTACACACAATCTTATCCTCTTCGTTTGCGCGGAAAGGAGGTGTTAATATAAATTATCGTAGTAAATATCACGTTTATTATAAAGTGTAGTGTTTATCAAGAGAATAGTTCTAGAAGCTATGGAGAAAAAAGTTGCGTTTAGTAGTAGTTTTGTTAAAAGTGCTTCGACAGCTGATTTCGTTTACCTGCCTCACCGGGAATCGAACCCAGGACCACCTTCACCAGGGTCGAACGCGTTGTCCACTTGGCTATCCGAGAGCTGCGTTTAGAATATCGAGCCTAAATTTTAAAGGCTATCTTCCATTACATCTCATATCTTGGGACTTCGGTTTAGACTGTGATTTTATCGGGGATCAATCACAAAGGAAAAAACACGGGAGAAATGTAAAGAAAAGTTATTTTATCCAGCATATATGTTAACTCATAATTTATGCAAACGTAAGATTAATTGCTGTGATATTTTCATGAGGAAAGATATGCGGTTTGTAGAAATAGGAATGACGCGTTAAAAAAATTAAATATCAAAAATTAAATATCTGAAAAATTACAGATTATCAAATGTCGTCATTACGTAGCTGAGAAAAAGAATTCTGCAACTCCTCTGAGTATGGAAAAATTTAGCTAGTGATTCCATGAAGATTCCAAGTTTTTAACAGCATTGGTTAAATTGACGGGTACAGGAATTTATCTGTTTGAGATCACAACTCCTCCTTCTCTAAGTTTGTTTCGCTTGATGCCAGGAATTACTGAATATACTATCAAATTAAAACACATGAATAAATTTCTTGTTCCTGATTTATATCTTTTACGATCCGTGGCTGTACTAATATTGAAAAATTATGACATTTTCCTATTATGCGATTTGTTATTCTATTGGTAATAATTGATACCATTAGTCTGTTTATCCGTAAAAGGATTCTTCTTTGGAATATTTTCAAAAATTAAGATTTATTCAGAATAGGAGACAAACTGGGCAAGATGGCGAAGCGATTAGATTGATATCGCTCCAACAGCAACTCCTCGGGTTCGATTCCCGGCTAATCGGAATTTTTTTGTTAGTTTGTCAAGTTTTCTTGACAAGGTTTGGTTACATTAAGGGCACTCGGCGGTAAAAGTCAGCGGTAATACCAAAATTCATCAACACTAATGAATTAGGTGATGGAGTTGGGAATTGCAGAAATTATTTACCCAATATTTTTCTTTTAGTAAATAATCATGACTAAAAACGCGCAGAGAGACAAATACAATTTTGGCTACATTTAATTCGGCTCGGAAATGGTTCTAATCACAGGCTCAGGTACGGAATTGGACGAAGTACATATTATATTCTGTGAGTTTTTGAGGAAGGAAGAGGTTAGGGACCGATAATTCTACTGGTAGAATAAGGGAAGGAGGTAATTACAATCACTGACAAGACGGAAGCCTTCTTCTCCTTGGGCTGCCTATGGAGAAGAAAGATCTATGATGAACATACCGTGAAGGTAGCGATCAAAGCCAGAAGCGTAATATTTATCTTTTGACATGCCATAGTTACCGAGGTATAAGTGATGCCGATTAATGACATTTACCCTGGACAATTCTTACAGATTTCCACGAAGTGTTATTTATAGGTTAATTGTGCTAATTGTATATTAAGTGGACTTCTACTACTCATGGTGTTGTCTCAGTTAAGAAAGCAAAGGCAAACTACCTCATTCCTCATCTCGCTTCTCCTCTTTCTGTCTCTAAGATTTTTTTTCCCCTGCTCTTGGGGTATTGACTTTACTGACAATTCTAGTTCTATGAGATATGACCAGACGTATAGAAGTCACGCTAAGAATTTATAAGTGATTAACTTACTTCAATCAAGGCATAAATATATTCATTCATTAAAAATGTTGCTTTTTGAACGAAAAATGCCTCACAATTTTTAGCCTTTTCATTACTAGGAGATACAATATATTAACTACAATTGATCAAAAAATGGCAATACTGGTAATCTAAAATATTTCCCCAAGTGGGCATCGCGTTCGACTTTGGTGAAAGCGGTCCCGGGTTCGATTCCCGGTAGGGCCTACGTGCGAAATGACCTAAGCTGTCGAAGCACTTTTAACAATACTACTACTACTACTACTAAAATATTTCGTAAACTTTAACTGTATTAAATTATTAAACTTAAGTAATTTATTATTCTAAGAAAGTTTAGAATCCAATAGCAACTAATTAATCTGACCGTATAAAAAGATATGCCGCAATTAGACTTTCTGGAGAATGTATTGCTGCCATAAATTCATTTTCACGTATGCAAGCTAACTCAGTATATCCGTCGAACAGGAGTGTTTACAAATACCTTGTAGAAAACCAAAATGTTACGTTTTGAGTGAAGTAGTATTACTAGAATTATAGAAAGCCGTGCGAGTATTTAAAAGATATTTAACTTAAAGTAATTGCAAAGCATTCGTTTTTCATGAGGGGTCTCATTTTATAGAGAAGGCGAATTTAACTCACGAAAACGCATATAAAAATGATGCAGCAAAATTGAGGCCTAGGAAGAATCCTCATACAGATCTAAAAAGACGTTTAATAAATTTAAAATTATTTAAATAACAGAAATTCACGCGCATAATTCTTCCGCGTTTTTCCAAAAAGATTGGAAATAGACGTTTTACGATGGTTAGTGCGAAAGAGTTAGCACAAATCTGTTTTTCTATTTCTTTGGTAAGAGCGTTTGCCGAGTCTGCTTCTCCCTAAATACGCCGCTGTGTTTACGCACCCTTGCATCCAGGTCCACGGGAAGGCGTCGAAGATACGTCGAATTGTTCCCAAAAATAATCTCGAACACACACTCGACTCTCTCAAGCGCGCGAATGCGATTCGAGATATCCAAAAATAGCGCATTGTCACCTCTTCACTTATTCCAAAAAGCGGGGAATCGTTCACGCACACGACGCAATCCGGTGGATTTTTCAATTTTTCTCGCCGAATAGATTTTCGCCATTTTCGCGAGAAAGCCCCCGAGTTGTTGCCGTGCGCCCGTGTCACAGGATTAGGCTGACAAAGACGATGGCTCCGGCCCCAGAACTAAACATCGATGATCCTGGCTTCAATCCAGATTTCCGATTCTATTGGGATTGGCTGTGACAATAGCGAGGGCGGAAGTCCTCCCGTTTTCTGATTGGCCAAGCACGGAACCGATAAGTTCACAAAAGCCCGGATAATGGTTGGGTTTTGAATCATTTTGGTTTGGTAGCTCTTCTGGAATGATATCTCTCGACGCCGTCCATCGCCGTATTGAGTTTTCCTCATTGGTTTCGGGCCAAAGGAAAACTTTTCTCTCCGCAGTCTTCCTGAATTTTCCCCAGAAAATATCTGTATCGAAACAAAAATGGGGTATATGCCAGGGATGCCCGTGTGGCTCGCGAGCCTCATGCGGCTCTTTGCTTTCTTGAATACGGATCTCTACCATCATTTATTTGTAATTAGAACAAGGTCCTGATTATGGTATATGATTTTTTTTTAATTCCGGAAAAAAATTGCTCGAGATATGAATACCAGGGTTATTTTAAAACTAGTGAAAATATCAACATTACCCTTTTTATTTATTTCAAACAAAACTCCGTGGATTTTCCGATTGCCGTAATCTTTTGGAAACCCACTCTCATTAACATAGACAATTATCCAAAATGGAGCAACCTTTTTCTATCAACATGAGAAGGAACTCAACTCTCTTGGTATTCAAGTGATACTTGTGCCTCGTCATATTGGTAAATGCGCTAATGATTTCGTTTGCTCTTGCAGAAGCAAGCATTGCATATTTCATTTGTCACGTTACTGGTAACGAAATTAAATGTGAAAAGAATCTCACGGGGCTTGGTTTTCTATTTCTCGCGGTTATCATTCATTTTTACTGAAATAGTATGAATAAATTATAAATTAATGTAGTATGTGGTTGCAATAAATATCTCTGAAATGTCGAAACTAATTTTTACAAAAAACCTATAGCGGCTCCAAGTACTTTGAGATTCGTGTGTATTTGACTCGCAGTCACGTGCAATTTGGCCACCCCTCGTATCATAGTTGCCAATGTAGCTATTTTTTCGTTAAATCTAGCGACTTTTTCCTTTTATTACCGACTTTTTTTTATTTAACGACATGTCGTACACTGTAGAACATATTCTATGGCGTTGAAACTCCTCTATTGATTCTTAACATAACATGTTTAATATGTTTTAAATTGAAGTAGAATTACTTTTAGTTGATAAGAGGCATAATATTCATATTATAAATTTAATCTGTATAATTTCTGAACTTATTCGCGAATTTAAGCTATTGTAGATTTTTAACAAATTTTTAGCGATATTTTTCTGAGTTTAGTGATGTTTTAGCTACTTTTTAGAGTTCTTCCAATGACATTAAAAATAATATATTTGAATCTGTGCATGTTAAATGCTCTTAGAGTGTAGAATGGTCAAGTTGCACATTAAACAGGACACTTTGTAATCATTTCACGCATTTCTGGCAAAGAAAATTTTACTAAGTAAGTTTATTTTGGCGTAAGTGATGTTTAAATATTGAAAGTACCGCGAGGTAGTTCGTGTATTTGACAGGGTATTAAATTTGCAGCTGAATTACCTTAGTGATTGTAAGATTAAAACGGGTTTATGGTACGTTTTCATACCATTAGGTAGTAAATTTTTGGGTTATAATTTTCTTCAGCATCTAAAAGATGAAATGAGGATCACTAGAATTGTAATGAGTTAGAGGTTTACGATTATTCACTCGTTACAATAAAACTAAAATTTTCTAACGAAGATATCTCTTCCTATGTCTTCCGATAATTCATCTCTTATGAATGAAATGTTCTGATAATTTCAAAACTAAATTGAAACTGTTACCTCTTTTTGGGCTAAAAGTTGCGAGGGAGCATCTCAATGTTTTATGCCTCCCAGTAAAAAGGAGATGCTTTCTTAACGTCCATGTTTCACATCATTTGCAGCAAACGGTCTTCCTTGAAGTGAATACACCGCAGTAATAGGTTACAGTAAAAATTATGTTAGTCATCTCTGTTCCTGGGGTTTACCTGATTTTAGTTGGAATTAGTATGAATCTAATATGTCCAAGCTCTAATTTTTGTAACGGCGCCATACAAAAGAAGTAGGAACGGACTCTTGGTAAATTCCATAGAAAATATCTTTTATTGGCGACTAGTTTCTCTTAGTTTTCTGCATTCAGAAATCATCAGGCCTGATGATTAGAGTATGAAATTATCAAATGAAGAAGTTAAAACTAAATTAAATAATTAAAAATAAATTAAAACGATATAGCTTGAAGAAAAATAATAAAATGATTGAAAAATAATTCTACTTAAAATAATAATTGAAAAATAATTTTATTCTAAGAAAATATAATAATTGAAAAACTAGCTCTATTAAAAAATGATAGCTGAAAAATAATTTTATTCTTGTACTAAGAAAGTTAGTAGTCCTCGCCTCTTGGAAAAGATCGAACGAACAGTCTCAAACCTGAAAACTTATGAGCACTAAGCCCTTTCCCATGTGCGGGTAGACAGCTTTGAAAAATTCCATTGCGTTTTAGGTGCCATATTCGTGAAATAATTGGAGGAAACCTTACTTTTGGTGAACACGTTATTTTTAAGCCTAGGTTGATTTTCGCTCGTACAGGATATTTTTTTTGTCTAGGAGAGATTTTCATGGCAAGAAACAAGTTCATTTACGTCGACACAGATTCGGTACTCCGTCACCTAGTTTCTCCTTCTTGCCCTATTATCCATCGTAGACGACATTTTAGAGAATGCAAAGCGTCAGAAGACGTTGGGAAGCGAGGACAAAGAATTAGTCTGTAAAGGGCTTCTCGTCATAGGTAAGAAATGCGCAAAGTTGACATATCAGGGCGCCCATCTAAATAGGATGGGTATCTTTCCACTTCAAAGGAGACAGTTTTTTTTTATCTAAGACGCCGCTCGTAATGCCTTCACCTACTTCCGCTCGCCACCCTCCCGAATGCAAATTTTCATAAAAGTAAAATAAACACTGCAGATGTAAAGAAAAATGACAAAAAATGAAAAAAGAAGGATCTTTATTTGCTATCGCGTCGAGTTAGTTACCCTTCTTAAATGAAACAGTGTGGCTCCTAATTAACGATGAATGTACGCGCTAATTTGATACCCTTTAGGGTTTTATCATCATCACTTATTTCTAGGAATTTGATTTAACACTGTTGAGAAATATAACGGTTACTAACGCCGTTTTTTTTTGTTTTTTGATTTCGTGTAACTATTTTGAGACACTTATAAATCGTTAGTTCCTTAGAATAAATTGACCAAAAGTTTTAAAATCTCAAGTACAAATACTACTAATAAAAAAGAAAAGATCCAATTAAATATACCTTACCTGTGTAGTTCGTCCTTATTCTCTGCAATGTATTTCGACAGGAATTATTAGTTAAATATTCAAAAACATTTCCAATATTTGGATGAAATTACCTAAATTAATCTCTTGTATATTTTACTCATACTGCATTGAAATGACACCAACTCTGAATCGCTACAAATAAATTAAGATACAGTGGTATCTCGGTTAACGACTTAATTATTCGTTCCAAGGTTGTCGTCGATAACCAAACCGTCGATATCCAAGGTGTGATTTTCCATAACCATACCGCATGTTAACAACGCAGATAAAACCTTTTAAATATCATTAAAATATGGTGCATTGATATGGTAATTTATTCAGTTATATTTGCAACAAAAATATTATTATGAATTAAATGAATACTATTAAAAGCAGTTTTTAATTGTCAATCTTCACCAGAAGGCGTCGTAAACCAAAGACTGCGTCGTTACCCGAGATCATTTTTGATCACAGCCACTTGTCATTAAGCTGCTACGTCGTTAACTAAGGCTGCCGTTTACCAATGTAAAACTGTAATTATTTTTAAATAGATCCAATCAATTATGCTCTCTTCTTTGCAGAGGATATGAGTAGATGCTAAAAATTTTGAGCTAAAAGAAAGGAGAGGATTTCTCATTTTAGTTTTCTGATTTACCTTCAATTTTAACGCTAATCTTGGAAAGAAAAATCTACCGAGTGTATAATAATACGATTTTCAGTATGTGATTTCATGTTATTCTTTTGAATTAAGGCTCCCAGAAACAGATGACTCAATATAGTATTATTAGAATTTCTGTACTTTGTCTATCGATTTCTCTTCTGTAGTGTTTATGATCAAGGAGGCCGACATGAGTTGGCAAATCTCTCCACTATCCGTTTGGAAATAGCTGTTTAATTAAAATGTAATCAGATTGAATGTGATATGAAATAAAAAATCTAGAATCAAAGGAAACGGGTAAGGGTGACTTTGCGCAAGATGGTGCGCACCCAGGAAAAATCCCAAGGAAGAATGGACTTGAAAAAAGTCAAATTTCAACTATTTCAAAATAGGCTGAAATTAATGTCTTTGGGGTGTGATAGAAACCTTGAATTTTTTGCCAGATAATGGTATTTCTGTTTGAAATTTCTTCATAATTTTTCCTAAAATGTTTGCGTTGTCTGTTTTATTGCTTCGTATTGTTCTTCCTTTCAAACGAGTTCAAAAATTTATGAATCTTCTCCTCGCTTTTACTTTATCAATTTCGAGGCCCATATTGTTACTTTTTACTGTAGTCTAATACTTACCAAAAAACTTTGGCATCTGCGGAAACCTAAACAATAGGCTTTCATTTGCAATTATTATGCACTATATCCTATCGCGATCTTACCTTCTATAAAAGGTGCAGAAGAAAGGATTAAGGGGTTATAATTGGTCAGATTTGACTATCGGCATCGTTTATCCCTAAGAGATGTAGATTTGAAAGTAAATTATTACTGTTTCCTGATGAAAGCAAAATTCTTCAAAATGTCAACACCGTGGAAGAATTTTCTGATCTACACGTTTCCGCTAATGCAGTTATAGAATGGTCTTCTTTCTGTAAATTGAAATTGAAGTGTCGTGTTATGACAATAAGGTTAAAAAAGAAGCAAAACTGCAAAGACTACTTCATTGATAATAGAATTATTACTAGAGTTACTTCTTATAAAGACCTTGGTGTAATCATTGATGAAAAACTAAACTTTTCGGAACATTTAACTTACGTGAAAAACAGAGCCATGTCTCAACTAGGGATGCTCTAAAGGTTACTGACATCAGGGATCCAGTCTCTCTCCGCACCTATTTCTCAAGCTGTGTTCTCCCTCTTCTTACTTATTGCTCTCCTGTATGGACCATGTCTTCTGAATGTAACCTCTCTACTCTCAATCGAATCTTAAATTTCTTTTTATGGATAGTCTGTTGCAGAGTGCCGTCGTGTAGGATTATGTCAAAGACTCATCTTCTAAAACGTCTTAATCTTATTTCCATTAAAACTTCTCATGCTTTTTCCTACTCTCTCTTTTCTCTTTCCGTGTTCCTTTAAGAACAACTCGCCTATCTCATACCTTCTCTTTGAATACTCCACGTCTGTCAATAATAAAACGGCCACTCTTCTTCCGCATACCCTGAATTTTTAACGCTTTATCTTCCAATAAAAGCTTCGATCCATTACCTACCTCTAAAATCAATTGTGACTGATTTGGATCTCTGTAACGACGATCTCTTTAATTTTATTGTGTTATTATTTACATTATTGTTTAAATTTGTTGATCAATTTTATTATCATTATTGTTGATCGTCAATCGCAATTGGCCCAGTGCTGCATGTCGATGTATTATTAATAAATAAATAAATTTAGTTTTCGTGTTTTTGCATCGAAGTTAACCTTTGGGGAAAAGGCAGTGCCATCAGCACCGTCACCACGTTC
This sequence comes from Ladona fulva, assembly GCA_000376725.2. Classification (NCBI taxonomy): domain Eukaryota; kingdom Metazoa; phylum Arthropoda; class Insecta; order Odonata; family Libellulidae; genus Ladona; species Ladona fulva. The sequence continues at coordinate 3,306,181 of KZ308228.1, read as the reverse complement.
AGCCAACAACTTTTGAAATCGTTAGAGAGAGTACGGGGGAGCAATCAACTCCAAGGTCACTCATTAATCTCGTCGGGATGCAAATTTTTTTTCGAAATTCACTCCGTGTGTAGCGGAAGCCTGAAAAAGTCATAATCGTCGTTGAAGCGCGCCTTACGAATCCCACGGCTGAGAAACCCTCACGAGGCACTCACGCATGCGCGGAACGAGGGAATTAAAACGTCGCCTTGAAGGACGTCGTCGAAGTAGTCGCAGAAGGTACTTAGACATCCGACGAGGCTGCAGCTATTCGAGGTACCTTAAACATTATACCCTAAGGATTTTCTGCGGCGATGCTAATGTGGCATCGAGTTTTCCTTCCCTCCCGTCCGCGTAAGCAACAGGTGACAGGCCTTCCTGAAGGTTCTTGACAAGGCTCCACTAGTACTCGACAGCGTCAATATGCGACGTTGCCAATTTCTGAGTGGAGGGGATATCCCCATTTGGTCACGGACCGAAGCTTAAAAAAATACAGTATTAACGGGGTAGGACACCCCCAGCGGCGATTAAAGGAGGAGATGGAGTGATGGTAGGGAAAAAAGGAAATTTTCAGAGAAGTTGGACTTTGAAGATCGAGCAGAAGAATACTTAGAAGCCTTAGTTCTTCGGAGAGAGGGATTTTATTTTTACTCGGTGTCCTTTTTTATTTATCGATTTACAGTAATGAGCTATAATATCGCCACTTATCGGGAGTGTTTTTTTTTGGTGATAGATTCTGTGTTGGAAAGTTCCAGTCGTCGTTAGTCCCTAGAATCTGGCCAAAGTTATGCACGTGTTTCTTTGTGTGTACATACTCCATGGAATCTCTCTCACGAAGCGAATTGGGTATGAAATCGGTTTTGGTAATGTTAAGTAAGCATCGACCATTTATTTTATCACTCCTATAGTTTCCCTTTGCTTCCTGATAATATTTTCTGTGTTATTCATACAACTTCAGTATTTCTAAAATTAAGGATATATTATGGATGAAAGTACATGACTTCATCTACTAAACTATCCCGCAATTAGATCCCCTTTTCAATATCGCTTGCTGCTTGTTGTACTTAGGTCAAAATTTTTAAATGTCAGTCATTAAGAAGGTGCGAATATCTAAAACAGGGTGGAAGTCAATAAGCTGCGTCAATTTTTATTCTCGATTCCTTGAGTATTATTTAATTACCTTTAATATTTATAATTTCCGTTCAGAATGGTTTTCAGGGGGTTTATTTACTTTCCCTGCAACACGAAAAGTATTTTCAAGTCGAACAAGGAGTGAGAAGGTAATCAAATATAAATAAGAGAGTTTATTAGATTGCCTTTTATCATTAAGATTCATTGACCAAAATTTTGGTATAAGTCTTTATAGATGATTCCGGAACGAAAGAGTGAAAACGTGAACATTCATGCTACTGGTTAGTAAGAGTCATTTCAAAGAAAGAGTATTTTATCCGAAAGATGTACTTTTAACTTTTCAAAGGTTCCAATCCGATGAAATATTCCTTAAATCCAAACTTATTTCAGAAAGATTTCAATCGTTCGATAGTTAAAGAAGGATTGGTATAATTTTTGTGGTACACAATTTGAAGTCGGATGTAACTTTTGTATCCACGGTTACCATTAATAATCAAATTTGACCAGAATTAAAATTACTATTTAATAAAGTTAAAAGTAAGGCTAAGTAAAGATTGACGCACAGAATTTCCTAGTCTTCTAATATTCCTATCAAACTGTTGATTGTTGAATGTATTTTGAGGTAATACATTTCGGACATAGTACGTGGTATTTTGTTAAAGCATTTCTGTGAGTTTTACTATCACCTTTTCATAGCTAACATAGTTATGTTTATATGCAGTGAAACCATGAGTAGTGTTTATCTGTTTCTAAATTCTGCCCTTGGCTTATCCCTATGATTCTGAGTGCATCTTGATCGATCACCCGATTCTTCTACTATCGATCCCTATCGTCCTACTTACCAATTGCCTTCCAATGGTCGATTTGCCGATAATTTTTCGTCCAAGGACGTAAGAAATGTAAGTCGGAATTGTTTGAAGTAGGATAATTAAATATAGGAGGAAAAGTTGTGCAGTCTGGGGAAACCTTACTTCATTGCTTTGGCGCGTCAAAAAAGAAAGAAGGCATGTAAAGGTTTCAAATTTGAACAAGTGAACGACGGGGAGCATGACTGTGTTCTCATTGAAGAGAAACGTTCCGAACCAATAGGTGCACACAGTGGAAAGTGAAAGTGATCTTAATTGGAACATTCCTGTATTGTGCAGTAAAGGATAAATAACAATGTTCAGCAGTTTTTTGGACCTCATCCCATGGTATAGTATCTCTAATTTTGTTTTAAGATTGCATATTTGGTGCCAATATTACTTCTTATGTCTTCATTTAACGTGAATAATAGACTTCTGTGGGACTATCAACCCCTCACGTACGGCTGCTAGATCTTCCCACCAATCCCTTAGATTGATCCATTTTTGTATCGACTAAATAATGACAAAATTTAAACCTTGTTATTGCGTAAAGTCGAAACTCAAACATTAAAAGGTGCAAATACAATATATAGTAATCGCGGTAGGTGTCGTTAGGTAATGACGTAGGCTGATCGGAAATCTGAGTCGGTACCATGTACTGACGCCGGCCGTGAGGGGTTAACTGTTTTAAATTCAATCGTTATTTTTATAAACTAATATTAGAATAACTTTGTTGGAGGAAAATTTGTTTATATATTTAGAAATTGATTATTTGGCAACTAAGCGATCGATATTTTTCTCAACGTTTTAGGATACATTCATATTTATTTACCTCGGCTGGAAACTGAATGCGCCAATTCCCGCTGTTATGACGTTTTTTATATTTATTTCATTACTTATGTGAGAAGAATTTATCATGATTTGTCCACTCGGCATTGGAGACAGTTTCCAGAGGCCCGCCTTATCGTGAATTAAACCCCATTCTGCATCTTAGGCTTTCTTCATTCGAGATTTCTCGAGAATTATTTGATATTCAGGGTTTTCAAAAATCGTTAAAGCTAGTCTTTTCCGGCATCCTCAGACTCAAAATATTTCATTTTTCTTTCCTTATTCTACTCGAATTTTATTCCATAAATATTTTCTTGTCTGCAATTATAATCTTGAAGAATGTGCAAAGAGACACTATGCAATCAGTTGTTTTTTATTTTCTCTAATCACAATTCTCTCCCACGTAGTTTTATATCATTCAGTAAACTGAATATCTTGTTAGGAAATTCTTTTTATCTATTGGCTGATATTAATGCAATCTCCTTTTTTCATTCAGTTGACTTTTTGTTTTTTTGATAAAAGAGAAATACAATTTATCGCAGGTATGTCATTAATATGCGTTCCATTTTATCCGATGGTATTACTGTATCAATGTAGGCCAATTTCACTCAATTTGCATTTGTCTAGACTTTCTCTAAATGTTTTCAGGGGGAAGTAATCCCTTAAGTCATTCGCATGCAAAGAGGGAGAACCTCGAGCGTAGTAGAAACCAGTCTGACAATTAGGCCGTGCACGGAAACTATGGGTAGAAAGTTAAAATAGGATAGCTTTCATTTACTTATTTTGTTAACAAAAATATCTAAGCTATTTTCTCAGTGGGATCATTACGCATTTTGGACGAGAGCTATATTTATAGTGCGATAAAACTCCTAAAAATTGTATTGTATTTCCCATTGTCAGCATATTCTCTCGTTTTAAAAACGATTACTGTGCAAGTGTCTTAAAATTAGATTTCTCTTAGGGTTGTTTAGTGTGTTTATAGGGGTACAAGGGTATATTGTCGGAATGCTTAATATTAACTTAAATATGCTCCATGAATAAAGACGGAATGGTTGATATTATTTTACGAGTATATAAGAAATGAAAGTTTCTTAGAAACCGATGTGCAGACCAGTCATTAGTTTGTCATTTGTTTTTTACGCCACCGTACTTAGAAAATTTCCTTGTATTGGTGCCGACCTCTGTTTGCTCTAACAATTCCGTGGAAGCGTTAGCTAGCTTTAGCGCTAGCTTTCTAACACTAAGGCCCCGGGTTCGAGTTTCAGATAAGGTTGTTTTCCCCGGCTAAGGTATAGACGTTTGTGTTTGTAATAGTCCAAATTATTAAAACGGATATACTAACTAAGGTATTTCGCACATTAGCCCCCCGCCGGGAATCGAATCCGGTACTGCTTCCATCAAATCTGAACGTGCATTCCACTTGATTATCCAGGAGTTGAGAATTTTATACGTGATACCATAACTGGGTATCTCTTTTGGCGTTCACATTACTACAGTGTTCACATTTACGATATATCACTCAAGATATCTCGGTTTCCTGTCTCATGACTTTACGATTTAGGAAAAATTGAAGCTAATATATTTTTATGGTAAATTTCGCTCAGTAAGTTAAGAAATGAAACGCTTCTTCTTTGTAATAGCTTATTAATTTTAAAAAGTAGAGCACAGTTTTTATTTTTGCTGGAAAAAGGAACATTCTAATTTTATATCACTGAATATCTTTTTTCGCGTTGCAAATACCTTTATTATTTGGATTAACATCACACTTTTTGGGACGATATAATTAATTTCCCAATTAATTTTGAAATTAAGTTATTTCTGATCATATTAATTTTCTGGGACTATGTTGGTCATCTGAGTGTATTAATCAAAAAGTTAATCAAAAATATTTGTAATAACGAGTCGAAAAAGTAAAAATATATCATTTAGATCCTATAAGACTAGAATCAATTTTTTTCGACGGGAAATTTATAGCATAAAATACGAATTCTCAATATTGTCATTGAGTATCATATTCAAATGATTTTTTATTTAATGGAGAATAGTGCTTTGTAATACATTCATAAATTTATCTTTCCCTGCATCAGTCCCTGTCGTGTATATCATTGAAAGCGATAAATCTATCGGTGAATATTCTCGTGATATGATAAAAATCTCCATTACACCTGTTAACCCTAAAATAAATATTTAAATATACATTCCGAACGATGAAAAACGTTTGTTGTCGGGAGCGACTCCGCCTTTCTCAGTATCCACTCCCTCCCGTAAGGTTTCGAGCGGAAATGGTTTTTCAGCCATGCAGCTGATTCATCAACCGGAAACGTCTCAAATAAGGTTACAAGAGGAGTTTGAGAGGGGAATGCACGAACTAAAGGGGAGTGAAGCTCTGATGAAACGTTTCGATGGGAGAGAAGAGGTTTTGTGAACGGAAAATTTCTCAGAGGAATATGAGAGGGGGAAGGTTAATGGGAAGGGGGATTTTGAGTGTAGGGGAGAGAAAATGATAGACAGGGGAGAAAATGGAGATGCGAAACTGGAAAAAACGCGTGAAAGGGAGAGGAAAATGAGGTTGTCCTCGCCATAACCTTGTGATACTCCCAACCAAAAATGGAGGAATCTGACATTATTTTCGGTCAAGTTTACGAAACCTGGGCGAGGAAACATTTTTCTTAGAGGCTGTATGTGTAAATAAAAGGAGGAAGTAGGTAAAGATTAGTAGCGAGGAAGGAATAGTGATTTATTTTGCTCGTTTAAGGAAAAGAGGTTGGAGGGGAGACAAAGAATGAGCGGACCCTCAGCATAACCTTGTGGCACTCCATGGTTTAACTGAATCTGCACAATTTTTCATTTTCGACAAAATTTCCTATTCGGGTTGATTTATTGAGAGGCACTATTTTTAGAAAAGGAAAGGAAGTGGAAAGAATTTTCTTCGCTCAAACGAATCAGATTAATGTCCGTGTTTTAGAGAATGTTAAAAATAAACGAAGGAAATAATTTGGAAGGCAGATGATAGGTTTATCTTTGTGGATATGGAGAGAATTGAATTAATTTGATTTTTCCGTGATGCTATATATTAATACACTATGCTATATATTGACACGCGGCCCGTTAAGTCCTCCTATGCAGCCTGTTATGGATTTTGAAAATCATACTTTCTTGCCAAAATTGGTAATTCAAGAGAAAAACTCCAAAAAAGCCTTAAAAATTACAATCTTAAGTACTGCTCGTAAATGAAAACTTTTGATTTATTTTTAATTTTCTTCACTGGCAAATTCGCTATATCATCAGTGGTTAGTATTTTGATGCACAGGAATTTTGATCTCAAAAGGTTGAGCATGAAAGATAGGGACAAATAAAAGGCTAGATGAGAGACCTTGAAGAATGTCGATCTCTCATATACTTTCAAATTACTTAGTTTTTCACGTAAATTTAAATTTAAAAAAAATCTCATGATTTATATATTCTTATTTTGATGATTAAACAAATTCTTATTTTATATTACAAAAGCAATCTTAATTTTCCAAAATTTATCTGCGGCCCGCTATAATTATTTTTAATTTTCATATGACCTTATCCGTCTGGGAAGTTGTGCAGGCCTATATTTTATTTCGGCCAAGATTATGCTTAAGAAAATTAGGAAGAGGCAGATGAATCGCGGGTAGAGACGCAGCCGTAGCATTTCCTTAGAGAAGTTAGATTATGTGACCTTAGTTCTGACAGGGGAGCATTCTGCACCATCAAAGGTAAATCACGTCGTTGACCTTAGGTAAATGTTAGGCAAATGATTGGTTGATTCAATGAGATATTGATAGAATGTCAACTACATACTCTGTAACCACAACTCATCCTACAATTTTTTAAGGTAATATGAGCGTCTTCTGTAGCTAATGAAATGTTTCCTTCGTTAATTAAATCTCTGATATTGAAAGTGGTAGGAAATCTCATCAATGTTTTCAGAAAGATGCGTGCGATACTTGTCTTCAAACGCAAAGCTTTTTTTCTAATACAGCCTCTGCTTAGTAGGATCTCCGGTTACCCATGTGAGTAAGGTGTTCGACTTCGGTGAAAGCAGTACCGGGTTCGATTCCCGCTGGGAGTTCACGTGCGAAATGACCCTAGATGTCGAAGCACTTAAAAAATCCCAAACACACAATACTGTTAAGTAAGGAATGGGTGGTGCATGGTGAAAATGCTTAGTGTTAGAGGTTGAATAATAATTGAAAAAGGCTGACTTAATCGGGACTCGAACCTGGATACGATGGATTCTTTTCTTTTGATTCTTTGCAGGTGATCCTTAAACCGTAACACTACAGATTTAGATATACAAATTCTAATCTCGTATAATGCTCGTAATAGTATTGTTAAAAGTACTTCGACAGCTGAGATAGTTTCGTACGTAGCTCCATCCCACCCCTCACCAGGAATCGAACCCGGGACCGCTTTCACCGAAGTCGAACGCGTTGCCCATTTGGCTATCTGGGAGCTCCGTAATATGCTCGTATCTCGTATATTATGATAAATCCAAAAGATGCCTACAAAGTAAGATTTGGTGTAAAGAGGAAGATATTAGAGGAAACAGGCAGAAATCAAACGAAAAATGGGACCCAGAATTTCGGTTTCATATCGCAAATTTAAGCGACGAAATGGCACGAGATAGGAAAAAGTGTGCGGTAGATCTAGAGAGAGATACTGGAAGAGAGAATCGGCTCTAGTAGAGAATTGGGGGGCGAAGTTGGGGAAATGCGAAGGAGAGAGAGGAAGATGCCTAACCCCGTGGAGCAGAAGTTGAATCGACCGATGGGTCGGCGGCAGGAGCTACGGTTGCAGACCGTGGGGAAGTTCGGCACATGCGCACAACTCTCGGGCCACCTTTTGCTCACAGCAGCTATCTCCGCGCTACCCTGCATCCAATAAATCCCTCCTCACGTTGCCCCTCTGTGAGGAGGAGGCGTTTGGAGTGACCTACTCGGATGAGAGTCGCGCTCCCCTCACCTCTCCTTACGTCACCTCTCCCACTCGAGCACCCTCTCAACCTCTCTCCCGACCTCCCCCTTCCTCTCATTCTCACCGGAGCTATCTTTACCCTCTTCCTCGGTTCCTTATTGAACTGAGTTCAGGAAGGCGATCTCCCACGGATCCTTTCTTGAACGCGGCCTTTCTTATTTATCATCCGGGTCTCCGAGCCGTCCCTTCGTGTCGCTCTTTGAGCTGCTATAACTTAATGGGTTTGGAGATTTTTGGACCAGGCTACACCGACGCCCCGCTTCTTTCTCGGAGTGATTGCTGTTTCCTCTGGTTCCAGTAGTTCTCTAATAAGTTCTCTCTCGTGTAATTACTCATAAAATGCGCCGCTGTGACATTTCAATCCATTCATTTTTTTGGAGATGCTTTTGTCTTTGAGGAGAAAGCTATTTCAGTGTCTTTTGTGAATGTGCTTCCACAACTGAAGTCATTTTGCAGCTTTTGAGTGTAAACCCTCACCGGGAATCGAACCCGGGAAGGTTTTCATAAAGGCGAACGGGTTACCCACTTGGCTATCCGGTGGCCGAGGAAAAGTTTATTTGAAACATTATCTGGTTTCACACTGCCTTTCTCATAAGGCATAATCTCATACCTGAATCAGCCTTTACCATTAATTTTAGACCTCATCACTTTGCTTAAAACCTTTTGAAATAACGGTAGAAATTAGATAAATAATTTGAACTCGTTAACGGAGCCCCAACAATTATCAAGAAAAATAAATGCTTCATAATCGTCATAAATGACGATACTCTAAAGCTGTTCGCAATCGCAATCGTCATGATTTCGGGTTTTAACTCATTCCCTGCTTAACGATCTCGATTCACGAAGTTGAGCAATATTTATTGAGTGTGGAGGTATTATTGCAGCAGCATTTGCTCTTGGTAGGACAGAACACTAAGAGTTAAACATTAAAATGTAAAAATTATGTAATTTTTCTATGATTCTCAATGAAGTACTACATTACATATATTATTATAGTATGATACTCATTACTGGAGTCAGCGGGATGGTTGCCCAACCGTTTGGCCTTACGGCTACAGTGGCAACTTTATGAACCACGTAGGCCTGTAAGGAACCTTTAAATTAGACAACCAGTCCTTCCTCTCAGTGATTCCATTGCTATTTTTAAGATTTTTTACTCCAACGGTCCCATTAAGTAAGACATTACCAGAATATAATGCTAAAACTATACATGAAAACACATTAACGACGTTATCGGTACTGTAGGGAAGTTACATTTTAACCGAAGTAAGAGAAATTTTGAAAGCTTTCAGTGATAATAGGTGCAACTTATCAAGGTTAAACAAAAAAGAACACAAAACATCAGGTCTGATGATGAAGTTGATACCTCTAAACCAGTAGTGTTTTACGTTGGTGAATTAAATTTTGGAATAGAAGGTATAGTAGCGTTGTTAAAAGTGCTTCGTTTATTAAGGTCATTTCGCACATGAGCCCCCATCGGAAAATGAACTTTCACCAAAGGCGCAGCGCACTTGGCAATCGGGGAGTCAAATTTTGGAGTAGTACACGTTTAATGTTCCTATTTGCGTTTAAGAGAAACATTGATCGGCGATTTCAACAGAAATACAATAAGATAAAATTACCTAAGATTTTAAGATCAAAATGTACTCCAAAACAATAGGAAGATCGGCAGTATGCAGTATAGTATAAGATCGTCGTATGTTTCAAATGGCTGGTCGAAATCCCGTGTTGCTTCAGTTTTTCCCTCTTAACAACGTAATCACTTCCATTAGCGAAGTTTCACAATATGCCTCATCGGTTATTCCATTTCAGTGGTTGTATATTATTAAATACTCTCTCAATGTTAATCCGTTCATTAGGCATTTCTCTATGCATATAAATCGACGACTCTACAACGACTCTACATACGACTATTTCGTGACTTTCATTCTGATAGACAATTCGACATTCTCGTTATGATTCTGAGTCACTGAGGCCGTGTATCAGCGCTTTTTCAAAAATGCTAAAGTCACACATTTCGGCGATCCTCAAGTGAAAGTCATCCAGGTGTATCTCGCACGATACGTCAATTCGACAGCGATTCTCTCAGCCGCCGCAGTGAGATTCGAATCGCGAACCCGTGGCTCCGGGGCAGATTCTTTACGTCCATCCGTTAACGAGCTGCCTCTCTCTATATGAAAAATCCCTTTCTTTTTTCTCTGTATCCCGGTTCAACGCCCTTTTATGTCTCACAAAGGGACTTTGGAAAAGCGCGAGATGACTGTGCCGGATGACGGAGGACGGGGGGAAAAAATATTACCGGAGCCCTTACCCCGAGGCGTGTTCCTCTGAACCCGCTATCTAAGTGACGGGTAGACGCTCAATTCGCTCGGAGACGCGCGCACGTTTTCATTTGTTTATTTTGGCTTCGGTTTATAACGAGCGCAATTCCATTTACGGCGGATGAAATTGTAAGCGATGATTACTCCGGTCGCGTAACGTGCGCAGGTTGATGAAGCGAGGGATTTTTATTTACACCGCGTTAGGACTGTCTTCTATTCGATTGCGGAGAGAATTCAGGGCGTGTTAGAGATGTATGTACCTCTGGACCCTAGGAAAAATTACGCGGTTTATAATTTAATATTTCTCTCATTAAACACGTAAAAACTCCGGGTTTACTAGAAAAATCACTTATTTACTACGTGATCCTTGTTTGCGCTCCTAGTTTACGAAGAAATATTCTTATTCGTAATTTAATTTAATTCTTGATGAAATACGAATTTAATTAATTTTTGAATATACTGAGTATATTCATCTGAAATTATTTCTTGGTATGAGCTGTGCATTTGTAAAATTTTACGACAAATAAAAAAAAACGGGAAACTACTTTTCCAAAGGAGAGCAAGGTATCAGATTTTTAATAACTTTGTATACTGAACTGAAACGTGAGTATAGAAATGGATAATGCAAAGCAAATGAATGTTGGATATTCTTTCCAATTGGAAAAGATATCTTCTGTGTTTCACTTAATTTCTAGGTACATCTTATAGCATGCTAATTGGTTAATGGAGTTCGTTCGTTATTTTATTTTCATACACTTAATAGTTAACTCGTTGGTGGTGAATGTTCCTCATCAAAAGACCACATTTGTTAATTTGCACATGAGTATAAACTGGCTTAGATAGAGAGAAGGCGATGCTGTACGACGCTATTTCGTCTTAAGAATTCCGCTAGTGGTTATAATTCACCAATATACATCATATTGAAGGGGTTTAAGGCTAAATTCCCGCGGCACTCATTTTAAATGGCTTCTTATAGAAATTCATTGCCTTTTGAATGTATTTTTCATATGATTGAATCTAGGTGTATTATCAAGAATCTACTATCATATGTCAAGTAACTTTAGGTAGGATTCTAAGGAAACAAGAGCGGAAAATCAAGTCTGAAGTTCTTTGATCATATATGAGGGGAGGAATTTCTTATTCAAAGGTGAAGGTTAGGGAAAGTTTTTGGGGACTTAAACCAATCGATAAATAAAACACTCAGGAGTACTATATGGCTCTTCTGGGGATTTCAGTAATAAATTTCTAGTTCTAGTTCATTACAGTAGCATATCATAGGAATGTTATGTATAGTTCGTACTACAGAAACGTAAAATCCAATATCTTGATCTAACTGGCTTCAATGTTAGCGGTTAGGCAATTTCTCTTTGGTTTGGGATTTTAAATCTTTCTCCGTAGGAAGATAAATTTTATTATTGTTTTCGCCACTTATTGTTGACACGTCAGAGAAGGAAGTTGAGCATGGTGTAGATTTAAGAGAGTAATGAAAAGGACATCTTATTATAAGAGATATTTCTTCATCGGAAAAAGTTTCTACATTTACATTAATATCCTGCAAGCCACCTGTCAGCGTGTAGCAGGGAGCGGGTAAAAATGTATATCGTTACATCGTTAGTTAAAAATGAACTATATTATCTTTTGACTGACAAGAATTGCCATGGTTAGTTTTAATATGAAAAGTATTTAAAACTACCTACAATTTTCGGTATTTCAATTTTAGTGAAAGATAAACTTAGCTTAGCAATTAACTTAGGACTCAGAATTAACTGTTCCTACTACTATGATTTACATACACGTATAAAATGCTTGATATCTTCAATTCACTTGGTACCTTATGAAAAAAGTGTTAAAAGATTTTCTACCATAATTTTTCTTCACGGATAAATATTCCGTGCGAAATTGATCATGATGTGTTTAAACAAATCACTTTTACCTATAAATGATTAGCTATTGCTAGGAAAGAGTTTTTAAATTCGTTTGATTGAAAGTGAATTTCGACTCGTTTTCGCTCGGTAAATCCGTGTTAGGTAGCTTTACCTTTGGGACTTGGAAAATGAAAATTTTTATTCATGACGCAATGCAGATATTTATGAGACTTCACTTCTAGAGGTTTCGCACATTAATTCATGTAATTAGCGTATAATTGGACTTGTGGTCGAATTTTTGAGTGAACTCTTACAAACTAAAAAATTAACTATGGAATGTTTTTTATTATTTGTAAAAATTAGCACGATTTTATGGTTCACTTTTAGGATTTTTTTTGGCATCAGCAACGTTACGGTAGGTTTGGATCATTCCACTTTAAATTTTGTCTTATCGAGGATAAACTCTCATTTTCAGTTTCGATTTTTATTTTATTCTCATCTCACAAGCAAATATTTTATCAACCCTTTGAGGCGCGTTGCTCCTAAAGCTCAACTTGATTCAAAGTCCATGTTTTTATTTCACAAGGCCCATATTTCATACCCATATTAGGGGTATTTACAGATCAGTTTCCTAGCCTCCCCCTCCCCCCATACGAGGGTCTCGATTTAGTTTAATCCAAAATAAAAATGACTAATTATACGTAATTTTAATTTGCTCTACAGAGAATTCAGCCGGACGTTTTCTTCAGTTTCTCTTTAATGTCAGCTTATTCTCCAGTCATAGATAAAATATTGGTCGCTCTAAACTACGTAATTAGATATAAAAAACAGAGAGGTTACTTTACAAATTATAGAAGCTTCTCTAACTTTTCCCGCAAAAGTGTTGGTGAGATATCTTTTTCCTTACCGCAATCTTCTACTAATGTGTCTTTCGTAATTATAATTTCAAAAGTTAATTAAGAATGTTTGCTACAATTCAATACAAATCACGCTGTTCTCATTCGGGGTTAACACGTCATTTGAATTGTTATTTCTCCAGACTTCCCTTTATATCCTTGCTCACATATTTCGCAGTCACGTGCATGCATCTTCGTACATTTTCTAATTCTGTTAAATTTACGTACATATCTTCAGCATCTTATTTACTGCATCGAAACATCTTTTTCACGGCCTTCCTCTCCCTTTAGATCCATTCATTCTGTCGATCCATCCATCCATTTTCTTCTCAGAGCATTTTATTAATCATGCCCTCGTCCTTACTTTTTGTTAATCATAACCCATGTAAAGCACTCCCTTCATACCGTTCTCGTAGCCTTGTTTATTAAAATGTTTGCGGAAGTAGGATGTTTAACGCAGTTATTAGTTTCCATATAGATACGATAGTTTATTTATTTATTTTATTTATTTATTGAGGGCAGAGAACAATTACAGATTTTTTATTATATACGTTATATACACATACTTACATAAGGAAATACAAGGTATATACAAAGAAATAAAGTGTTTTAGAAATACAGAGAATTAGATGCAAAATATAAATTCGACGAAGAAATTATATAAAAGACTTGTTAAAAGAGATATATAAGTTACTAAAAGTGTTAATTTCACTCACACTGAAAAATATGACAAGGAACCAATGACATGCACCAATGAAATAACACAAAGAAGGAGTTAGATGTCATTACAAAATATATTTTTCGTAGGCCAGTCAAAAAAGATAAATCCAATAAATAAACCAAGAATCTTCAATTTACGATAAACTTTATTCATATATATACAACAGCAGTATGAAGGGTCAGACAATAACAAAATACGAGTATAATAAGTTAAAAATTGACCCGCATTTTCCATGCAGTTACGATCTCATACCTCGAAATTACGACAGTATTAAGGAAGTATGTATTACCTCAGGATGGCAGATAAACTTGGTCCGGAAATGACAGTAATTTTTGATGGAATGGTTTTCCCCGATTACGTCAGAAAATCCGCCACGAGGGTGCGTATGCTCGTCAGGGTTTGGGAAAGGGTTAATTTAGCAAGGATTTTCCCCAGATCAAGCGCGACGAAGTGGAGGATCTCCGGCAATTCTTCCTTCCCAGAGTGACCGTGCGTCGCAATAAAAGGAGACTTGAAATACACGCGAATCGAGGGCCGAATTCCGATGAACATTCGCACGCCCGCTAATATAGCCCCGCGGGATTTTCGGACGCACGTGAGAAGTGGTCACGTTCCTCGTGTTATTTATGCTCCAAAGGGGCGGGAAGTGTACGTTCCTTCGCTTTTTTCCTCCAATGTTTATCCTCGTCGGAAGACATAAGCCCTTGATAATGGATGATGGAGTGGTAGGAGGGCTCCTTATTCCTCTCGTGTGTGGGGGAGCCGCGCAGCGCGCATATCTAAAAAGGGAGAGGCGCTGTAAAAAAGGTTGGTTTTGTGACCCGGAATAATAGAGCTGAGAGGAAAAAAAGAGAGCGTAAAAAAAGAGGGGTCAGCTATTGAGATGGATTTTTCCCAGTTGCGTGCGCATTGCAAAATAATGAGGCGAGCCGAAGAAAGGTTGAAGAGTGAGCAAAAAATCGTGAAGTGCTTTCGGACGGCGTTGCCGCATCTACCTTCATTTTTTCTGCTCGCTCACCCCTTCCATTCCCGTTTGGACTTTTATGATTTTTTTCGCCGGTTTGTCGCTTTTGTAAATCGTCGCCGGAGTCGTTAGAGAGGTTTTGTTTCCTGCTGCTGACGGAATATGTCTCGGTTCCTTAAGGAACTGTCAGGTTATCCGCTGACACTCGAAACGTATCTAAGATTCTAATGATGAATTCCTGTTTTTCATCTGCATTTCCTTTATAAATCCAAAATTGAGTACATTTGCGTATGCTTGTAACTTTGTGTCGCTCGCTGCAGTCAGAACATCATTCCATTGATGAACTGTGGGATTTTATGAATACAACAATGAGAAATGTGTTAGAAGTATTTGTTTACATACTGTACGTCCCTTAAGGGCGCGGATTACATTATTGATTCAGCACATTCTTGATTCTTATATCTTATTAGCTTAGATGTATCTAGTATCTACATGTACATCTACATAAATACCCTGCAAACCGCCTTTCGGCATGTAGCAGGGGATATAAACACTAAGCGTTCGAGTTACCTCTTTACTTCATTGTTGTTGCGTATCTTTTGCGGAAAGAATGAGTCCTTAAAACGACTTGTCCTCACATCTATTTCTCTTATTTAACGCTCATTGTCGGATCGGCCGTATTAGCAGGTAGTTTGTATTAATAATACCGATTACTTCTTCCGGAAACGTACCTTCTCTGAATTTAACAAGCGATCGCAGCCTTGCTTCTCTTCTTCTTTATTTCAAGTATTCCAACCTCCAGTATCATTTAAGTCGAAACAAATATATATCACTAACCTACAGGTTCTTGACTAGTATAGCGTTTGCATAAAAATGAATGGTTTCCATAATTCGAACACTCCGTTGGTAGCATGCGTCATAAAAAAGTTGGATTTGTAGAATTTTTGTTTATAAAAGATTTTCTCACGTCCGCAAAAATCAATTAATACCTATTACTTAGTCAAATTACAGGAGTTGCACTTGCATCAGAGAAAAAATAATTAATGTGCTTGTGTACCATTTTTGATAAGATTAATTTAAAACCCGAAAAGAGAAATAATATTTACGTCGACTAAAGAAGGGATTGGTATCATGAAGTGCATTCGATAATGAAATATATTATAACCAAAGAAACGATTAGGCAAAAGCTAAATATGCATTATTTTAGGAAGGGTAAGCGAGCGATGGTGATCCCCACTGGTACTTTACAATCTCTTGAACTGTGCTAGACAATTTGAAGTAAAATGGCTGGTAATGTTAGTATAGACTTTTTCTCTACAATAACTTTATTAAAAATACGGATGATTTAGCTATGTGGTAGCTCTATAAAGTAGACCTTTTTCGGTATCTCGATAATACATTCAATAGTGTGTTGAATATTGAATATTATTATCTCGATAATACATTCAAGTGTTGAAACATTCTAAATATACTTAGGTAACTTATATCAAAATCACTGCAGTGAATATATGTTTTGATCGAGGAACGGAACGAATACGAAGATCGGATGTTAACATGAGTAGGTAAGTTGGACGCGTACATACGAGATCGTAAAAGATCGGAACACACAACTTTTCTGCAGAATTACCCATGTTCCGACCAATGGTAAATTTCCAATGACAAAAGGTAGATCGTTTTCTGGCTTCATTGTTTAGAGTAGGAAATATCGTCGTAATTTATAGGAGGATATTATTTTCTTAAGATTAAAACAAAATTATGTAATAATTTTTGTAGGTTAGAGGGGTTTAGTATAATTTATTTTGTTATGTTTCCGTAAATTTTAAGTAAATTTTTTTTAAGTAATTTTTTTCGTAGGGTCTCCCTTGAAAATTCACACGGACAGTATTCCGTGTAAAAATTATGGATTGTTAACATCGGATGTTTGTTAATATTTACACCACAGAGATAAGTCAATTTTGAAAGACTCGTGTCCCAATATTGTGACCTTGAACGATTTTTTTTATCGGATAAAGGCTCTCTGCTGGCTTTCATACAAACAAAAGAAGACCTTTTCCCTACTTATCGGAGAGAACCTGATCCGTCAATCAACATACATACGTGAAATTCATTCAATTCGCGACATTCACGGCGATTTACGCGTTTTTAACAGCGAGTCGGATCAGCATTATCTCTGCAAAGCATACCAAATTAGGCACCGCTCAAAAACAGCCCATCTCTGGCACCCAAATTCGCGTCCGAAACCCAAACAAACAGCGATAACTGATTAGGGAAGCTCGCGGAACATTACTGCGTCGCACTATACTTTTCCTCGAGTAAATTGGCGTATTAATTGATTACGAGATCCCTTATTGTGACCAGATCCAGATACGATAGGGTCTCGACAGCACGTTGAAAAAAGAAGATCAACGGCGCGCTTTCCTGTTAGGACGAGAGGAGTTGGCGGGGAGAAAACAGAGAAGGTGAGTGGGTGTAGGGGCCGAGGGACGAGATAGTGATAATCTTTATCGATTGCTTTTGGTGGTCAGATATGGAGAACTATCGGCCACTTGTGGAGCGAGTATTATGGTGGTCGTATCACTTAGTCTAATATCAATTACCAGCTGCAATTTTTTCTTCCATCGATCTTCTCCTTCCTTAATTCCTAATGTATGCACGAATTAACTACTTTATTCCATTTTCAAATATATGATATGAAGAGGAATCTATCCTCAATCTAAGTAAGATTTAAAATTCCCTATTATAAGATGCTTACTGATTAGGTGGTATTAGAGTTTGGTAGGCCTTAGGGATATTGTATCTAATTCCTATAACACTTTAAAGATTATGATATATTGGAATGGCGATTATATTAATATCATTCGAATAACCTAAAGGATTACTTTTCTGTTTTCTTGAATAGGAGTGAGTGAGGCCATCCTAGCTGTTGTTTTGCTAAATGTGTCATGACAAGAATCATATCTCCGATAAACTTTTCTTTATTGTGAATCGTACCGAACGTTACCTAACGTACCGGAGTAAATACGTTATCATTACATTCGTCATATCTCAAGTAAGTATATAGATACACCAGCAGAGAAAGATGTATTTAAAAAATAAAAAAGGCCAATTTTCAGTTTTAAGCTATCAAAAGTAAATTCACTTACTTTCGACTGATATGAAATAGTGAGTGTAAGGTAGGAAATGATATTCGTCCCTGTCATTATTTTCTATAATCATCATCTCCCTAAAGTTTATTGTCATGGAAGGCAGAGTTTCCAGTTTGTAAAGTTATAGTACGGATTTGGAATATAATGCTTTCTTTATTTATTTTATAGATGTATTTTTAAATCATTACGCGTTTCTAGAATAGTTCAATTACTTTAGTTTAAATTTTTGATTAAGTTAACAATTAATATTTTAAATTCATCTTATAAAGAATTGTCATATCTATGACCGTATATTCCAGTTGAAATACTTATTCTTGGCTCTTTTGAAAGTATAGCTATTTTAATCTGCAAAATTAATTGCAGCATTCTGCATTTTTGTTATTTTATTTAATAGTAAAGGACAATTTTCTTCGAATTAAAGTTGAGGAAATTTCGAAAACGGGATTAAGTGTTACTGTCGATTGGTGGAAAAATATGATACTGTAAATATTTGGTAATAGTTTATTCTTGCGATTTCACTAATATTTAAAGTAACAAAGTTTTAGATAATATATTAAATGATTATCCATAAATTAAATGTAGTCGAAAATTTCTGTTAATATTTTTGCTTCTCAGATACCACATTTACTGGTAGCAAAAATAGCTTTTAAATTTCTTTCCTCAGGCCAATCTTCCTTTAAAAGAACATCATTAAATTTACCGAGATTAAACTGTAATATTATTTTTTTAAATATGAAAGAGTATGTAAAACGTTTTCACTTAAATTGTTTTTGAAATTTTGATGTTTGCCTGAACATTCGTGAAGGATAGATTCAGGGTAAGAAAATACAAATTACAGACTAATTCCCTATTCCCTAATTCAAAGTATCGCCGTATTTTTAAACTCGCTTTTGGTTTTCCAAAGTTATTCGATTTAAAAAGGGCGATTGCCACCAAATATTGGCCAAAAAGGGAAATCCATCCGTTATTTTTGGTTCTCTAGAAAACCTTTCAAAACCCAATGCCGATCTTCACAATATGGCTTTCCATATTGAAACATGGTCGCCTCCATTCTATATATAGTCGGCCTGTGTGTTAATGGCTGCGCGATTCTTGTGGCTTTAGGTTCGGTCCAGACTAGCTGTTTGCAAGATCGCTAAACACATCGATAACTTTCGCAAGTTATTATTGCTCATGCCGATCGGCGTGCTTCTTTTTTTAACGTTACAGAGAGTTGCGCAAAGGCGCCGCTGCATTCAACGCATGCGTCGAAGGGATTTGGGGACGAAAATAATCGGAGTTGCATGGGAGATTTCAGGGCACTGTTTCCGACGGAAAATGTTTTAGCTACCTTGGAAATACATATCCATTTTTGCAGAAAACGTCTTAATACTCTCTTTACCAACTATTTCGGGAAAGTCTATTTTATATTTTGCCATTTATATTTTAATCGACTTCAAATTCTGTCGAATATTTTTAGTCAATCGACTGATTAATCTAAATAAAATTCTGAAACATTTCGAATCCTTCATGTTGAACTTAATTAATTAAGTCGACTTTATGGCAATAAAAGTTATTATGTTCGCTGTAGAACTATGATTCTAAAAATGTCAGCACAAGATTAGCGAAATACTTTATGATGGGCCCCAAAAACACACATTTTGGAGACTCTCTTGGCTTGTCTAGATTGATTGATTGACACTTTCAAATGTGAAAATAAAGATGTAGCAGCACATGGGGAGCGAATTTATACCTTCAAATAAAATATTTAGAAGAGGTAACGACTTCGTTGAAGGGAAGATCCAAAGCGTCAGAAAGATTAGTCGTTCGTGTTCGCCCAATGGCAAAACTCTTTCATATTCACTCTGCCGTATTGGTTTGATAATTCATAAAAATAGTATAGAAAAGTAAACTATGATTTTGTTAAATTATAGCTTTTCTGCGTTTAAATAAACAACTTCTCGATTTTGTGAGCCTTCACTTGGTGATATTCCATGACAACAAAGGCAAACTGTCAAAGAATACATTTATTTATAGAAATATATCACAACAAATATATATTTATATAGATAAACGACCCGGGTTTCGATGCATGGCATCATCTTCAGTCCTGAAGAAGTTTCCTCCTTTATATTATCAAATTGTATGTGAAGATGTGGTACATGGTAAGACACTCATTTCGGAAGTCACCTATGATATATATTCGATTATATTAAATTTTAATTTAATTCCGTTTAAATAATTTTTAATATGTTGTTAGAACTAAAGGATGATATTGTAATTATTAATTTAAGTGATATTTGATAAACTTGTATGAATTTTGATCAAACCCAAGAATGCTTATATCACGTTATACAAACATCTTGGGAGGAAGACGCATAAAGCTGATGAGGAAGTCTCTAAATATTAGCAGTTCATTATTCTGAGAAAGAGTTGAAATTCCTCGAAATATTATCAAAAAATTGCCGGTGGGGGCCTACTTGCGAAATGACCTTAGATGTCGAAGTACTTTTAACAATATTACTACTCTATGTCAAAAATTGAGTATTAGCCCATTGGAATTTTAAAAACAAGCTCCAAAAGCTGTTCATAATGAGTATTAGGTTGCAGTTAGCAATATCTTTTCACGGATCCAGAAGAAATACGAGGTTTACGAATTAATGTGAATGATAGCAGTAAATAATTCGGATAACCAACTTTAACGAAAGGAATCGAATACTATTATATTAAAATAAAATTTAACTCTCTTGAGGTGAATAAATTGAAAAATTCAATTTCACGAATCACAATCACAAATTTCAAACAAGTTAAAGTTAAATGTGTCTGGATTCAAGTTAATGTGAATGAAATTAATAATTTAGATGTAACAAGTTTTCTTAAATAAACTCAACCTTCAAAATCAAAGTCTCTGACAAAACCTAACGAATTACATACATCTAATTTTGTAACAGCGTCATTAATAAAATCAATATCTTTCACTAGATTGACTTCAAAAGAAGCTGAAATATCGCTTGTAATATTCTCTTCAAGAGGGGATCAGTTTTTTAGAAAAATACACCTTTACATAGGTCAATGATCATGGACGGATTTAGGTTCACTTGATGCAAGCTGAGGGACTTAAAGGGAATCAAAATACAGCAATTATTCGTTTTTTAAGATGAATAATTTCTTGGTAGGACCTCAAAGTGGTCATTGAATGAGCCTTGAAACTTGAGCCTAGGGCCTATGATTGGTGTTATTTACCCCTGCCAATAATGCTGGATAGCCGTATTGAACGCAACGCAAAATACTGGGCAGCTGTTGAACGCAAGTCCATCCATTCCCGATTTCCTGCTAACCAGCATGTGAGCCGTGAAATGCTGCAACCCGCAATACATGTGCGTGTTTATTTAAGATAATCGTCAGGATACAAGGCGAAGGCGCGACCCGCAAGAGAAGAGCAGTTGAAGGGCTAAAGGGATTTAGGGCTCATATAGCGTCCTCTTGACTCATATTACAGGACCTCGTAACATGGCTCTCAAATTACATTCAGAGATGATTGCAAGTCGTAGGTAGTAGATTAGAAATGTAAGGAAAAAAAGAGATTTATTGATTTACATTATCTACCACCTGCAATTAATTGGTAATAGATAAGATACATCCGTGGAAGTTATTTGTTTCTTACAATATTTGAACTCCAAAAGAGCCCCCTGATGATGGAGGCGCTTTCTCTGAAATACGCATAGGGATTTTCCCAGAAATCGGTTATCTGGAGCGTCCCGTTTGTCTCTAAACGAGAATTGTACCTGCCGACATACGGCTTACGAAGTGTTTTTCAGCCGCTAATGAAAATTTGAAATCATTGTAATTGAGTAGGGCAAGGGATGGTATTAGAGCAGTCTACTAAAGTAAGGTGGCCTCTTCTAAATATGGAAACCATCATAATAATTTCCTCCGATTTCTTATTTGATGACCCGGGAGGAAAAATGGTGGTAGTATCTTGCCCGAATGACGCCGATTTCCGGGGTTCAATTCCCGGCTTATCGTGTTTTCCTAAGATATATTATCTGTAAGTGATAATCCGTTGTTACGTTCCCAAGATAGTGGTGAAATAAATGGATTTTTGTGGAAACATTGAAAAATTAGACAAATTTAACCTCTAGATATTTCAGCCGATTTCTGAAACTATAACTATAATAATATAAATATTCTGTTTCTGTTCGAGATTCATTACTGTGTCACCTGAAAAAAATCAACGATTATTATCTTCAACTCTTGTTCTTATATTGGAAGGTTCTCCATTTAATCATTTAGGGCCAATTCTTGCCTTTGACCCGGATGATAATTACTCCGTCGAACGTTGATGCATTGAGTCATACCAGAAATTTTAAGCCAACTGAAATAATAGTTTTTCACGTAATACGAGGTTCAGTGTCTAATTGTAAGGTCTAAACAAATAAGCATCTACTGTAACGTACAGGTCGACAAATTGGTAGGAAGCAATTCATCTTGATATATATATAGAGAAGTCACAGTCTACATTCAGATAGCACCAATGCAAGTCTAATTTAATTTAATCGACGTACGAACAAAAACTTATTCAGTAATCTTGACAATATTTACTTTAGAAAGGAGGTTTTTTCTTGCATATCGAAATCCAAGGTGTCTATAGTTATCTTATTTTTTATGATGGTGATAGCTATAGTGCTGAATTAAGTGTTCATTAGCAAATACGGAGCTAGTTTATCATGTAATGAAGATTCACAGCAATTAATGTCTCAAAACGGAAAGATACCCCATACAGCGTAGGTTATGGGAGGGGAGTCATAAAATAATGTTTTCTCGAAGAGAAGAGCGCAAATCAAAGTTTTATTTACTATTTAGGCTTAAAAATACTTCAGATATTTTATATATCTGGTTCTTTGAATAGAAATGCTGAGAAACTTAATTAAATTTAAAGCTGTTTTTGCATATTAAGGTTACTGATGTAATGACTGAGTACATGATTTCATATTTGAATCAAGTATCTTACCATTGGGTCTGTGTTATATTAAGATCTAAAACACCAGAGATTATTTAGAATAAGTCTACATGTAAACTACAAAGGCTACACCTAAATGTCACCTGAAGTAAATATTTGGGAAATTGTCTCTTGACTAAACTAAATATACGGGAACAAAAATAAAATTTCTGTATTCCTACCGATACTGAGGAGAAAAATAAAATTTTCTTCACTCACCACCAGCAAGATGAATATATGCCTCGTATGTCATTAGTATAAAACTAGGATATGAGGGGTGGCTTTTCAATTGATTAACAAAGAAAAGTGTTTCTATATTTCTACCACGAGTCATTTTCCTAATGTTTCTTTCTGCATTCTACGTCCGAAATATGTATCTACGAACAGGGTCGTGTGCGCGAAAGCGTGGTTTTTATCATTTGTACCGCACCGAACCCCTTTCCCTTTCTAGATGCCATTCCAGACGTTTTTTGGAGGGCTCTCGAGTTCGTAATTACCATTGTTTTCTATAGTGGGGACGGATATGAAGACTGGGAGGGAGAAAAGAGGTATAAAAGAGGAACTGAAACGGGAGATGATCTTTCTCTTTCAGTCGTGGCGTCTTTGCGAGTTGATGTCGTTCGCCGCCTGCCGTTTCTTTTTTGTTTTGATCAAATGCTATTGTTGTCAGAGAGGGGGGGTTTTGTCAGCAGAAGAAAGGATCTCTTTTAGTATTCTTCCTTACTGACTTTCGTGTTGTTATGTCATGTACTATGTTTGTGTGGCTTGCTAAATACTCGCATAATGCATCCAAATAATTAGCTGTAACCACTTAATTAGGCTTTTAAAATCTGAATGCGAAAAATTACCAACTGCTTCTTGGTACTATTAATTTACTACCAAGTAAATGCTGACTACCAATTACTACCAAGTGAAACGTTAGTCATTTTATGGAATGGCACATACTTTTTTGAAAGTAGTGGTGTAAGTAATTATGATGCTTTAAATGCTAATTCCCATAAATACATTCTTCTTGACTTTCTTATGCATAATAAGGATGTAATGTCAGTCATCAAGTATCTCATAATTATTTTCTCATCTCATATTATTTTCTTTGGTTTCATATATTGGTTTCATAGAATCTCCTATTATGAGACACTGTAGATTTATTTGAAACTTTCCTCCGATTAAAAACAAATAATTTTAGTCATTTATAAAATTCGAATTCGCTGAACTCAGTGCGAGATATTTTGCTTAATAGGACAGTTAATTGAAAAAACGGGACTTAATCTGATGGAAGGACAATAAATGATTCCTGTTGGTGTTAAGGGAAATTAGGGCTTCGAGCATTACCATTAGTCGTTCTAGGTTTTGATTCGGTTATATGGAAACATCGAATTTCGGTGCGGTTCCGGTTTCCCTCTGGCAGAAAACCGCGAACCGGTTTTATTAGCTCCGATGAAATGAACACCGCGAAAGATTGTTATTTAACGCGAACCTAAAGTAGAATTAATTTTAATGAAATTTAGAATAAGACTATTGACATGAAGGAAATCAGTTATTTAAGTTGCTGTTTATTAGTGAGCTGCAATTCACCCTTTCATATGATAATAAAATTGATCAACTGTTTTACTTGATGAGGATACGAACTAATATAAGAAAGGAAAAAGTAACGGTTTTCATCAGTTTCGGTTTGGCTGTGGCTGTGTATCAAACAACATTGAAACATTATAAAAATATTCTTTTAAATGTAATGGTTGTATTCTACGGAAAATAAATGTGCAGCCTTGAGTAGTTAATATACTTAAGACGTTTTATGCGTTCACTGAACAAGTAAGAGAATTTGGTTGTAAATATAATAGTCATCCAGCAAGAATATGCGGCTATATCACTTCAAGATGGCGAGCACATTTTTGTTTATAGCTTATGTGTTAAGCTGGTGTTCCAGTTGGGACTGTGGCGTTTGTAATGGCCTCTTGTTTGCTTTTCTCCTACTTCTTCTCTCACTGTGAGAGATGCGGCAAAGGCTGACTTCGATGTTTTTCGTCCGATCTCTGCATCTTTCCGCCTGTACGCAGTAGCAGAGCTGTGCTACCTCCAAGTCGCACCGCTCCTCACCCCACCGGAAAAGTTTTTATGCGCGAGAGAAAGAAATCCTTGGCGTTATTTCTTTTTCATTTCGAGACGTCGTACATAATCGCGGCACATGCTCGCAGCAGATGAGTTAACGAATCAAAACAAGAAAGTGAGCATCCAACGACGCTTTTGACGGCGCGAGTATAAAAGGAGCGATATTATGCAGATGGGGATGCAGTCGTTTTCTTGAGGAGAAAACGCCGCCGCGCATTGTGTCGCGGGAACCGTTGCGGAACCGCTATCGACTCCGCGTTGCGTTTTTTTGTTCGTATGGAAACCTTTTTTTGGGATGCGCACAAGGGAACTTTATGTAGGACCCAGATTGTTGATTTTTACCTCCTCTATTCCGAGCGTATATTCTGAAAAATTCCCTGCTAATGTCCTATCCCTTTCTTAGATCTGTATGCCTGTTTTGTATTGATGTACTTATTTTGTACGTTGTATCACAAATATCACTCTCGCGTTTGCTAAACGAGATAACACCCACCCCTTATTGGAATATTCATGCTGTTTGTATGCATGCATTATATTTAGCGGTATTTCAGGGTCTGCTGACGAGAAAAAGTTTCCACAACGTCGTATGCTGTTTTTTCTTGTTAATGTTTTTCATGAATCTCAGAAAATAAATCCTTTTTTAAATGAATATTTATATACAAGTAACAGTAGGTCTCGCATGTTATCCTGATCTTCGTATGGGTGTTTTCCAGCAATAGAAATATTTCCTAAGAATTTGACTTATGATTTACTTTTATCCATATAGTAGTTTCTTCTCTATCTTTTCTTATACAAATTATCTTGGCTTATACTTGGGGTTCCTCTATCCTTACTTTATGAGGCTAAACTGTCAAAGGGTGAGTTGTATAAATAGATTCTATAGTCTCAATCTCGTATTCAGCAAAGTATTATTCTATTTTATTGGTATATTCGCTAATGTACAAGTGAAATAACGAAAAAGTGAAGGGCAGAAAGAGTAACTGGTATGATTTCAGAATGTCTTTGAGAATCCACTTCGTTTTTTTATCCATAGGGCATATGCTGCAGATTGTAGTGTTTGCATAAAGTCAAAGAGTTACATTGATTTACCTTTACTGCTGTGTGATAGATGAAGTAGCAAATTAACATTATGATGCAGTTATGCAAATAGCTATTTCGTGAGTAAATTTAAAGATACATTTAAAAAATAAGTTATGATTCTCAAAGTAAATGAATCGCGTGAAGAATAGTGTAACTATTGAGTCAGATTAATCGGGATTGGTGAGCTTTCTTGCAGAGGATTCCGCTCCTAGCTACATTTGAACATTTTATCTATGTAATACAGCTTTTGTATGTACATACATTCAACTTACAGTAGCATCTGTTATTGGATATTTTCTTTCTTTTTCTTATTATTTTGTTCAAAGAGACCTTCTCTAGAGAGAAGAAAGTTCTCCTTCGTTTATGTTTGACGTTTTTACCCATTTACGCACAATTCGAGGCAGATATATTGTAATTTCCTTTGGGGGGTTTACCTCATAAGACCACCTTTGTGAGTTGGTGATGAGAACCTTCTAGCGATAGTTTGTGCCACAATGTGGAGGCTGCTCTCGTTGCTCACATAAGCATTCCCGAACAGTGTGCAAGAGACGCAGCATAGTAGCTCAGTGATTAGGATACCTGCCCTAAAAGTTGGAGACCTGGGTTCGAGTCCCAGTCATATCGTTATTTTTCAATTCTGTTTATCCTTGTATTTTAAAGCGCACATCTCCTCGTGCAATGTTAAACACCTTTTAAACACCTGGAATTTACAGCAGATTATTACGCACGGGTGTCAAAGTTTAATTTGAATTGTTCTCATTATTTCGACTACAGGAGTAGAGAATGTGACGACACCTTCGCCACTTTTCCGCAATGTACAAATCTACGTTTCGACGCCACGAATTATTTAGGAATTAAATACTATTTTTGCTTATATAATATTTGGGATTTTTTCTTTCAATTACACAGAGTTTTGTTGAGATCTTACAAAATGAATCTAAAAGGAGATCAATTTCTGATAAACCTGTATGAGTACCCTACTAGCCACATTTGAGCGTGTGACAGGAGAATATTCCCATGAATATGGCATTAGTGTCTGAATGGAAGGACCTACTCTTTAGTTGGATTGGGTTAGACAAAAGTTGTACTTTGGCTGATAGTTGGCTTAAAGGCGGTAAGCGTCTCCCAAGAGTTCTATATTGGGTTAAATTCATTGGTAAATGATAATAAATAGTAAAAAAGTAGTAATAGTCGAAACTAGCTTCGTGGCAAAGTTGTGGTGGGATATCGTCCTATACCCACATGACTAACCTGATAAGAGCAGTATGATAAGTGTAAATTCCATTCTAGTAGACACCGCTACAGCCACTATCTTTCCCCATCAAGGAAATGCAGTATAGCGTTAAGGGGGCCTTTTACCTCGAACTTTTAATATATAATTTCTCTTTCACATCCCATCTTAGATATGATGATTCTAATCCTCGTACTTTATTCAAAATCAAAGGAATTGCACAACATTACAAATCTGCGACCTGAAATTCAGTATTCTGTACATTTTCAGCTTCTTCTTTCTGAAAAAGTAAATAAACAATCACGTGGTATACAATTTTCAGATCCGTATTTCCCTCAAAAAAGTATCTCTGAAATTAAAATAAAAGGAAAATAAAAGAAAATAACTAGGAATGCATTTTTAGAAGACATTTATTTTTATAGCTTTGGGAATCATAAAATAACTGTGCCGCTGGTTTCTCATTTCCAAGAAGAAGTTTATTTTTCGTAAGTGAAGGAAAATTGAAGCCAATGGTGTAATAAATTGTTACTACTATGACTAAATGACTAGTTAAATGATTTCTGTGCTGAGCAGCGTATAAGGTCTCATATTCGGATTTTGTGAAACCTTGGTTGCATTTTGTCCTTCCTACGCTAATTATAGCTAATTTCCTTTTCCTTACCTTTACTGGTAGTACTACTGTATAAAAGCCTCCACCATTACAAAGAAAATATCTTGTAGATTGCCTTCGGAGTATTCAGTATTCCTTCACAGAAAGCTAGATATATACACTACAAAGCTATATATAACTTGTTATAGGGATACAATACGATATACGTAAAACGTAAGTACGTATATCAGATTTCAAAAAAGAGGACTCAGTGGGAATCATTGGCTCGTGTCCTCGTCAGTTCAGAAACAGAGGAATCCATTGTATTTTGCTCTTGTCGGCAAAGCTAACTTGTTGCAGTATCCAGCGTCTTTTTCCAATCAGTGCAATAGTAGCCATAGAGCAGGAATGCTTTCATAGCGAATAAGACCGTATTACCTTTCCCGCTGAGAGATGAAATGGGTTCCATTCGGAGGTCGCAAATGAATATTTCCTCTCTCGCATCGGCCAGCGTCCACCCGGGTGTCCTCAGATCCACTGTAATCTTTGGTTCGTCATTAAGTGTTTAATGAATGTAGATGTTTTACTTTGATCGCACACGTATCAGTTGGAACCTCGAGGTTGGATAATGAACAGTGTATGGAAGAGATAGCTATAGGTCAGTTTTAAGGAATCTATATAGATTTTATCTTCCTTTTACTTGACGGATCCCAAAATGAGCTACAAATTGTCACTAACAACGATAAAGTCATAATCGGAGCTTTGAAAAAAATATTAGATCAGGATACTGCTTTCCTTGCTTGTCGTACATGCTTTTATTATATATTAGTAAACTCCCCCGTTAAGCAAGACAGAACGTAATTTAATTTAAAAATATATCTATTATCGTATATATCTGGTCCTCCTAAGCCAGAAATAGTCCGTCGTAGGATCATAATAACTCAATATATTT
>KZ308228.1:3247844-3275051 GCA_000376725.2 Ladona fulva | reverse complement strand
ATTTCACTTCAACAATTATTAAAATTTATGACAAATTAATAAACTTTCAAAAAATAGGTATCCCAGAAGATAATTTTTTATAGGTATTACCCACGCATAATCATAAGAAAGGTATACTCTTATACTATACTCTTTTTGGTATATAAATAAAAAGTTTTATGAAATAGCTTAATCGAACAATATGTAATTACATAATGCGGAGAGAAAACAAATTATGCAAGATAATCGAAGAAAATAAAAATTCGCAATTACTTATTTCCACCGTATATTGAAAACACGACCGGTTTCAATACACGGTGGAAATAAGTACTTGTGAATTTTTATTTTCTTCGATTATCTGTTATGGATTTCCACACAGTAAAGCCTTCCACAATTGATTAAATTATGCAAGATTTATGGAAAACACGACCGGTTTCAATACACGGTGGAAATAAGTAGTTGTGAATTTTTATTTTCTTCGATTATCTGTTATGGATTTCCACACAGTAAAGCCTTCCACAATTGATTAAATTATGCAAGATTTATGGAAAATGTTTAAAAATATTGGTCATAAGAAGAAAATGCAGTCTGCGTATTCAGTTTACATATAGTAGCATATCCGGAACTTTACAAACATTGTAATCATCAAATGAATCTTGTACAAGTATATTTTCTCGCGTAAATTTCAAACTGGTTATGGATATTGCAGTTTTATATAAATATGTAGGGGTACGCTATTATGCTATGATGTAATGGTCTTTGTTACTTGAGGTTTTCCCAAATTGTTTCAGGCGTCACATGTGCCATATTTGGAGTTGGCGGCCGCACCGTGTGTACAAATATATCAAATCATTTAATATGCTTATCATGACATTGTTTCTCCATCACTTCTCTACAGAGGCTAACCGTTTCTTATGTAACCTTAAGATTTTAAAAATGCAGCGATTCTCGTTTGTTCCATGCCAAGCTGGTTCTCCCCTAAGGATGGTGTAATAACTTAACAAACATCCCACGGACGTTAAACAAAAGGCGAAAGTAAATACTATAGCACCACATGCACGTAGCCACACAAGTTCCTCTTTTGTTCCTTATTCTCCGTCTATTCGTCCCGAGTGACTCGGTGGAATGGGATTCTGTCTGTCTCTCTAGAGAGTGGAGAGCTCTTCATGACTACATTGTGTTCTATCCTATAAGTTCCCCCGGCGAAATGCCACAACCTCCCACCTCCACCCTCCCTCTGCACAATGACTTTTCCATTCATTTTACGACGTGTGCCTCCTTGAGACCTTTTTCAAAACCCCCACTCCCCCGCCGTATTCCCGCAAGCCCTCCCCCTCCACCCTTCTCAAATCCTCATTCCCTAACCCCTCTCCAATTCCTTTCCGTCCTCAAAATCCGCTCATATCCATCCCTCCTGCTTTTTTCGTTCGTCTTTTCTCGTTCCGTCTCATCAACGGTGTTTCTCTTCATAGGCATCTTGCCCGATGTCCTCTGCCGTCCAATGCTAGACGATGCCTCCGTTTTTTCTTTCGGACCACGGAGGTTTTTACATCAGCCTCCGAATCCTTTCTTTCCCTCTCTCTTTTATTTCTTAGCCTAATTTTCATTCTGAAAAGTAGTCTCATAGTTTCGCATGTCATTGTCTCCGTTTGTCCTTCCGTCTGCTGTCCGAGTAATTTTCGAGGAATTGGACCAGTGTCGTTGATTGAAAGGAGGCGGCTCGGTTTCAGCAATCGTACCATTTCTTTGTAAAACGAGCTATGATTTAATATGAGCTAAGTCGGACATCTTCTGGCTGCTATTTATTTAATTTTTCTTTTGCATCTATCTTACTTATGCGGGAGAAAATTAGATGATTGAATATTGACATTAAAAAATCTATATACAAAACATCTACGATAATTACATATGATTATCGTAATCAGCGTAAGACTGAATTCATTTTCGTGGTAAATATCCTTAAAATAAGATGGACTTGTAGGAGGGACAATGTGTAGTGGAAATATTATAATAGGCGATACATTTAGCAAAATGAATTTTATCAGTTATTGCCGAAACTTTCCGTTGATTCTCAAAGTGGAAGATGAAAGTAAAATGGGGTAAAGTATTTTTATCAAAGAAAATAAAGCAAAGATGAGAATCGGACGGCTCTTATCTCAGCTTAGTTCTTAATATATTTTACCTCTAACAGCAGTGCGTGTAATTACCACCAAGAATAAAATTTGGCTTGGCTACTTTAAGGGATATCAATTACAGCAATTACAACAACACCGTAATAATAGCTACGAGTATTTGTTGATAGTTTTTAATTTTAATTAATTCATAAATTAACTTTGGCGAATCGAAAATCGCAGTAACTCAATATTTGAGCGTTTAGGGACGATTTTCAGAAGAATGGAATAAACAAAGAAAATCCCTTCGAAATTATAAACCTGTAATTAATGCAGATTTAACTTGAACGTCGATTGTAAAGAAGACATTTTGCTTTTAATAATAAAGGACTATACATGTACAGAACGTTTTCCATACGCTATCTTATTGTAAAGTTACTGCCTGTTTAGTGGACATAGCCGCCCATTTTCTTTCTAAATTCTTGCTGGCCTATGTCTTCCATTTACGAGATTTACTCGTAGATACTCTCATGAGGGACGAGCTGAATATTTCTTCGGCGGTATATACGAGAAAACATAAGAAATGAAAACTCGCACCGTAAACTGGAGTATTTTATCAATATTTTTAAAAAATTAGAGCTGAATATCACCTACAAGATAAGAATAAAAAGTTTTATTCAGGTCCTTCATCAATAGGGATTGTCTCGAATTCTTACGATGATTTATTACATTCGTTTATTTCCTAAAGTCCCCAAAAACATCCAGTCATAGGAAAATCTCAGTGAGGTACTCAACAGAGATACTAGAGAGGTACTGAACACAGACATCCATCCCTAACTGGAAAATTCCGATTAGCCGGGACTCGATCCCGGAACCTTAGAGTTGGAAGACTAGCATACTAACCACTCCGCCACTGAGGTTTGATTTATTTTCACAGAAATAATACAAGCTGAATTCGATAATGAAGCTGAATTCGATAAAAAATAACTCGACATTCAATTCCTATCAGAACGCCTTGACTTATTTAGAGGTAGAGACCATTGGTTGCATGAAAGGATTACATTAATGCTTAATTAACATTTCTGTGAGAGTACTAAATGCTTATCAGTGTTTTAAGATTGGAAATAAATGTCGTAAACGCCTTGATTTTTCAATATAATCATTAAGAGTATTGACATAGTAGAAATTGATTGCTTACTTCTCTTTAATTTTACTCAGTGAAATATCGCATATAAGTCGGAGGGAGGGCAGCGTACGTCTATTTTATATTGGAGCGATGAGTTTTTGCGATTAACCCTTACATAGGTCAGTAAACTTTCTATGTTCTCTTTTAATATCGTCCAAGATTTTATTTAGCTTAGCGGTCAATGTTACTCTGCTATCATGTTGGGTTATAATTAATAGTAAATTGACAATAATCGAAAATTCAAAGATAAAAATTTCCTATTACGGTCTAGAATTACTGTGGCATAAATTTATAATTTTTACAGCCGGAATATAACATGATAATAGCTAAAAGATTATATAATGCAGCCGAATAGGCAACGCGACAGAATTCGGATTGACCGTGGCGCTCAGTCGGGCCATGCCGCGGGGACGAAAAAGCCACCGCAATCCCAGGGTAGCAGGTGAATCGAAACAATTTTTTCACATTCTATATTTAAAAACCTTAGACATTGACGTGGTATAAGAGACTTGGCAGTTCATCGCCGTTTTCGTAGTTGTTTTCCTTACTTTATCTCAAAATTTGGCCAAAAAAAGGTGTCCGCCATTTTGTTGTGTAACATGAGCAGAGGCCCATCTTTGAGCACAAAACTATAACGAATCAAAAGATTAGAAATCATACTAAAATATGGCACAATCGGTTTTTCCAGTTGTTTCCTTCAACCATGCCTGTATCACAGCAAACTTGAAAGGTTTTCAGACCAATCCGAGAACATTCTTTTCTGTGAAAATTGCCCAAGTTTGACACCCTGTATCTCTTTGACGTGTACAAGCAACGAAAAATGAAGGACAGAGCAACAAAATGTAATCGTGTTTGAATATCTATGCGAAGTTTCACTTTCTTCACTCTAAAAAACCATTTTTGGCCTCTTGGCCAGCTTTTTTCGATTCTAGCCCACTGTGTGGCGTTACGAAAACTAAGAGAAACGAATTAAAAATCTCCTTTAATACTATTGAGGTGGCTAGTTTCACTACCAAAGTTCATCTGAAGCAGTTATTTAAGTAGCGAAACTAGTTGTGCTTCACACAGGTTATACCCTGTGCATTAGTCAAACATACATGAAATACCCGGATAGACAACACATGTACAATAGCCATTGGATTTTCATATTGCTATAATTACTTGCTGAGAAAATACTCTTTTTAATTTTGGCTGATCAATTAATCTAACTTACAATTAGATCCCAAAGTTAGGTGCTTTTCCTTCTGGTTCATTTGCTATCGTGGAAGATTTCCCATTCACTTAGAAGAAAAAAATTAATCAAATTTCCGAAGCTCCAAAATCCTCATCATTGAAGTTGATCTCAAATTCATACATCATATGTGAGGTAAATGTCTAAAAGTAAATTAGATTGAATGTTCATGGGTTTACATAATGGCTCTGTGGGTAAGAAAAATCTATCACCGGAAGAACTGCTCTAAAGACTTTCACATCGGCCACTATAGAAATAGGCGGTTCTCTCATGTTCTTTAAGAAAAATTCAGAGATAAAGATATTTCCTCGTGTTTTACGGAAGTAATGGTAAAGTAATAATTTTGATGTATCGTGAAATCGTGAAAAACTACTAAAATTTACCAATGGATTGTTTATAGCGGATATTTCGCATCATGAAGTCCTCATGTGCGTTCCCAAGGAGAAACGGACATGAAAATGTCCGTTTCACCTTGCCCTCATGTGCGTTATTAAGGGAAAATAAACACAATCATAAGTAACAGAAAGATCAAAAAGAGATTTCACGACGAATGCTCAAGAGGGAATTAACAGGGAAGTTATTGTACTGGGAAGGGGAGTAGTTCACTGAGTATATTTTGAGCTACTTCATATGGGAACGTATTCATCAAAGATGTGACTGAAGATCAGTTATAAAGTAAAAGAGGAAACAGTTGGATAAGAATTCAGTCAATCGATGAGCTGGAGAACGATTAAGGTGACTTTTGAAGATGTTCTACAGAATGAGGGAAAATAAGGAGCTATCAATTTACTACTTCAGTGTAGGGTAAGATATTGGCATGGAAATGTTTGAAAACTGATGAATGATCAAATTAATGATACAAATAATGATTATCAATTCCTTTGATAGTGTTGTAAGATTATTTGAGAGTTTCATCACAGCGGAAATCGTAGACCCATCTCTTATCGTCGACGTGAAAACTCCAGGAGTACACGTGCATGCGAGTTAGACTAGGGCACCGTAAAGTTTCGCGCATGCGCATCGAGGTTTTCGGAATGTATCGGTTAACCACTAAGCGCATGCTGAAACTCTCTCTTGTCTGTATACTTATTTTTCGCTCTGTATCCTTCACGTTCCTTATCCTTGCTTCCTCAATCTTTACACCTTGTTGGGCTACTCAAGGACTTGGCTTTGAGAAAGTCTTCTGCACGATTCATCCTTTTCTCGTTCGTTCCTTCCTCCATTCCTTTGCAGAACATTTCCCTTCCTCCTTTAATGTCAGGCCCAAATAAAAGAAAAAGCTTCCGAAGGCTACATGTAAGTGATCGGCAGTTTCTGAAAAAAATAGCTTCGGGTCTTCCTCTCGACTTGTTCGCTTAATTCTTTTTGCCTCGTTTCCTATTTTGGTCATATCATTGTTCTTTTTCTTTCGTCTGGACGAAAAAGACATGCAATAAGGAGATTAGGTGCAGTTTATGAGACTTGAGTAGTTTGTGAAGTGGCCACTAGATAGCAGGCTCCAGAAGTGGTATTATTTCCGAACTTCGAAGATTTTTCTGTCCCAGAAAGGAAGATAATCTGCACAATATCATAGGGGTTGAAATAGAAACTGTAAAAAGTGAATAACTAACTATGAAGAGCAAGAGGTGGAGATCAAAAGAAGGTTGGGACGAATAACTCCATACAGGAGGAATTCTGCCTCATTTGTTCAGTTCTTTTATATTAAATCTAGAAGAAGACGTAACAATAAATCCTCACCTACTTCATAATAATAGATTACACAATTACAGAGAAAGGAAAGCTTTAGGTAAGATTCTAGATCTTGATTCTTCAATGAAAGCGGAAAATAACGCTTTAGGCAAATGGAAGCTGGTATGTAAGCTCACTTATAACCGGAGGAGCGTACACAGTGAGAGACATTTAGGAGACAAATCGATACTCGTAAGTAGGAGAAACAATTTATATAATTTGCAAGCTAATGTAGTTAATGGACGGGTACTTATATATAAATGTTTTGTAGTCGTATAAAACTTTGTAAAATTGATTTTGTTAGTTGTACACTGTAAGTTAGCTTCGCCACCTGACTTTAGATCTAACCACGGCGGTATCATACAATGAACAGCAAATTTAGTAATAAATTTATGGTAAATATTTACTATGAATATCGAGGGAGAAGTCTGATTACAGAATGAAGAACAAGAAAAAGCAATGCAGAGGCAGGTACAGAAGTATAAAAGCGCGTGAGAATGGAAGGACTGCAATAAAGAGAATCAAAGAGAGATGAGGATGAAGTGGGCAGCATTAAGGTAGAGAAAATCAGCAGTGAGATAAAAGAAGGCGACTGGAATTGCAGGAAAAGGCAGCAGAAGGAGGGCAGATCATAAAGAGGCGGCAATGGAAGGGGAGGCGGTAAGTAGGCCGATCCCCTGCACGGCAAAGGGAGGTGAAGGTTTTTAAAGCTGCTCCTCAAGTCCCTCCTCACTCATCGCTAAACGTTTAAAATTTTTTTTGATCGGCCCGCAAAATATAATGCTCCCTTGCGAAAAAAACACGTCCCTTTTATTGTCTTTGGTTGTCTCGCGTTTATATAAAACGAGACCCGGTGCAAATCTTTCTCCCACTCATTATGATCTCATACAATCGACCCCATTAAGTTTTTCCCCTAAAGTTACCCCTCCCTCCGAGGATTTTCCTTTTTTCTGAAGAGACGTGCTTGGGAGCACCGGAGGGAAAAAATTGAAGCAATTATTGGCCTTAATATAGCGGACGAAGGTGCAGACATTTTCCTCCACAGAGTATATAGGTAGAGCCGATAACGGGTGCGAAGATAAATATTGTTCTTCGCTTGAATCGTCTATTCCAACCCGAAATATAGTCGCAATGACTTACATGTTTGCCTTTTTGTGCGCGACATTTCTTCGTCGATATAGAAGTGTATTCGTTGCTCAGTTATATCGAAATTTTACAGAAAAGATGACTAGCAGACTACTTAACCACAACAGACTGCTTGTCATGTATTATTATTTTTGTATTACTAATGTATTACACATTTAATATTTATGTACGTATATGTATACAATTAGCACGTGGGTACGTATTATCTTTGTATTATGTATTTACAGAGTAAATATCACGTAATCATATAGACGCAAGACCGCCACCTGGCTTACAGCCTACGCGCTGTTTAGTTATAATAATAATAAATTAATAATAAGGCTCCCAGATAGACATGTGGGCTGCAGGTTCGTCTTTGTGGAAGTGGTCCCGGGTTCGATTTCCGATGGAGACTGAGGTGCGAAATGACCTTGGTTATCGAAGCACATCTAACAATACTATTACTAATAATTAGTAAATGATAAATATGAAGGTTAAGTATGTTCAAACATTTAATTTTACCATTCTTGACAAATAAATTATAAATTCGATTATTACGTAATTTAAATCATATTGTTTAAATTAAGATAAGCATAAAACTAATATATCCGATTCCTGACGCTCAGTAAGCAAGATTACATACGAGTCGTAGATTTCGAATTTCTTCATAAAATACGTGATATATGTTGGGAGTGATCGGCAGTTATCCAAACATTACGTAATGGTGAACTTTTTGTTCCAGTTGGAGTTGGCCTACATTTTTTGGTATCGAGTTCATTTTGTTTTGCCGTTGATTTGGATCGAATTGCGCTCACAGGAATAGAGTATAACGCGGGAAATAAATTTCATTTTTCAACGTATATGTTTCTTATTACTTCCGGAAATGTACTTGATTGTCATTCGAACTAGAATTCGTTTTTGTCAAGTGATTTGCTCTCCAGTTGAGTATTTCGTATTTCTGCATCGTCCGGAAGTGTGATGAGTTTTAGTAAAATATTTTGAAATGGACTAGATTTTAAATATGTAACTACCATACTTGATTTCAGTACGTTTTAGAGGTTGCCGATTTTTACTCACGTCACTTCGCATGATGTTCTCCGGATTGGTTCAGGGAAGATATCTTTGATTGATACCATTAAGTTAGTATTTACACTTGACATATACAATGAATCCCAAGGAAGAATGGACTTGAAAAATGTCTGACGGGACCGGGAATCGAACCCGGATCACCCAATTGCCGGTCGGGTGCTCTGTCCGTTGAGCTATCCCGTCAAAACGTTTCTCTAAACCATTCGGGAGACTTTGTGGGCAAGGACTTTTTTTCAAGTCCATTCTTCCTTAGGATTTTTCCTGGGTGCGCACCATCTTGCGCAAAGCCACCCTTACCCGTTTTCCTGTGTATATACAATGAAAAGATAGTTTTCCTAAAACTTTAATAATAATTAATGTTTTTATGATTTTATTGGCACACTGCTATGAATCATGAGGATGTGCCATAACCAATAAATCACCAGCTATTAAAGCAATTGGAATAATTTCTTCAACTTTTAACGGGTCCTTATAAACGTAATTCCTGATTTTTTCATCCATGGATAATTTGTATTATTTGCGGTATTTCTTTTAGCGGGATTCGTGATAATGAAATGATGTAATTATTTTGATTTTAGTTATCCGACATGTATGAATATTAGTATTAAACTATTCAGCACGCTATATGAGTAATTCGTATAAACATTAAGGCCTATTAAATTAATTCACAAACGGTTGTGAAACCTGACTGTGAAAACTCCATTATTTCCGAACGTAGAATCTCTTTTGAAAGGAATACACCAGTACCCAAAAATATGTGTATGTACGTAGGATAACTCCATCTTTTACAGATGGATACCGGAGTCGTTTATTACGAGTGAAATTTAAATGATAATTAACTCTATTTAGGGTTACTTAGTGACTTTTTTCTTTCGCACAAGTTCTACGTTAAACTGTTTGACTAGAGACATGCATACGAAACATTTACGCCACTCAAGTGCGGCCTAAATGTTTCTTATGCAGCTCATGTCGCGTATGGCCTTTTTATGAGAAAGTTTTCCCTTTCCTGCCTTATCCATTCCGTCTGAGTTTGATATGAATTCTCTGCTCGTATTCGATATCTTTATTCTGACGGGCGCAGCGATGTTTTTGCAGAAAAACCGTACGTGAATCAATCAAGAATGTCGTTGTAATCAATATGATTAGACCTTACTTCGTGGAACGAAATTTAATAAATAGTGTTTCCTTCACACCTGATCATCAATCTGATGATTGCTGTAAGGCCGAAACCGGATTATAAAATTGTGTGGAAAATACGAAGTTCAACATTCTTTTAAGAATCTCGTTGGTTTATAATGATGTCATTACAGTAGTATAAGGACATATTTGAGACATAAATGTGGAGGGAACATGGCATACGTCCCCGGAGAGAATATCGAAGAAGCTGTATGTGATGGAGTCTTAATGGTGGTGTTGTTTAGACTCTGCAGCTTCTAAGATGTCTTCATTCTTCGCCGATGAAGGTAGAACATCGTAGGCTTCTGGATGTGGATGGCCCTTGGCCGATGATGAGGATAAAGCAAACGACAGTTGATGGTCCTTGAAAGGACCGATGATGTAGTTCTTGTGAGGTGTACACATGATGAAGATGACATATATAACTCACAAAGGGCGTTGCATATACCACTGGATTTACAATTGGTTGCACCATTAAATCATTAAAGTTTTGCGTTTTAGTGGTTTACAAGTTAGCACTTATAATCTAAGAAAACATACAGGCTAGATTACACTAAATAAAAATACTTAACCTAAACAAGTGGTTAATGTTTTGAAGGTATTTTTTATTTATTTTTTAAAAATTTGAAAGTTATATATATTATTTATTTTATTNGATTTCTTAAGTCAAGCCGATTCTGAGATAAATAGGGGGGACGGACAGACGGACGGACAGACGGATGGACAGACATTTGCTTTTTATATTATGATGATACTACATTATGTATGTAGAGCAAAGAAAAAGAAGGATTTATGTATTGCGCTTATTAATATACTGCCAAAAAACACAAAGGATAAATGGAAAAAAATCTGACGATATCGGGACTCGAACCCGAGCGAAGGGAAAGAACATCCACCTGAAAGGACAATCATAGTTTTTAGTTTTCAGTAAAAGAATTTTAAAAAAATTTAGCTTTTAAAGTTTTTGAAATTGTTATAAAAATTAGTTGCGGGAAAAACGTGTTAACCTGATTCAGGTTTTAAGTTCTTTTAAATTCGTCTTCAGAATGACTGTCGTCGAGTAGTCACATGAAAAGTGGTAACTGACCTCGTTGAACTGGAGGAATGTCCAATACTTTTGCTATACCAATAATGAAATAACATTATTATTTACTTTATTGAGCGTATCCGTCATTTCAAGTTGGAAGATTTTCGCGTGATTTAGGAAGAAAGAGCACTTCATGAAGATTGACGGAGGTAAAGTTGCAGCATGACTAACACCTTACGAGATTGAGTAAAAAAACGTTATTTAGAAATGCATAATAATAATTATTATTACATGCGTTAAGAATGAACTGGTAGCCAGGTGGTAATTTATTAATTTTACAGAATCGCGTGAAGAATAGTGTAACTATTGAGTCAGATTAATCGGGATTGGTGAGCTTTCTTTATCATTTGTACCGCACCGAACCCCTTTCCCTTTCTAGATGCCATTCCAGACGTTTTTTGGAGGGCTCTCGAGTTCGTAATTACCATTGTTTTCTATAGTGGGGACGGATATGAAGACTGGGAGGGAGAAAAGAGGTATAAAAGAGNTTATTTTTTCAAACATTTTCCTCCCAGAAACTGTTTCAAGGGCTGTTTCAATCAGATTAGGACAGTACTCATCTCATAACGTATTCACTGTCTGGCTCTACATTTTCTCCATTCATGATTTTGCCTGCAACTGAGCTCTCCTTTAATGATTGTTTCCGAGAAATTCTCGTTATTAGGAAGATAGATTCCGTAAAACAGACAGTGGGAAGTTGCATGCATTTTCACAACTGTCTTTAACACAAATCTATCAACTCTTAGTTAACGTCATTGCTCTTTTCGTCTTCCTATTCATTTATCGTATTCATTTTTGAGCATTTGAGACATTTAAAGAGCCCTTTACTCCGAAGTTATAAGACTGGAGACAGATGTGGAGAATTGCTCGCTCACCCGGAGCGTACGAGAATAATTTGTGTCAAATGAGATTCCCAAGGATATATAGAATTGAAAAATAACGATATGACTGATTTAGTTGTTAGAATACTTTCCTGGAAAGTGGGAAACCTGCGTTCGAGCCCCAGTCACATCCTTATTTTTCAATTCTGTTAATCCTTGGATTTTAAAGCGTACATCTCCTCATGCAATGTTAAACACCTTTTCATCCTCCAGGTGAAATTCATTCACTACTTCAGGCCACTTTTTCTGATAGTTAATTAAAAAAAACTCATTTCGAAATCTTTCAAGAATCAAAACATCATTTATTATTTTATCGTTGAAAACTTCCACTTTGTTTTTAAAAAATTCGATGGCTTGGGAATGCGAATTAAGTTAATCAAGGGAATGTATCTGTCATTTAAAATTAATACCGAGTTATTTATTATTGGGTGGCTTAGTCTTCCCGCAAACCTGAA
Organism: Ladona fulva; assembly: GCA_000376725.2. Classification (NCBI taxonomy): domain Eukaryota; kingdom Metazoa; phylum Arthropoda; class Insecta; order Odonata; family Libellulidae; genus Ladona; species Ladona fulva. The sequence continues at coordinate 3,263,003 of KZ308228.1, read as the reverse complement.
GAGGCAGATTGAAAACAGTTTCTGTTGAAAATTTGGCATAGCTAATCTTCATAAATGTCAGGTTTCCAGTCTATCAGAGAATTAAGTAATTAAAATATAATAATATACTCTTATTTCACTTCAACAATTATTAAAATTTATGACAAATTAATAAACTTTCAAAAAATAGGTATCCCAGAAGATAATTTTTTATAGGTATTACCCACGCATAATCATAAGAAAGGTATACTCTTATACTATACTCTTTTTGGTATATAAATAAAAAGTTTTATGAAATAGCTTAATCGAACAATATGTAATTACATAATGCGGAGAGAAAACAAATTATGCAAGATAATCGAAGAAAATAAAAATTCGCAATTACTTATTTCCACCGTATATTGAAAACACGACCGGTTTCAATACACGGTGGAAATAAGTACTTGTGAATTTTTATTTTCTTCGATTATCTGTTATGGATTTCCACACAGTAAAGCCTTCCACAATTGATTAAATTATGCAAGATTTATGGAAAATGTTTAAAAATATTGGTCATAAGAAGAAAATGCAGTCTGCGTATTCAGTTTACATATAGTAGCATATCCGGAACTTTACAAACATTGTAATCATCAAATGAATCTTGTACAAGTATATTTTCTCGCGTAAATTTCAAACTGGTTATGGATATTGCAGTTTTATATAAATATGTAGGGGTACGCTATTATGCTATGATGTAATGGTCTTTGTTACTTGAGGTTTTCCCAAATTGTTTCAGGCGTCACATGTGCCATATTTGGAGTTGGCGGCCGCACCGTGTGTACAAATATATCAAATCATTTAATATGCTTATCATGACATTGTTTCTCCATCACTTCTCTACAGAGGCTAACCGTTTCTTATGTAACCTTAAGATTTTAAAAATGCAGCGATTCTCGTTTGTTCCATGCCAAGCTGGTTCTCCCCTAAGGATGGTGTAATAACTTAACAAACATCCCACGGACGTTAAACAAAAGGCGAAAGTAAATACTATAGCACCACATGCACGTAGCCACACAAGTTCCTCTTTTGTTCCTTATTCTCCGTCTATTCGTCCCGAGTGACTCGGTGGAATGGGATTCTGTCTGTCTCTCTAGAGAGTGGAGAGCTCTTCATGACTACATTGTGTTCTATCCTATAAGTTCCCCCGGCGAAATGCCACAACCTCCCACCTCCACCCTCCCTCTGCACAATGACTTTTCCATTCATTTTACGACGTGTGCCTCCTTGAGACCTTTTTCAAAACCCCCACTCCCCCGCCGTATTCCCGCAAGCCCTCCCCCTCCACCCTTCTCAAATCCTCATTCCCTAACCCCTCTCCAATTCCTTTCCGTCCTCAAAATCCGCTCATATCCATCCCTCCTGCTTTTTTCGTTCGTCTTTTCTCGTTCCGTCTCATCAACGGTGTTTCTCTTCATAGGCATCTTGCCCGATGTCCTCTGCCGTCCAATGCTAGACGATGCCTCCGTTTTTTCTTTCGGACCACGGAGGTTTTTACATCAGCCTCCGAATCCTTTCTTTCCCTCTCTCTTTTATTTCTTAGCCTAATTTTCATTCTGAAAAGTAGTCTCATAGTTTCGCATGTCATTGTCTCCGTTTGTCCTTCCGTCTGCTGTCCGAGTAATTTTCGAGGAATTGGACCAGTGTCGTTGATTGAAAGGAGGCGGCTCGGTTTCAGCAATCGTACCATTTCTTTGTAAAACGAGCTATGATTTAATATGAGCTAAGTCGGACATCTTCTGGCTGCTATTTATTTAATTTTTCTTTTGCATCTATCTTACTTATGCGGGAGAAAATTAGATGATTGAATATTGACATTAAAAAATCTATATACAAAACATCTACGATAATTACATATGATTATCGTAATCAGCGTAAGACTGAATTCATTTTCGTGGTAAATATCCTTAAAATAAGATGGACTTGTAGGAGGGACAATGTGTAGTGGAAATATTATAATAGGCGATACATTCAGCAAAATGAATTTTATCAGTTATTGCCGAAACTTTCCGTTGATTCTCAAAGTGGAAGATGAAAGTAAAATGGGGTAAAGTATTTTTATCAAAGAAAATAAAGCAAAGATGAGAATCGGACGGCTCTTATCTCAGCTTAGTTCTTAATATATTTTACCTCTAACAGCAGTGCGTGTAATTACCACCAAGAATAAAATTTGGCTTGGCTACTTTAAGGGATATCAATTACAGCAATTACAACAACACCGTAATAATAGCTACGAGTATTTGTCGATAGTTTTTAATTTTAATTAATTCATAAATTAACTTTGGCGAATCGAAAATCGCAGTAACTCAATATTTGAGCGTTTAGGGACGATTTTCAGAAGAATGGAATAAACAAAGAAAATCCCTTCGAAATTATAAACCTGTAATTAATGCAGATTTAACTTGAACGTCGATTGTAAAGAAGACATTTTGCTTTTAATAATAAAGGACTATACATGTACAGAACGTTTTCCATACGCTATCTTATTGTAAAGTTACTGCCTGTTTAGTGGACATAGCCGCCCATTTTCTTTCTAAATTCTTGCTGGCCTATGTCTTCCATTTACGAGATTTACTCGTAGATACTCTCATGAGGGACGAGCTGAATATTTCTTCGGCGGTATATACGAGAAAACATAAGAAATGAAAACTCGCACCGTAAACTGGAGTATTTTATCAATATTTTTAAAAAATTAGAGCTGAATATCACCTACAAGATAAGAATAAAAAGTTTTATTCAGGTCCTTCATCAATAGGGATTGTCTCGAATTCTTACGATGATTTATTACATTCGTTTATTTCCTAAAGTCCCCAAAAACATCCAGTCATAGGAAAATTAGAGTGAGGTGATTACAGTTAGCAATGGACGAACGCAGACATACATTTCCTAATAGAAAAATTCTGGTTATTCGGAAGTCGAACCCTGGACCTTAGCCTTAGAAAGGTATCATGTCACTCCGCCAACGAGGCCAGCGGATTTTGATGTTAATGGATAATACTGATTAAAAAAGAACCTATTTAAACTTTGTTATCTTCGCACGTTTTTTATTCAATTTGATCCCTTCCGATAACAATATTTATAAGCCAAGTGGTCTAAAAATGGTGATTTCATGGACAATTCAATTACATTATGTATATATTATAATGAGTCTATATATACGAGTATATATAGAGTATAGATTATTGATAGGTATAGATTTTATACCAAGAAATCAACTAAACCTATTTTATACCGATCATTTGTAAATGTAGCCTATTAGATTCTCATTCCCTCTACATTTTCTGAACTTTGAGTACGTTCTGGAATTTGTCCTTTAACCATTAATCCTTTTTGTATCAACCATTAATCCTTTGATACTTAAAAATAAATTTGTTTTCCTCTCGAGGATCTTATTCGCTTGGTACAACAAATATTTCTCTGTTTCCTTCCTCTTTAAAAGTACTCACATCCTCTTTATTTACCATCCTTGCCTTCTGCTTTCTCCAATCTTTTACACGTGTCAGAGCCACCTTAAAAAGCCTCGTCATACTGGAAAATATTCTACAGTAGCTTCTTGTAGTCGATATCAGTCATACCCGGTGGCAAAAATCCTATAGAGTTAACTTTTAGAACGTTTAATTTTTTTATTTCAAGGAAATACAAGAAAAATGTTTTCCAACTTATGATGAAAAGTTAAAGATGATCTTCCTAAAGTAGTCTACCACGCATGATGATACAGCAAGATGGCTCGCGATTTCCTTCTAACCCTGTTAAAAGTGCAATGAGCACTTCAAACTAATGTAAGACCACGTAAAAGAGGAATGGCGAACCTTTCATGGTAAGAGTGCCATATTTGTTAAAAATAAAAAGCTTGCGTGCTAACGTAGTGCCAAACCAAAAGAGTGAGATGCTGATATTATGAGTTCTGTTAGGTCAGGGATGTTGTAATTGACGAAAACATCTTTCATTCTCGTTAGTAATGAACAGGATCCAAATGTATTTACTCTGAGCTTCATTTTTAAGTGAAAAAAACATAATAAGGATACTGCTGTCAGAGTCACGCATGCCAAAAAGATGACTCGCGTGACTTTTTGAACACGCATGCCATGGGTTCGCCGCCCCTGATGTAATGCATTGAAGGGTATTTTAGAGAAATCGCTAAAGTTCGTAAGCTAAAATCGTAAATTTACTAAAATAGCAACAGCGATAAAATGGGAGCAACTGCCGATTTCATTTACAGCTTTTCGGATTCAGCTGACGAATGTCCAGGATCCAGTACCTTCTTTGTTTCATCAACCCTGATCGTTAATTTAGACAAAAAACTAGAACAAGTGGGTAAATTCTCTTACTGTGCTCCCGGATAGCCAAGTGGACAACGTGTTAGATTTCGGTGAAAGCGGTCCCGGGTTCTATTCCCGGTGAGAGCCTATGTGCGAAATGACCTAAGCTGTCGAGGCACTTTTAAGAATACTACTACTACTACCAAATTCTCTTACTTGTATAGCATTTTTTCTTGGGATTGGATTCAAATGAGACTCGAAAAAGAGTAGCTTTGGCCAAAGAGGCGAATTCCTGAAGCGAATGGAACTAATGATTAGAGGTCTCGATAAAGGAATCAGGGAAAGATAGAAATATTCTTGATGCGGATCGAATTACTGTTTGGGTGTGAAACATGGACCTTAATAAAGGAGGACATCAAAAGATTAGAGGCCTTTGAGGTGTGGGTGTGAAGTAGAATGGAGAAGTAAGTTGTATTGATAGAAAAACAAACACAGAAGTACTAAAGATGGTCGGGGAAGAGAGGGTATTAATCGAAATAATTAAAAGTCGACATAGTAAATAGGTGGGCCATATATTGAGAGAAGAGGGATTGCTAAGGAATGTAGTTGAGGGAAGAATGCAAGGGAAAAAGCAGAGGGGAAAACGAAGACGAAAGTTGTTAGATGGCATACAAGGGTATGGTCAGTTACCATAAAACGGAAGGAGTGCACTAAATAGGGAAAATTAAGGCACATGAACTTGCCAAAAAGTAAAACACTTATGTATGTATCTTCGTTTACCGAAGCATCTCTGCACATCTCAAAATATTTTAATCTCATATTTTATCTTTCACGATGACATTTTATCGAGCAAACTTAATTTTTATCAATCAAAATTCATACATAGAGTTTTGGCATTAGTTTTCATGTCCTGAAAATTCCTTTTCGAGTAATTGATTGTCAGTAAGCCACCGTTGGATCGCTGCAAAAGTAATCAGGAACCGCGGGAGGGAGGGTGGACGGAGTAGCGGCGTTCCAAGTGGGGTTTTTCTCGGGGATGGTGCGTTGCCATGGCAGTGGCGTAAGTCAGGTGCGATTGGGGGAAGAGGATGTTTGTGGAAGGGCGGGAGTATTTCGTGGGAGTGAGATAACAAGAAGGAAGGCGATCGTATGAAAAATCTTGGAGGAGGAGATACGGTCGGATAAATATGTCACGAAGCTGAAAAAAGGGGGGCGGCCATTTTGTTAACAACGATTTTTGGTTGGGAAAAATCCGAGAGCGGAGTATATGATTGGATGGAGGTTTATAACGCTGAGGAAAACCTTTACCCCGAAGTATCCAATTACAATAAAAGCACCGCTTTGCGACAAAATCTGAATAAAAGGCTTCGGTTTTTTTAAAACAGCAATTACGGAGGTAGGTAAATTGAAATATTCGTTATGTTTGCCGATAATTCAAGCATTGTTCGGCATTACTCGTATATGAAACTTCTTAATTTGCTACCTTTGGGTGGAGTTTAGGCCAAATTTCTCCACTATCCTCTGATTCCTCGTCTCTTTTTGGGTAACCATATTTAATTCCTCTCTCTTTTACGTCTTCTTTGATTTCATTCTCCAAACTTTTCTCTCTCTCTAATACAACCTTGGGCAGTCATCCTTTCAAGTTTGCCTTTTATATTCGGCCACGCCCTAACTCTCCACTATATTTGGACAAATTCTTTAGACTCGTTTAATCTTTAACTCTTTTATAATTCCATACTATACCCATAATAAACGTAACGGTAATATTACTTTTGACTCTTCAGTCTGCTCTTAATGTTTACTCCCTATCACTCTTTAAGCCATCATATACTCGAGCCCCACATAACTGGTTTCGGTAGCGGAACTTGTGAATTTTAAATCGGACTTTCATTGTATAGAGAGAACACCTTCTAAACGTTAGCAAGCAGTAATTTTACTGTTAAAAGATTAATTTAAACAAAGAACAAGGAAACTTCGAACTTTTACAAGCCACAATATTTATTGGAAGACGACCATTCGACTCAAGTAGTCATCATAAGGTAATGGAGATGACTCCTACTTGATGATGACTTCATAAGTCGAAACCATCCTCGTCTTCCAATAAGTATTGTGGTTTATAAGAGCTCAACTTTTCCTTGTTTACTCGTGAAATCCTACCACGAAGTCATGGGCCAAGCAGTTAATTCTATTACTTCAAACAGACAGGCATCCTGAGTTAATAATGAATTCCTCGTGAATAGAAAATAAAAGTTTGAAGCCTGAAAAAAAGGATAAGGTCAAATTTGCGGTGCAAATCAAACGGTGATTTCGGTATGAACGCATCCCTAATCATTCCAACACTAAAATACACAGGGGTTCCTGGGTAGCCACGTGGGCAACGCGTTCGACTTCGGTGAAAGCGATCCCGGGATGGGGCCTACTTGCCGCCATTCGGCGTGTGGAAGGGGGTGCATGCACTATGACTCTATTTCCCTAATCGATTACTTTCGAGTATCGTTCGCGGAATAAACGTGTTATTGAAACGCATCTATTTCCCTGATGTTACTCGCAGTATATTCGTCGAAGCACTTTTCACAATACAACTACTAAAATACACAGAAGAAACAAAGGTGTTTGCTGGGGACTGCTAAAGACTATAACGACTACATCTAAGCTACTGGATATCCAAGAGAGAAGCGCGTTCGCCATCAATGGAAACGGTTCCTGGTTCGATTCCCGCTGGGAGCCTATACGTGGGAATGACCTTAGCACTTGAAAGATTATCTATCAATGATATTATAAATAACATACATACATAAGTACCCAGCGATCCGCCTTTTGGAGGGTGGCAGACGGTGCATAGACCATAATTCGATGACTAAGACAGTATTCTGAGTTCTCCGATCTGATAACTCCACAAAGATGTGCCTATTCGTAGGCTCATGTAATTGCGAAGAGTTCCCAAGGAGAAACGGACATGAAAAAAGTCTGACGGAACCGGGACTCGAACCCGGGTCTCCCAATTGCCGGTCGGTTCCTCTATCCATTGAGCTCAATGGATAGAGGAACAGACCGGCAATTGGGAGACCCGGGTTCGAGTCCCGGTTCCGTCAGACTTTTTTCATGTCCGTTTCTCCTTGGGAATTTTCCGAGNGCGGGATTCGTGATAATGAAATGATGTAATTATTTTGATTTTAGTTATCCGACATGTATGAATATTAGTATTAAACTATTCAGCACGCTATATGAGTAATTCGTATAAACATTAAGGCCTATTAAATTAATTCACAAACGGTTGTGAAACCTGACTGTGAAAACTCCATTATTTCCGAACGTAGAATCTCTTTTGAAAGGAATACACCAGTACCCAAAAATATGTGTATGTACGTAGGATAACTCCATCTTTTACAGATGGATACCGGAGTCGTTTATTACGAGTGAAATTTAAATGATAATTAACTCTATTTAGGGTTACTTAGTGCCTTTTTGCTTTCGCACAAGTTCTACGTTAAACTGTTTGACTAGAGACATGCATACGAAACATTTACGCCACTCAAGTGCGGCCTAAATGTTTCTTATGCAGCTCATGTCGCGTATGGCCTTTTTATGAGAAAGTTTTCCCTTTCCTGCCTTATCCATTCCGTCTGAGTTTGATATGAATTCTCTGCTCGTATTCGATATCTTTATTCTGACGGGCGCAGCGATGTTTTTGCAGAAAAACCGTACGTGAATCAATCAATAATGTCGTTGTAATCAATATGATTAGACCTTACTTCGTGGAACGAAATTTAATAAATAGTGTTTCCTTCACACCTGATCATCAATCTGATGATTGCTGTAAGGCCGAAACCGGATTATAAAATTGTGTGGAAAATACGAAGTTCAACATTCTTTTAAGAATCTTGTTGGTTTATAATGATGTCATTACAGTAGTATAAGGACATATTTGAGACATAAATGTGGAGGGAACATGGCATACGTCCCCGGAGAGAATATCGAAGAAGCTGTATGTGATGGAGTCTTAATGGTGGTGTTGTGTAGACTCTGCAGCTTCTAAGATGTCTTCATTCTTCGCCGATGAAGGTAGAGCATCGTAGGCTTCTGGATGTGGATGGCCCTTGGCCGATGATGAGGATAAAGCAAACGACAGTTGATGGTCCTTGAAAGGACCGATGATGTAGTTCTTGTGAGGTGTACACATGATGAAGATGACATATATAACTCACAAAGGGCGTTGCATATACCACTGGATTTACAATTGGTTGCACCATTAAATCATTAAAGTTTTGCGTTTTAGTGGTTTACAAGTTAGCACTTATAATCTAAGAAAACATACAGGCTAGATTACACTAAATAAAAATACTTAACCTAAACAAGTGGTTAATGTTTTGAAGGTATTTTTTATTTATTTTTTAAAAATTTGAAAGTTATATATATTATTTATTTTATTTCAACATATTAATTTAATTTTGTTATTAATAATTTTTTCTCTCTCTTTTTTATAATCATTTTATTGTGTTTTTTATCGGAACAGGCAGATGGGGTGGTCGGTCTGACCCTTTTGTTTTGTTGCTCATTGTCTAATCCCAGAAATATACATATTTAAGGTAATGTATTTTCTCGGGTAACGGGACAGTTAAAGAATGTGCGAATCGATCGCTGAAACCATTTCGTCAGCTCTCACCTCCGCAACTGTTAAAGCGCGACTTTTCAACTTTCTCCGTCTGTAACGAACGAATGGAACGAACTCAGCGCCGATGTATTCTCCGTCGACGCGCACGCGAGTAAAGGGACGCACTCTATCGGAAAAAACGCACGTTCTGTCGCCGTGTGACGAGGACCCCTTTCAGGTGAGGGTGGAAAGGGGGTTAATCCTACTCATTCGCCTCCTTCCCCGCGTTACGTAATAATTACGGCCCTGCTTTCGGCAGTCTGAGGCAGTGATTGTAGATTGTGATACGTTTCGAGCCGCTCTCTTGGCCGTTTTATGCGTTTGTACGCCATTCGACGTGTTCTCCCGCAAATGCCTCACTTCACCTGCTTTGGTCATTAAGGAAGCCGTCTAGCAACGCTATTGACTCATTTTGGCCACTCTCCTGAGTATTTCTCCTTTTTAAGGTATGTGTCTTTCGGGATAGAGATATTTTCGGGAATTTGGATATTCAACGGATGTTTATTCAAACCAGGGCCTTCTTCCTTTCAAGTCAAACTGTAGGCTTAGTTGTAAAAAAAATTATAGGCTGTTTCTATTCTTTTATCAGGCAGATAGAACTACCTTGGTATAAGCTATAGCAAGGTTACATTTCGGAGGAAATACTTTATGGTTGATTAGTTTTCCGAACGTCCTAACTTCTCTATCCTTCTTGATTATTATTATTATTGACAAGCATGTACAACCTTAGTCTTCGCCAGAAAATTCCGATTAGCTGGTACTCGAACCACGGACCTTGGGGTTGGAATACTAGAACGCTAATGACTCCTTCACTAATGCCAGTAGAGTTAAGAGAAAGACCTCTCTATTTCCTACACATCTCATTAATTATAAGAGAGACATTAAATAGGGTCCCCTGGCAGTTACGCCAAGTGGGTAACGCGGTCGCCTTTGGTGAAGGTGTTCCCGACGGTAGGGAAGGGATCATTTAAAAAAGGTGCAACATGACCGCAGCTATCAAATCATCTCCATTAGAGTTATATAGATATTAATGATAATAGATTACAGATGGATTGATTAGATATTCCTGAGCAATTTCATTTCCGACTCGGATACGCTATCGCATGTTACATAATTCAGTTATGACCCCTCGTGGGTACTTGTTCATTGCCAATAAGAGGCTCACTTTCAAGATGCTCCGTTATAGTACTTTTTTATATATTTACTGCAAAAATTGATTACTTAATTGTTATTTAGTGCCGTGGGGGCATTTGTTAATAATCAGAGATGAAATCTTCGCCATAAAAGCTGATTCTCCTAATGAGTTGGCATTTTGTGGATTCCAAATCCAAATCTTTTTGCTTAACATCTTTGTCTTCTCCGTCTCAGCAAATGATTGTTGTGACATTCTTTGGAACTCCTAATCCAAAATGCATCGCACGTTACGCTTAACGTAGTTTGTGAGGGAGAAGTTTATTTACCTGACCATTCGGAATTGTCACATTTGTCGCTAATAAAGCGTGGCGGGCACCTTTAGAGGAGAAGTCACTTTAGAAGAAATATATATATCAGAAGACTTTATATATAGTAGGTTGAACGGGCTTCCGTGACCAAAACCAAAAATTTCATCCAATGAATTGCTGGAGCTCGAGTGAAATTGATCGACTATGGCTATATATCGCCTCTTGTTATTCCTAAAAGAAGACTGTGAGTAGAGACGAATGTACATTGCGACTAATAGCAGAGCATTGATAGTGCTTCTCGTCGCAGGATAAATCCACTGAAGTCCGAGGGCGATGATTCCTCATTGCAGATCACCTCTTCCTCATTTCTCTCAAGGATCCTGTCCCTTTCAACGAATGTGCGGAAATTTGAGTATTGTTTTGACCTAACTGCTGTTGTGCAGTGGACTAGTACTCGAAGGGGAAAACATATATTCATATAGAATGAGGTGTTTACGTTTAACGGTTATGATGTAAGGTGAATATTTCGAGTGGAGAAAATAGAAATTCAATTGATGATTTTTTATAACACATTGCTCCCGTCAATTCATTCGATTTTCCCTCCTTGAAAGTTGTTCGTCTAGAATGACGTAATAATGGCGTTGGTTAAGAGATTGTTGCATATTTTAGTAAAATTAGGAATTAATTTCACACCATTGTTAAGTTATTTAGACGCATTACAAATATCTGTATCGCTAGAACATTATTAAATATGTACGAGTTAATTCATTTCAACATTGTGTGTGAATTAGGTCGGTTCAATTGCTTATTTTATCACCAGTTTCTTAACGCTATTCCTGTAGTTTTGTTTGCCACTAATTTATAGATAAAAAATCTTTTTATCGCATATCTATGAAAAATCATGTCCTTTAGGTGATCGGTGGCAAGAAAATTTCAGAGTTTAAAGGCTATAAAAAGCAGTCAGAGCCTTCATTTCGATGTTTTAGGACTATCGTTTTAAAATGAATTTTGTGAAAGAAATTAAGCCTGAGAGAGATAGAAACGAAATTTCCGTACATACAACTATTAATTTTAGTTAGGTATATAAATAGAAAACAGCCTTATTTTACGTATTCTACATACACGAAGTTTTGTGAAAATCAATGTAATGTTCTCGAACTCTCATGAAATCTCTTGAATTGTCGAATCAATGGTAGGGACGGTTCGTAAATGTAGGTTTGCGCACAGATAGACAAGAAACTATGCAACCTATATAGATAGTTACGCATAACATAAAGGTAACCTGGTATTAGAATATATCACAATAGTACATATCATGACGTGAGAAACATATTTATAAAAAAAGATTTTATCTGCAATGAATTGGAGACATGCCAGTAGAAAAATTGGATCGTAAGTTTACCAAGAAAAATACGTAAGCGTTAAACATACTTAGCGTTTGTTATACAGAAGGAATACGGTATATGCTTACGTGAAAGTAGTATATATATGTTCATATTCTAGTTTTGTTCATTTAGAAAACGAATCCTATTGATGAATTAATTCACGTACGTGTAAATAGATGGGAAAGGTAAAATGTTGAAACTTTAAGAATTAGCTCTTATGCTTATCTTGTTTTTGAAAAGTCATCATTCGTAAACATTTTTGTTTTCAATAATGATAACCATCCTACAGCTGTTTACCATTGTATATGATATCGTATTTGGGCCGAGTAGTAATTACTGTAGTATGCTACTATTTCGTTATAGCGTATTAGTGACTGTTGTAATACAATAATATGTTAAAACTAGCTCTATTTAATCGTTTTCGATTCATTTCGTTTTACTTTAGCAACATTAAATATGTTTGTTATCTCGGTAGTTAATATTTGTTTATCATGCATGTCCTTGAAAGCTGTGTAATTATAAGTGGCCTGTTAGATCTTTTTGGACCATGTGCCCACAGCTGTTGGTGGTTTGCTGGAGTTACGTCTCAATAAGCTTTGTTTCCTTCGATCCCTTTATAATATGCATACAAAATTAGTAGTTTGAGCTTGTCATCATCGTAAGATACAATATTTTGCCTGTCTTACGGTAAAAGAATCTTATTCGTTACCCTTTCCTTCAACAAAAACGTAATTAATCACCTTCCTTCATAATAGTTTGGTAACGGATGTTTACATCGCAGTGTAATGAAACGATTCAGTTAATTTCCTATATCAATGTAAACGGCAGTAATAGGGGAAAATGAAAGAGAAATTCGCTTCAAAAAAATTCGCTTCAAAATAAAGATTAGTTTCAATTCAGGTAAAAAGTCTTTTCATTCTTAAAAAAGTCTTTTTTTCCGCTCCCATTCAGGTTTGTCGTTACAGGAGAGAGTCCCATTGATAATGAAATAATTTGTTTACATCCAACTCGGATGGACTGGTTGTGCCTGCGAATACATAGGTCCTCATTAAATGTAATTGTTTTATGCCTCTATAATCAGGTGGCGTAATGAGCATCCGCGCTGCCTAAGAAAATTAACATTTTAGTCTTTTTAGATCCATTTTGGCGAAAAGCTGACTTTCACGTCACGTAAATGGAAAATTTCGCGATTTCCTCATTGCTCAAATGAAGTTTTCCTACCGCGGTCTTAATGGCAGTCCTTCGTTATTTGGCCTCCGCATACTATTCAGGACGTACCCATTTCTCTCACACGATTTTTCCTCTTTCCCTCGCACACTTCTCGGTCTTTCTCTCCTTTCCTATCCTCTTCCTGAGTCGGGGAATCGCCGCTTAAACGTGAACCGACGGTGGCCTTTCCGATCGATATTTCCGAACGCAGGTGGTGTTCCTGCCCCTCCCCTCTCACTCCACCCCTTCTTCCCCCTTTTCCATTTCCTCTTCTTTCTATATTACTCTCCTCTTTCCTTCTTTTCATCTTCCTTCTTCCGATTCGTCCTCTCTTCTCCTCCTCTATCCACTCCCTACTCCCTCCCCTCACATATGAGTTCCCCACGTGTGTTTTCACGAAAGACTTGTTATTTCGGCTCTTAAAGCCGTTTATCTGATCCCTACTCATTTTTTATTCGTCGATTGCTCGCGTGGTGGCTCTAGCGTCGGTCGCTTTTTCGGGGAAAGCGGGATCCGGGAGGGTTTTCAACGGAGGCAGTAACAGGCGAAGAAGGTATCTCCGCGCACATACGCGATTAAAAGGGCCAATTAGTAATACACAAATGGAGCGGGGTTTATTTTCGGACGGTTTCGAAGGAAGGGAAAAATCGGGCTGAAATTGTATAGCGCGAGGGGGCAAGGATATCGGATGCAGTCGGATCGGAAGCTGTGGGTGTGATTCCGGGATTTAGGTTTTTCCGGGATCGATTCGATTTGTATGGTTTGGTTATCGGTAAAGTTTGTGATGGAAAGTACATGATGTTTTGATCGTAGGGTTTGTTAAATTAAAACTCCTAGAAAGTTGTTGCTTTTTGTGCTTTGCATTCATCATAGACGAGACTTCATTAAGTGAAAACACGAATTAGATTTTGGCAGCGTAACCGTTTTCAGAATAACGAGATAACTTATTATATCTGTCATTACAATATTAGTCCTCTGCCGTCAAAAATCACGGCAGTTATATAATGATAACGTGGCAATAATTGTTGTTAAAATTGCCTGTATTCTTTCATTACTTAGTGTATTTGATTAGTTAATGAAAGGTTTTAAATTGCCATAAAACATTAATATATTACGCATGATAGTAAAATAATTGAAACATATAATTTACCGAATTTAAATCAAATTACGTAAAAGATTGCCGTTGTATGTAATATGTTAATTTATTTTGTTTACAAGTTCATTTCGATCGATTTTCGTTAACTACTAATTCCTTCTCAAGTGCTTAAACTCATAGACTAACCGTAATTGAAATGACTAAAAGGAATACCTAATAGGAACAAAAGTAAGAATAACTTTTACAAACCACAGAATCTTTTATTGATTACAATATTAAGTAATTAATACTAATACAATAGTAAGTAATCAATAAAATATTCTGTGGTTTTTAAAAGTTATTCTTACTTTTGTTCCTCATGGAGCTCTAACACGAAGTCACTGCCCAAGCTGTTGATTCTAGGAATACCTAATAATTATCTTTTATGCATTATTTTTATTCGTTTAGATTGATTGTATTATTTGTTTCTTTCTTATGTAGCGCCTTAGCCAATTCCTGTGTTCATATTTGTATTTGGGAGTTCGGCTATGTTACCAATATAGTTTCCCATTACAGGATATAAAGACCTATTTTCAGAGCACCTACATTTCTCAGAGTACAATCCTTATGCTTTAGCTCCGCATCATCTTTTTACGCAGCATTAGGAATTAAAAATGTGGGTTTTCAGTGATCGAAAATTCACGATGAAACAGATTTGCGCGTATATTTGTTAGTACAATGAGCGGTGACACAACTTTCTCATTATTCATTTTACCAACTTTTTCATTCAGTCAACTTTCTTATTATTCATTTTACCGACTTTTTCATTCAGTGAAGCGTTAATTTTATCGTCCGTTTTTATATAATTACATATTTGTTACATAATATACCTGTAAATTTCATATTTTTACATATTACAAAATATTCAGAATTATGTAATAAATATCAAATACGAAATTTGATACTAATAGTCCCATATCATGTACATTTCTCATTCTCTTGTGCTACATAACAATCCTTTTCCAATAGTAGCCAAAAGAAGTCTTTAGGCTACTCTTCTTAATAATATATCGTCAGAATGTATTTTAAGAGGAAAATAAGTACGGTTAAAAAAGGACGATTA
>KZ308228.1:3183848-3247181 GCA_000376725.2 Ladona fulva | reverse complement strand
AAATATTTTAGCAGAAGCCCGTTGGTACTTCCGCACTCATTATGGGTATGTTAATATCTTTTTCTCTATAATGCTCTCGAGTTCGATTCAAAGATACGATAATTAATATTGATTTTAATTATTGTCATACACAGTCAACGCTTAGCATAAGTTTACTGACTGAAGGAGTTTTTCACTTTGTGCCCCTATACATGAGTTTTGATTATTAGAGCAAATGATTGACATGCAAATTAAGAAACTCGTTCGAAAGAATTGATTCGCTTTAATCGAACAAAGCGTACTCAAATAGAATCTAATTGTGAGGATCGCTATCAAACTACGGCAATTTAAATATGACCAACAGGTTTCCAAACTTTTTATAGGAGTCTCTCCAAATATAAATTCAGAAGTTTCTGGTACTGAAGTTGTATTGTATTACTGGAAAGTAAACGTCATCTCAACTTTCAATCTCCACGAGGAAAGTAATTTTTGCGGGGAATTTTATTTCTAGATTTAGAGGGTGAATAATTATATATTACTTTTAATTATATTCACCGAAATATCATCCATCTTTTTGTGATAATTCAAATCGCTTTGGTTATTAGTTAGTTCCAATCTTGAACAAAGTTTAATTAAATTACAGGGGAACAATTTTCCAAAAGATTTTGTTATCGTTGACATAGTAAAATTTTATTTCAAAATTTTATTTGAATATAAAGCATTACAGTATTATTATTCCTAATTTAGGTATTCTATAAGCCAAAGGTTATAGTGTCGGGTAATTCCTCCGGTGATAGATATTTTACTTTGTTTTACGTGCCATTTTGAAAATATCTGCAGAATTGATGAATGGGTTTGGTTTAAGATTGGGCGAATGGGCAAAAATGATCTAATGTTCTTATATTATACAAGTTTAACTGAATCAAACTTGGTCGTACATAATGGCTTATCTTTCCTAGATATGCCATTATGCTCGTCTTTATGAAGGAGATAACTTAGCGGACGGATTCCCGCAATTTCTCTTCCCATCAACTGCGAAATATACTGTTTATTCTAGTCAAATTGGAAATTTTGACAGAAAAACTTTGATTTTATAATATTATTCTAGAGAAATATATATATATATTCCTAGAAATGGTACGTCATGAAATATTTCACATTTTTTATTATTTTACGGTAAAAATCATACCCCGCAAACCAAGGAATATAAATATTTGGGAAATGACACTTAAAGATTGTTAATTATAGCATCATATATATGTAAATTGAGAATTTGACTATTTAACATTGAGTATAATTTATTTTGAACAGAAGAGATATTTCAGAAAGTTGCTGAAAGTTCCTTGCGACTACATATGGAGCATTGATATTCATTGCTGGATTCTTGAAATGAGGAGAACTGATGTATTTTGGATGTTTAAATTATTTTAACTCATCATCATTTTTCGGGTATAAGAGCCTATAGAGGCTATCTGAGACTTCAATGACATGCAAAGCTATCTTCTCCTCCTTAAGTCTTACAGAAATTCTGCAGCACCGTCTTCTTTTGAATCCTTTATTTGCTCTTAAGTGCCCTTTTCGAGGGTTTCTGCAGACTTCTTCGTCCAAGTCTTTTAGAAAGAGATTTTGCTGATCGTAATATATCTTTTGTTGTTCTGGGTCATGAAACGCTCCACTCCCATGGGTGGTCACCTGGCCTATTCGTATCGCCAGCAGTTCATCTTACAATGGTTGAACCTAACAGAGTTCAGTTTTGAGTAAAAGAAAAAAGTTTTGTTAGATTCTCACTAGGAAAGATCTTTCAATGTTTGTAGAATGTATTTTCGATTAAAGAAATATCGATGGATTAAAAATAAAGAATTTTTGTTCCTCTCTTTTGCAGTAATAAGAAAATATTATGACGAGTACCTCATCTCATCCTCAAAGTTCTTTTGTGATTAACTTAATACATTTAATGAATCTTGTTTAATGTCTGCATCTTCTTTTACCCGAATCTTTAATAAATCTGGATCTCTAGCCATCTCTTTATTAGACCTCTTATGCATTTCTCCCTAATAGCTTTTATACAAATTCCTTGTGGTACTTGGAGAGGAATCCGTGACTGGAGATGTTAAAGTGGCTCCCGGATAGCCAAGCAGGTAACGTGTTCGCTTTTGGTGAAAGCGGTTCCCGGTTCGATTCCCAGTAGGTGTCCATAATTGCGAAATGACCCCAGCTATTGAAGCACTCATCACAGTTCTTCTGCTGTTAAAGGATGCTTTTGTTTGATAAATGGGTTCTGAAACAATCCGTCCTCGATTTTTGTCAGCAAATATATTATAGAATTAGCTTCAATTTTGTACTATATAATTACTAAGTAATTTATAGAAAACTCTGGCCTAACATTATGGAAAGCAATCTAAAACAAAACAAAGACCTACTTCGAATTTTCCAAAAATATTTGCGGAAAATATGAAATATGATTTGTTTTAAGTATTTTGTTTATTTTAAGTTTAATGTATCTTAATACTAGAAAAAATTTAATAAGTTAAAAATATTCTTTATTTCAATACAATTTTTCATATTTTGACGTTAAGGTGGATTTCCGAAGTAATAAATGGAAGGAATTTTCGAAAGAATAAATAAATACTGATAAATTAACAGTGGACTTGTCGGATCTTTTTTATAGAGAAATAGTTTATCAGCGTTAGGAAATAATGGAATTGAGTTCAGGGATCTATTGTGGTTTACTTGAAAATATGCAGATAAGATGGTATTTTCATTACGGAACAGCTCGGAACGTTAAATTATATTGATATTCAATCGGTGCATTCCACCCTGAATCCATCCAAACCAGATAAGACCATCCAAATAATATTGGTTAACATTAATGAAATTTCGACCTGAAGCGTAGATTGTTTCTTTTAACTGAGAGTATATTTATATATGATATTTTTAACTACTAGAAAAGTCTCTAATATGGTGTCTGTTGACTTATGAAAATTTATCTTAGTGATACTTTTTTATAGAAACAAGAAGGGAGACAGAATTAAAATCATTTAATGTACATTTTTCAGAACCTCTAAAGATGGTGCTAATAAACACCAAAAAGTGATGTCGCTGGTGTACACAGTGAAAAATTTTAGCGTTGGGAATAACGGTGAACTGGAGTTCATAGCAAGATCTATTTATATCGGTTAATTTCATGTTAACTCGTTATTTGGAGTATGTCGAAGTAGACCGGTGATCCTTAAAAGTATCTAACATCAGTTCAAATAAAAACACTGACACCTCAACGGAGCAGTATATTGAGCAGTAATTGAGTGAGAGAGAAGCGGATATGATAAAAGTCTATCTGGACCGGGACTCGAATCCAGATCTTTCACTTTCCGTGTGACTACTCTATCCAATTGAACTATTGTGCTAGAAAAATTAGATATGCCGTTCTGTTTATTCCTAGGCGATGCCATTTACTCTTATGCCGTTTATTCCTCGGCGGGCACGTTAATGTGCTAAGTTAAATTTCTCTCTTTTCCTTGAAGAGAATTTAGTTTTCCTTCCTTTTTCGGAACAAAGACCTGCCCGGAAAGTGTGAGTCCTGGGTTCGAGTCCTAGTTACGTCACTAGTTTTCACACGTGTTATTCCTTGGGATTCAGCCGTACGGCTCTTCCATACTTAGTTATGTACCTTTCCTTAAACCTTACTTTTTCCATTCTACGAAGAGATAGTTAAGGTAATTAAATTAAAATTTGAAGAACATGATCGTTTATCTTATTATTATCTTACTATCCATTACTTTCTCTTACTAAGTAGTTTTCATCAAACCAGTAGAATAATTCTTTCTAGACGTTTACGATGAATTCTTTGAAATACTGAGGTAGGATTTCTTGGTGGCTATTCTTTTATTGTGGCATTGTTTTGAAATATCCTATTGCGTTTTTAACATTTCCAGCCTTCTTCAATCCTCGGGCTTTGATAATTTTCTTATTCAGTATCAGTAGTTGCTGAAATATTTATCTACATTTTTAGATGCCTTTGGAAATTTGGAAGGGCACTCAACCATTTTTCCAAGTCTGTTACAGTCGCGCCTAGTTCACGGAAGAAATTAATTTTCTAATCGACTAGTCGTATCCCTTTCGTGTTTTTCTCTCCCGGTATCTAACCGGATAACGTCGCAGGGTCGAAAAGTAGGCATATTGAGAAGCATCTTGATGAGGAATACTAATTTTCATAAAAATATAGCTTCTGTTAACTGAAAATGGAGCCAAACTAATGCAATTCTGTTCATTCTCATCGCTCTGGGAAAACTAAACATTCGCTTAATTACACCTCTATTCTCATTAACACATATATTTCGTTTCCTTCCATCTTTATTTGCTTTTACTTTAGAAGGTCTATTATATTCGTGGAAAGTATTTTACCAATCCAACGGCATTAAAGTACTCCGACTTAGCGGTGTATAAGCTCTATTTTTCTCAAATCTAACTTAGTTGGATGATGGAGTTTTAATATTGAGATTTGACTGAGGTTTGTAAAAAATAAAATTAGATCTAAACATACCTGCGCCACGCACTGCATTTCCTGCTAACAGCTCAAATACCATTACAAGTCAGTTCGACACATTTTATTCGGGTGCGGACCATTTATGAAGATTACTTTGTTTCCCAAATTCACTAATGTAATTTTTTAGAAGCTGGGATTTACTGATCAGAGACAACCTGAATTCAGTTGCTCGCCTCCCATCACTGGGAAGTGCATACGATGCACTTAGCACATTCAAAATGCCAGCTAATTCTTAAGATACTACAAGATAATCGTAGCTAAGCTTTAGTTAATTTTATCGTGGATTACTGTATGCGGTTACAATATAATGATTTTCTATTTGTTCAATATGCATACAAAAGTTAAAAGTAGAAGTATTAGCAGAAGAATTGGATCAGTAAGTTTAATTGCAATCGCAGAACATAATATCTCGGTGTGATAATTTTTCTTCCTAACGTCTTTAATCTTATGGTATAATTTTTATTCCCCTGAAAATGATTGTGAAATGTGTGCAAATGTATAGGTCGGAGAAATACTGTATCAGTTTATTTTAAATTTCCATTATTACGTTAATTTGTGTATGCAATTAGAGGAATATTTATTATTGTCTTTGACGGACAGCTTAAATCAAAAGAAATTTTTATGTGCATACTTTGACATAATTTATTAGAGAAATTGTGAAATTGTAACAGAATAATGGTTGAATATTGTGAATTATATGGAAGATTTAAGCATTTTTGTGAAATTCATTTATGAACTATGAAAAATATAAATGAGAATATTCGATATTCATTTCAAGAGTGGATGAATACTAGGCTCTTGTGGTGCAGTCTTGGGTTGAAGTTTTTTGAATTTATTCTCCTCAACTTTGGTGGGAGTCCCGGACAGCCAAGTGGGCAACGCGTTCGCCTTCTATAAAAGCGGTCCCGGGTTCGATTCCTTGTGGGAGCATACGTGCATGTGTCGAAACACATTTAATAGTCCTATCCTATTGTGGGAGTTTATATCAGGATCCCTATCCATTACAACAGAATGATTCCTAAGAATCCCTACCTGGGAATTTGCTCAAAATATTCAGATAAATTAAGGAGTAAATAACGATGTTCTTATCTAAATTATAGACCAGTTTACTCTCATATGCATAATAAAATATACATTTATATATTTTGCAACCGAGATCAAATTATTAATTAAACTAGAGAGGTTAAAATTAGAACATCGTTTGGTTGCATTTATACCAATGTCATTAAAAGTCATTTTCAAGTGTAGAAGAGAATGCGATTAATTTGCTCGAGTTTTCGTAAAAATTCAAGACCTATTTCAGTTCAAATGCATCGAGGAAGGTAAACATTCTCTCATTAATCATCATCGTTAGTTCAAGAAATATATGGTAAACGTTTATTGACAGTGGAAACAGTATCTCTTCCCTAAAGTGAATTGAGGGGTTCAAATTTCTCGTCTTTATTGCGATTTCTATATCGATGATAGAGGTTGCGCTGAGGGGACCTTTTTGACGCTGAAGGCATTCGATCTTCTGCATGGTAATTAGCAGATTTTTCGTCCTGGAATCGATTCAAGTTCCAGAAGCATAGGTATTCGTGACTTTCTTGAAACGAAAATTTCCATTTCCATAAATCTCGGGAAAAGCACGTTAGAGGGATCTGAGGGTCGTTGAACTTGATTGTACGCATTGCGCAAAGAAATGTCACGGTTGCGTCAGATTCGAATACTTGGCGGAAGGGGAGAGAGAATTACTCTTCCTTGCTTTCATTATCTTCCTCTGGCCATCTTTCATCGGTATCAGCCATCTTAATGGGTCGTTTTCTCTCTTCTCTAAAGTGTTTCGTGTCATCGTGGCGTAGTATCGTATTTAAATCTTTTGGGGAGATCCGAGAATAAAAATTGATTATAATTGATTTTAAATTGCTTCGAATTTTACCTTTTTGCCGAAGCTGGAGACTTTTACGCGGTCGGTTGCCTTTGTTTATATACGGAAGTAGCTCGTCGAATCTTACTTTCAAAATAACAAAGTTCTCGTACTAAAATACTTTTCATGTAAAATCAAAAATAAATGTCTACGGATTCTCAACGATATCTACTGAGTGACAATTTTCAAAAGGCCATCCCACTTATTTATTTTATAAATGTAATCGTTAAATCCCATATTATTATTTCCAAATTCTTCTATAAATAAAAATTTCTTTAAAATTCAAAATTATTTGGAAATAATAACAATACTTTATTTTCCGCTAAAAGCGAATCTTACTGATATGTATATGCTTTCCTTCGACTTAAATTTCCAATTTTTATGTATGTGTGTAAATTATAATTTCCTAACGAAATTTTGCTGGAGTAGCATTCAATAAAACTCAAACATATCGAAAGAGATTAATCGATGAAGTAAAAGATTTCACTAAAAGTCCGACGTAAGAGTACTATTAAATCATACTTAATAGTTGTAATCCATCATAGAAATTTTAATTAAAGTTTTTGTATGTCATACGTAACACTTACATTTTTGCTTTAGCTGAAGAATACCAATAACTTAATCGTATTTTTACCAATGGAAATGACCATATCAGTTCGCGGAAAAATCATCTCCAATCTTTTCGAGAGATATGATTAGTAACCCTTTATTCAGAAGTACCTTTAATAACTATATCAGGATTCTCTGTAAAAAATACTACTATCTTTCACACTATTAGGCTTGTGAGATTCACATTTTAAACATTTTTATGTTATGCAGTTTAATGACAGTTTGAATATTAGCCGTGAAGTGACGTGCAGCTGAATCCCAAGGAGTAACAAGTGTGAAAAATAATGACCTAACTGGGACTCGAACCGAGGTCTCCCACTTCCCGGGCAGATATTCTAATCACTAAACTACCGTGGTAGGAATACCTGCCCGGAAAGTGGGAGACCTGGGTTCGAGTCCCAGTAATATCGTTATTTTTCACACCTGTTATTCCATTTTTAATTTCTTAATATAATTGTCGAAGATTTCACAGTTCTAAGTAATCTTCAAGGGGATTGTAAAAAAATTGAAATTTGGCGAGTCAAGGATGAACTCAATGCTGTTTTTCTTATCAGCAAAAAATATAGGGCCATTTATTTTTCAAAGGTGGCTGAGGTTTTCCAGATCAAACCCCTAACTAGTAATGATTTAAGGCCAAATTTCAGGTCGGAGATATTAGCGCATATGACTTTAATTATTTGAGAATTATTACAATTCAGAAAGCTGGCTGGATTGATTAATAAATGTCTTCCTTTCAAGACACTGGAAAAGACTCCCTCACATATCCGTTTTTTTTAGCTACTACCCGTGGCAGAATGTTTGCTAATCTATTTATATGTATTTAAAAGTTTTGCAAACACGGAAAATCGGAAAATTTGGATAACATTATCACTTCTTGAAGAGCCTGAGATTCAGACCCTCTGTTCATATTAACTACGCTATTTATATTAATTACATTCTGTACGCGTTGTTTTTATACAATAGCGATAATTGCTAAAAGTATAGAGTATACGAGTATGAGTTAAAGTTTAATGTGTTGTATCTGGGATGAAATTACCTAGAAATAAGTGTTGTGGATCAATTTCATGCAAAAAGAAAACCTTATGCCTGTAAAAATATCAAGCGCTTTACCTAATGTTTGATTCCTTAGTAGCATTTAATCTAACGATGTTTTAAATTGCTTTATAAATTCTACTCAACGAGGCCTTGAAAGTAATCAATATTACTACGAAAAAGCCATTTTGCTTAGAATACTTTTCATTTTCTGGTTGGCAAGCAAATTTCTTTTCCATATAAATCAAAAATAAGTTTTGTAAACCACGATATTTATAAGGGAAGAGGTGCATGACGATATTCTGAAACTTAAAACCGTGGATATCCGATAAATCATGCTATACAATCATTTTTAATAAAAATATCGAAAAAGAGGACGTAGCGATGTATGGTTAGATGTAGATCTTGGAGGTAAATCACCAATAGTGTGTTAGATTTAATACTTATCAGATTTCATTCGCCCCTGAAATTTAGTTTTTTTCGAATTAAAAATTGAAAATTGAGGAAAATCCGTATTTATTACACGTACTACTAAATAAAATAATCTTAAAGTATTTCCTACTGTAAGGAATACTGTATAAAATTTTCTTTCTTTTCTGCATTTTATTAATGAATTTGAATTTAGATTAGAAATGTATGTTAACATGCATTTTATTCATCGATTCCTTATTTGATAAAATTAAGTACAAATAGCTCAAAATGCAATCCATATCCATTCTTATTGTTTGCCGATAACATACCCATTACTTATAATCTGTTCGGATATTTTAGGCAACAATGATAGCAATTTTTTCATTTCAGCCAATTTTGTTTATGATTTCATCACTATTTATAAGTTTAAAAATGGAACTAATCGGCGTAGTGAAGTAAAGGAATACAAATATCTATCTAGATATTAATTATCAATATTCATTAATGGAAAAGAATAATTTTTATTGAATTCTTCAATTCCATACATTTATTACAAATAAATTACTCATTCCTGAGAACTTGCGTTCATTAGCCCCGAGTATGTGATATGAATACTAGAAAACCACATTTTGGCGCATAATATTAAGTAGAAGATGATGGTTTGTCTTAAATAATTTTTTAGAAAGTTATTCCACCAAAATTTAAATATTCTTAAGAAATGAACATTCGAAAAAACAGCGAAATCACACGTTATTTACGAAATCTGACTGTTAATTCCACCAAAATTTAAATATTTTTCAGTTCTTCCATCAAACTAAATAAACCATCATTCTAAAATATCTCCGTGCTCTGAATTAGGTAGGATATGCAATCGCAGATAAAATAATAAATAGGTTTCGTCATAAAATTGCTTTAGTCGTACAGCGAATTGTCTGCTATACACCGGCCTTTCCTCCTCCTCTAATGAAATAAGTATTTTTTCTGTGGATTATTCCAAGAGTAATTTAAATCAGTAGTTGCAAAACTTATTCTCTGAACATTTATTTGACGATGCAATTTAAGCACTGAGACTATGTTTTTATATATTTATTATATAAAATAAAATATATTTTTAATTATGAAATCAGGTAATAAATATGATGGGAGTGAATGATGAACTGCATTTTCATGAAAATTATCATTAACCAAGTATTATGACTTAGGTATTGAGCTAATACTTACTTTAAATCTGAAGGAGGACTGAAATCTTTGTCCCATCGACTTCATATTGACTTCGGCAACCATTGATATAAATAAGACAATCATCAAGTTGAAATTTATAGTTTCTCATTTCAATCTTAATTATGATTAATATATTTACCAAATGTATCAGATAACCTGAAAGAAATAAGATATGAAGCTAAGTTACGATTTCTTGACAAATTCAGAGAAAGTATAATTGCGGAAGACGTAATCGGCATTATGCGTCTCCCTTGTTACTTCAGCTGATCCAAAAATTGGGCGCAAATAAGAGAAATAGATGCGAGGACAAGTCGTTTTATTATTTCATTCTTTCCGCGAGCGGTACGCGGCAGCAATAATCTAAAGAAGTAACTCGAACGCTTGATGTTTACATCCCTGCTACACGCCGAAAGGTGGTTTGCTGGGTATTTATGTGGATTTCTAAGAATTGCACTCGAATTTGGGCTAAGCCATAGCCAAGATACACCGGATAGCCAAGTGAGCTGCGCCTTCGCCGTTGATGGAAGCGATACTGGGTTCGATTCCTGGTGGGGGTCCACATGTGCGAAATGATCTTAGTTGTCTACATCTACATAAGTACCCTGCAAGTCGCCTTTCGGCGTGTGGCAGGGGGTGCAAGCACCATGACTCTACTTCGCTAATCGACTGCTTTCGCGTATCGTTCGCGGAAAAAATGAATTTTTGAAACGACATGTTCTAGCATCTTATTTCTCGGATTTTTCTCGCAGTATCAGAACGGCCTATGTAACATGGGGGACGCATTATGTCAGCTACATCATCTGTGAACGTGCTTTCTCTAAATTTATTAAGTAGATTTATCCTTTGTTTAAGCCTTCTGTCTTCCAAAGATTCCCATCCCGCATCCTGAAGCATTTGCGTAACACTCACTGACTTGTCGTAACAATTCTTTACAAAACGTATCGTCTTTCGCTGTACTTTTTCTAATTCCCGAATACAACATTTTTCTGCAGGGTCCCATTTACTACACGCATATTCCAGGTGAGGCCTGACCAACGCAACGTAACACGTTGTCGAACCCTTTTAACAAAATTAATACTACTCTTGCACTCGAATGTGCAGTGAAGCTATTCAATTTTCATTCTTCCATTGGTATTCATCATCGGCCGCGGTGGCGGAGTGGTTAGAGTGTAGCGTGCTAGTTTTCCAACCCCTAAAGTTCCGGATTCAAGTCCCAATGTTTAGGATTTCTCTGGTTACGGAATAGTTGTGCGTGTTCCTCTGTAACAATAATTTTAAAGTTGTAATTAGGATCATGCTCCTGTTTCCCTTTCCCCTCTATGAATTTGTTACTATTATTTTAATTCTTTGCAAAAATTAATATTATTTTACTTCAGTAACAGCTATTCATTTTTTGTGCCTACATTTATTTTCATATTGTTGTTTGCATGCGTACATTGCGATATTAGAAACATGATTGGAGTTACCGAAATGAGAAATTTTCTAAATGGTAATTAGGTAATATTCTGATTCCTCTAAAAATAACATACCGGGGAAATATTTTAAAGGAAAAAAATTCCATAATAAGAATTCAGCTGTATCTATAATTTATAGCCTTCCGCGCAAAATGATTTAGTTATGAAGCCTGAAATTAAATATTGGTTTTACTTGAGAAACCATAACGGTTCTCAACAGAGAACTTGAATCACTATTGTAAACATTCTATTTTTCGTATAGGATTCGTGAGCTCTTTTTCATTAGGCAGCTATTACCCTTAGAGTTTTCGGTATTATATAATTCATTCATAAATTTTCAAGGTGAAGTTAACGTATCATATTTGAAGTTAAAACCCATTGAGATAAAAGTTGGAAGGTATACATACAAAAGTATATAAAGTTTATCGAAGGAAAAAAAAGTTTACAAAAGTATGTAGAGTACTAGCCAGCAATGGATGAGGAAAATAATGAAGGCTAAGAAGAATCATATTTCGCTTAATTTGTCGTCATCATATTATACTAAAATGACTACTTTATTATACTAAAATGACCTACTAGTACCATAAAAGTGGTTTAGATCAATTTTCCATTTCAATATGGTAAAAAATATTAATAAAACATACATTTTAACGCTGCATTTGCGAAAATAAAGTCATTAGCGGGAAATTTGAGGAGAACGGTGGTGGAATTCGCCTTCGTAGCTTTGCAACTTGATTTTATCCGCTCTGTGAGTTTACTCGGCCGCGAAATCTCGTCCGTCTGTTTTTGTATGCGCGAGAGGAAACATTTATAAGAAGAGATTTAAGTATTCTTCCATAGGCAGTATTACCTCTAATAAAACAAGAAGGCCTTTGTTTTAATACCAACTGTTCTTTCATGCATGAAACGCTTAAAATGTAATAAAAAGTCTTACCTATTTAACGAGAAAAATTGCTCATTTACAGTTCCTTGGCAATATCGACATTGAATTTGTATAATATAAAATTCTTAGCGAAAAATTTTGTTACCCCGGAGGACATTCCTACGTTACTTGCTACAGAGTATTTGTTAAGCAAATGAACTGTGTGTACTCGTAATCTTTCAGAATATTCGCCGACTTCTTTGAGTGACATTTCGCTTTGATCCGCAAAACTTTATTCCAAATAATGATAAAATCCAGTAAAATGCAATTTTCTGGAGGAATTTTCGTGAATATCATTGCTTATTTTATGATAAAATTCGTTTGTTTATGTATTACAATCCTTTAATTGATTCAAAGCAGATCCTGGATTAAAATAACGCTAAAATGAGTTTATTTGATATCTGACTATAAATCTTCACCTATAAAATAGAAACTTTCATACTAGGTAAAGGTAATCACGAAAGACGACAAGCAACTTATAGTCTTATATGTAAAATGCTAACCGAGTGTTTACAACTTAAGGTAGCAATTTATATGATTAATGCCTTCAGCTTCAAGGATAAAGTAGTAATGAGATGGTCTACTGAAATCAAGTTATTAAAAATGAAATCGCTGGAGCCTTGAAGGAAGGGTGCGATTATAACTTTTGTAAATCGTGATATCTCCGAAATTTGCGACAAATCCGCCATTTTTCCATGAATTTACACGTATCCGTCATATAAAAATAGGCGGATTTATCGCAAAATTTGGAGATGTCACTAGTTACAAACTTGCGCCCCAGGTCTGAAGTCGATTGAATGAGTTAATTTTTCAATTCATGTTCTTGAATATACAATCCGTACACACAAAGAACCTTATCTTAGGTGGTTCTATTAAGAGGAAGTCTCATAGAAAATAGACATATAAAAAGTCTGACGGCACTGAGGCTCGAATCCAGTAAAAACATTCAGATTTGCTTAACGGCATATCTGAATATTTTCGGGAGAAAGACATCGTAAAAGGGAAGAAATTTTATAGAAGTTTGTAGTAAAGCTAGTGCATGTTCAGCTGGATAAAATATACTATTCCGCACTTGAAATCTTTCGGCGATTTCGTCATCCAGTTCCGTCTAGCTTTGGCAGTATTATAGCTCATGAGGGAGACCGTTACAAACCATTCCTATAATGCAGGCAATCCAGCCACGGCGATTCTTTTTCTAAATTATCAACATCTCTGTTCATCATATTTTAGGTAAAATTGTAAATTTATTTGCTACCTGAAAGTTTGAGTGATAAGTACTTAAGAATGACATTAGATATACTCTTAGTAATTAGTTGTATTTGTAGCTGTATTTTCGTTTTAGCTATGTTCTTTGTTCTCTATAATTTGTTACACTTACAGACCTAAATGAAGTTTGAAGATTGAAAAGACGTTTTCTTTATCGGAAATTATCAATTTCACCATTTAGTTAATGCTTTTAAATATATATTTGGTTTTACTTCCAACATCACATCGATAACAGTATATTTTCGAATTTTTCACAATTATCTACTTTTTCGGTTCATTATATTTTAAATAATCACTATTTTGCACAAAATGTTCGCCATTCAATCATATTTATTATAATTAGAACTTGTGATCATTCTTTATGGCCAGCTCTCATATAATCTTAAAATTTAACGATATAAATCGGAGACGTAATCAGTTTCATAAGTTTATTTGTAACTATTAACATTTCTTCATGGAATCAGAGCTTATTCATCAATTAGAATTGATACCACAAGTATGATAGCTTTGTCTCCAAGAAGAAGATTTGCTTTTAATGTAAGCCTATGGTGAGGTATAAGGATATAACATTTCTTGGCAGGATCAGAATGAAAAGAATGTAGGAAAGATTACATATGAAAATTTAATTATCCTTAAGCAAAGAATTTTGATACACAAAAATGAGTGAAATGAAATCAGAGGTAACTTGATAAATGTATGCCAACTAATCACAGTTCAGAAGATCGTGCAATAATTAATCTTTAAACTCACTTTCACTGTGGTGAAAAGATTATTAAGTTTTAGAAAATGTGAGTCAATTAAAAATAAGAAAGAGTGAATTAAATCTTAAAAGATAGCATTAAAAAATCGCAGTCCATCTTTATTTAAAGCACTTGAAGTCTCAACCATTTCTATTGTTGGACTGGCGGTGAGGCTACGGTGAGTTTAGATTAAGTGTATCTATTACTTCTACCGTATGGAAAGCTGCTTGTTGGTGCATCAACTGATTCACTGTCAATGTGTTACAATGTATGAATGAAAGAGGAAGTGTTTAGATGCAAAAAAGGGGGGGGGCGACCAAGGACTGGCACGATGGTTGCAGGAGAGCGCAGAAGTGAATTAATATGAAGATAAAAGCAACCAAGGACTAGCACGATGGTTGCAGAAAGCGAAATAAAATCAAGTACAAACCTGTGATAGTAGAAGCAATAAAAACAATGAAACAAGCAATGTTTGTGAAAAAACCGCGATGCACCGAAAAACAGAGGCAGAATGAGACTTAATTACTATTGTATCATTCACTATTATTATATCATTCAAATTTACAAATGAAGATTGATAAGAAATCTATCTTAATGAAAAGCAGTATGACTTTCGTGTTTTGTGCATAGTTGAAATGAATCATTAAGAGTAATTATACTTCATTATTAAGAGTAATTTTTCTTCATTATTTTTGTAAAAATAAGTCAATTTGAATGTAATGAAATACGTCTTAGTTCAAGGGTTATATACGTTTCTTATACAACTCAGCGTGTAAGTGATGTACATAACCCCTGAATAGAAATACCTCATTCTTCTCTGTCTAAATAAATGAAGGAAGACAATGAAACGAAATCTATCTTATGTAAGATATTATTTGAAGTTTAGCACCTCAGTAAAAACGAACAATTCGCATTCACCCACTCAGAAAATAAACTCCACATCTGAAAAAAATGCGTAAATTTTTATGTACTAACGTATTTATTTTCTACACACATACGCATACTATTATTATTAGTAGCGAGCATTTATGTGTTTAGATTTACCAGCGTATGCCAAGGAGATAAATAGAGCGATTCGGAGACAAAGTAGGGGAAGCAAGAAAGGAACTGCTTTCAGTAACGGTCATCATCTCTACGGTCAGACTGGCGCTGTATAGAAAAGGAGCTGGTGCGTTTATTGGTAGAGAGTCTTCACTCCCCTTCCCTATGCGTCGGGATGGTTGCGTTAGAACTGCCGGGGAAGGAAGCCAGGGGGTCGGGGGAGGGAAAGGGTTTGGAAGTTTGAGAGGGAGGCGGCGAAGTAGGGGTTGGGTTGTTGCAAATGCGGAGTAGCCACTGCGGATCTCAAGTGGTCGTCGGGTAGAGTTTGGAGGAAGCAGTCAAATGGGGATGAGGTTTTCGGTCGAATGGGGCGAGGGCTTCTTCCCCCACTTCCCACGCCTACACCCTCCCATGCTTGGCTTCCACATCCAGATTTTCCTCTTTCCTTTAAACCGATTCTTTTCTACATCTTCCCTTCCCGATTTACGAATTCCTTCTGTTTCGATTCGATGCGAACTGGTCACTGTCTGCTTTCATTCGCAAAATTTTAAGTGTCGCTTTCATGAAATATTTTCTTTGTGTTCTTTCTATTATTCTCTGATTATGAGCGATTTTATTTTATTTCGATTTTGTTTTCGATGATATTTGGAAATCATTAGTTTACAGTATAACCACTCACACTTCCCTACCCCTGGCTTTATTTCTTCGTTGAAGGTTAACGTAGTATAACATTGCTAATGATTATGATAATGACAACAACAAAAATAATAACAACAACAATAATAATAACAATAATAATAAGTACTTACCTGCCACTCATCAAAAACTGTCAAAATTGTTCCAATAATAATTTCATCTACTATTTGAATACCTAAACCTTTTCGTAGAAATATAGAAACAGTTGGAATAGAAGATAAAATTATTGTTCCACTACAAAAGTCATAATTATATGTACTTTCTCCATAGTAAGAATAGTCTTAAATGAGTACTAAAAAAGCAGTATATTATTAAGCAGTATTAGTAGCAGAACTCTCCCTTTCGTAGAAGAATTTTTCCTCTTATTCTATATCTATTCTTTGCATATTTCCTCTTCACTCATTGCTCCTCATACGCACAGTTCCAACTAATCATTTTCCTTCGAAAGTTGTGATCTCTCTCATTCACTTTCCTGTTTCCCTTTCTAATATTTGCTCTGTTTTACATTCAATCTTCTCTTCCTCTCATCTTTCTTGCTCTAACTCCTTCCACTTCCACTACGGTGCCCCGCCCTCTCTCTCTTTCTCTCTCTCTCTCTCCCGCATGTGGTGACGTCACTAGGCCTACATCTCCCTTCTTTGCCACCAGAGCTCCTTCTACGGGATATAACTATTGGCGTTTTCAGTTGCCGGAATGGGCTCCATTCTGCCCCACCCCTCTCTCCTTCCTTCAATCCTCCCACACGTTTTCTTTCTTCTCTAAATTTCTCCCGTATTCCCTCCAATTCCTCATTTTCGATCTGCGTATTACATGGGTTGATTGCAAGGACACTGTAGTGATCACAGAACGAAGGGTTGCTTATCTCGAAATCACGAGCGCGAATACCCTAAAATTACTCTCGAATTAATTTTATACGAGATTACTCTCTAACTTTTCACTTCCATGATTCACTTGCATCTAAACTCCAAAGATAAATCTTCGAAAACATCCTTACTTGATTATTAAAGTGGATGTTTCGTACCGCGTGATTTTTGAAACGAAATAGATGGCCGGGGAAGTACGTAACGCTTTAAAACTTTGTCGAATTGTGTTTATGTGATGGACGCATTTAATTAAGACGAAATGGAAAAATTAGCAAACAGACATGAATTAGAGGATCAAATGGAGGTTATGGCGAAGTACGGCGATGATAAAGATCTAGTAAAATGGTCATATATCTCAAGTGCTATGAATTCATGATAAGATAATTGGGATTACTAATTTTTTACCAATATGCGGTTAACTTGGTCAGTAAGGTATATTAATTTCAATTAGAAAGCGAAACATTCTTAGAAAAATACTTTGTAACAAGATTCTTGTAAATAGTAGCAAATTAATGTAATACATATATGATTTTCTCATTTCTTTTTCGCGTTTAAAAAGCTTGATTATAACGTCATAAGATCATCGCAAAGAGGATACATAAGAGATACTTGCAAATTTCAATATCAAACCGTTTGGAAACTGTGAAGCTATAACCCCCACAATATTTTCAGTGTGCATTTCTTTATCAATAACTTTTAGTATCAAATCCAATATCATATAAACGTGCAGACTGGAGCACTGAATACAGTTCACTTTCCTATAGATACAAATCTTTAGGTTTCTTCTTAAGTTTGACTTTGACATGCCAATATTTTAATGCTAGTTCGAAGTATTCCCACCTGGGGCCACTGCAAAATTTAAAACTCGGTGGTAGGTATTTGAAGTTCTCAGATTAGATACTGTTAAAAATTTGCTGGGGCTGAGTTATTCGTTCTTACCTAAATATAGTGTATTCTTAAGTATTTCCAATCGTTGTGCTCTCTGAAAATACAAGATAGCTACGCTGAAGTAACGAGAGATTGCTTATTGATTTCTCCGAGGATGGAAGGGAGAACATCGTTTTATGATTTCAGTTCAAAGGAAAACATTAATTTTCAATATATTAACAGTTAATAAATAAGCAATAACATATATTCGTTTCTAGTTCTGTGATTTAAGCAAATATCTAAATTCTAAATATATATCCTAATTTCTTCAATTTACATTAATTACTTTCAGAAATATAAGTGATTCGTAATAACAAATATTAGTTGTTCTCATTTAAAAATTACTTTGAAGTAGGTAGTATGTAGCTCTCGAAAACCTTCATCGAAGTAGTAGTAGTATTGTTAAAAGTGCTTCGAGAACTTAGGTAATTTCACACGTAGGTTCCCACCAGGGATCGAACCCGGGACAGCTTTCACTGAAGTCGAACGCGTTGCCTTCTTGGCTATCGGGGGCCCTGAAACCTTAATTGAAGTTAATGGTTTCTTTTTAACATGGTACACGATGATTTTTTTAAGCACCAATTGAAATTTAAATATGATTTTCATATTTTTTTCAAATACTCATTCAACTTGGATAGCTATTTATCTCCGGTAAAACTACGTACATTTTTATAACAAATTAATGTTGCGTAATTCACCTCAAATTTCAGGGAATTTAAAATATTAGGGAAGTAAATCACGAAATTGGTGGTGAGTGTAAGAGTCGCTCTTTAAATTCCTCCTGACAAACCTCTATCTTATGCATGCCTTAGATTGATATAAAGAATTGAAGTTTCATTACAATCTGTACTAAAAATAGAAATTAAAGCAAAAACATTCACCAGCGTTATGATAAGCTCTCAGTAGTATATTCTCAAAATTCTTCCCAGACGCGGATTTTGTTGAGGAAGCTATAAATATCTCATTGGATAGCGATGGATAGCGATGGATTGTGTATATTTGTTAGTCTTAGGCCTTGTGTAAGCTTAAATAAACCACAATATGGTTTTCAGAAACTCATGGATCCAATAATAAATACATAAGGAAAAATATGAGCCGCTCCCTAGGAATCAAATATTCTACCTTAGAAATCCCCAAATGAGTCCATCAACCATTACTGATTCATTGTAGCATTATGTACCATTTAATTTTATTCTTCTATGATCACATTTGCATTAATGTTTCAAATAAAGTGCGTCCATGAAATTTCATTGCGGTTTAAATTAGCGGTCAAATTGTAAGCATTTGCGTTTGAAAAAGTTGTTTCAAAGGATTTAGGAAACTTGTTGTGTCTAGTTTTCTTTGTATTTTTGTTTTTTTTAATCATTTATTTAAAATTATTAACTTTTCATAATCACGGTTGACTTAGTAAGGTTTAATAAAAGGAAAAAGGAACCCGAAGAACCCGAACCTATTTTTTTCAAATGACTTCATCCACTTGGGTATGGGAATCCTGTATGGTGCTTTTTCTTGTAGTAGTTTCGAAAACCTTTATGAACAGGAGAAATGTGGTGAAGTATTTAGCTAACCAAAAACACAATTATTTTTCTGTACTAGTAAAGTAATAAGTAAACAGAGGTTCTAATATCTACGTAAATTTGAATTTGAAGTCAAAAGTAAAAACGTAGGACAAATCTAGCTTTTTAATCCTTTTCAAAATCTATTACTGCCACTTACACTCACAAACATAGATCTATTTTAAACTGCACACGAGCTTAATGTTAACCCTCTATGTGTACATATATTTTTCACTATATGAATTATATAATAACTATACTGTGCGATGTCATTTCCTCGACCCTGAGAATGATGGCAACGTTCGCCGTCGAAACGTCGGTCCACCAGCCGTCATCACTGAGTGCTTATCCGAGAATCTCTTCTCCATGTTATATGGCAGGAGAACATGAGATCTTTTTTGTGCTATGTTTTAAGGCATGTTTAAAGGGTCTAGATTACTATTTAGTTGCCTTATAACTTAAGCCAAAAGTGTCCATAATTCGACTGCGGGTAACCCGCGAAAACTATAACAAAAGGTGGTACCTAGTAAATATAATTTTTGATCGTTTATGGTCTATTATCTTTCGCAATTTAAATTAAAACTTCTTTCTTTCTCGATATCAGAACTAGAACCAAAAAAATAATTGCTTCAAAGATATTTATTGTGTTCATCAAATTTTCTACGTTTCGAATCTCGAAAACTTTGATAAAATAAAGCAACTTTGATTTAATATTTTGCAATTTCGTTTATGGAAGTACAATGGTATATCAAGTTCGTAAACGAGTTGCATGAGATTTCATTCATGCAGATTTCAAATGGTAGGAAATTTGAGGCTTCCGGGTAGGCTAGTAGACGGCGCGTTTGCCTTGGTGAAAGTGGTCCCGCGTTTGATTCCCGGTGGGAGCCCATATTTGCAAAACGACATCAACTCTCGAATTCTTTTAAAAATAATACTGCTACTAAAATAAGATCTCAGGCTTTCCTGCTGGATTTCATGTCAAAGATCCTCCCGGGTTAGCAAGAAGGGAATGTCCGGTTAGTGGAATAACTGAAATTTAAAAGATTTTTTTCAAGGAAAGCCGAATATTTTCTGTTAGTACAGTTCTGTTATCAAAAAGCTCTTGAAATTTAAGTTTTAAGTTATTAGTTACACAAAATTTCATTAAATGTCATTTTATTATATAATTTCATTTTCCTCATTATTATGTGAGTTAAATGCCATATAAAACATTCACATCTAGTTTGGATATTTTCTCGAAATTTTTTCATTACCTACATATATATATAAAACATATTTCTCCATCCAAAGGTGAAAATGATAATTATAAGGCTTAACGCCTAGTTTGTTCTAACGGGATTGCAGTGATTTTAAACTCATCTATCTAAGAAGCTATCGAATTTCCTGAATAATAACCGGTATAAATTAAAGGCAAAAATAATTCTGAGCGCAGCCTCATCAAGAATTTTCAGTATTTCATTACGTGTAATACGAGGAAAGGATAAATGCTGATTACTATGGATTACTATTTCGTTGACGTGAATTGTTTTCCATTCCCAACGAAATCTCTTGCGAACCGTCTTTCCGAAACAGTTAACATAAAATGTTACGAAATAAAGACATTGTGGTTTTCCTGTATGTAAGAGCCAGCAAAAGTATTCAATGACAATAAATGTTCGTTGTTATGTTTTCTTTTGAATGTAGACCATTTCTTGTTTAACTTCTCCCTCAGAAATAAATCTCGCAAGATATGTTGTGAGACGTTCTATGAATCTATCCTATACGAGGATTATTCTTTTGCGGATCATTATGGATTTAGTTTTGCGTTAATGCTCCGCCACAGCTTAGAAAATAATGTTCCAGCTTCTACGTACTCGTATCTATGAGATTTGTTTGTGAACTGTATTCATTTTTAAGTTCTACCAAGTCACTTTTCGTTCAGTAAAGCATGAACGTTTTAGATTAGTTTAAATTATTAATTTTACCACCTTTTTAATTACCCCCGTCTTTGAAAGATGCAGCGACTATGTGCCAAACTTGCGCTCATGCTCGTCATTGCATCGCGACTATTTTCATGCACAATGGCCTAGTTTCCCATTTGGAAAAATGCTTCATTTACAATTTGTGCAAAATGATATTGATAATTTTAAACATCCGCCGTGTGATACATTCCCTTTTTAATTTTGCATTATTATATCACCGACAACGCTCATCTTCTGTATATTCAGTACACCACGTGCAAAACTCGCTACCAAGGACCAAATTTCGAGTCAAGGCTCGGACAAAGAAATTTTCCCGAGACAAGCAGGAAGTAAAATTTTAGATGTTTTTTTTGAAATTTTTTATAATTTGAAAGACACAAAAGCTCGGGAAATTTAATATGTGAATAGCGATAAAAATAAATACTTCAGGGAAGATTATTTTTCTTTAAGCTTCAGAATCTTGTATTAGTTTGCATGTAAAGAATTCAGCCCGAAGGTCGGTTTGAAACTCAACCCCTCAATCATTAGCTAACGAAAGTTCTCGAGAGGGAATGTGGCTCTGTAGGCAAGAGGAGTGTGGTAATTTTCTTTACTTTCTTCCTTTATCCTCTATCAGTATAAATTTTTATATTTATTGGCCATATAAACTCCTGAAATTGAATTTGTAGAGTTTTCTTGACTCATTTCCAGTATGTTCTGAATTAGTGTCGTTTAATTTACAAAAATCGTTCGATATTAGTCAGTTTTGTGTGAATTTACATTTTCAAAATAAAAATAAGAACGCGGCATATTTTTTAATTATTATAATCGTATGTCTATGAACAGTGATTTTAAATTATCTTTGATTTCCTTTGTTGAAGATAACGTTTAATCTTCGGAATTCAATTTTCTTTAATCTTCCGTGAATTCAGTATTTTTTAATAGAACGATAGAGGTGTTTATGTGGCCAATATTACTGCAGGAAACAATTGATATTCATAAAAGTTTACGTAAAAGCTTAAAAAAAGAGCACGAAGGATACTTTGCTTTTTATTGTAGACATCATTGAGATAACTTGTGATAGTCGTAAAAGAGAAAGTCTTCCATAATAGCCTTCAACGCAGCACACAATTGTTGGATGTTGTATTAAATTCACGTAATTGGTATTTTCTTCGTTGTAATTTCTCAGGGATTAATTACATATGTAATGTTTGCATGCTGAGACAGGGACGATAAAATGAAAGAAAAAGTTTCCATAAGTTTCTCTATAAATTAATAATCCTTCTTTCTAAATACTAAAACTGTTAGTATATGAACGTAAACTTTAGAGGACCTCTAGAATGTTTACGATTTTTTATTCTTAAATGCGATGAATAATATTCAACATATTATAACCTAAACAGACTATTTAAATAAAAAATAACTAGTATAGTTGTTACGTTACCGTTAGTACTTCAAAGTAAGGATATAACAATATTCAGTCTATAAGGAAGTATATGACTATATTCAACAAAACTTATTTACGCGAAAAATGAGAAAATGAGAAAAGCGCTTTTCTCATCGTGGTTTTTCGCATTAATTTAATTTTTTTAAATTATTATTAATTAATTATGAATTAATTAAGTACCACAAAGTTACGTCTGATTTTGTATAATTTAAACTTATTTAGTCAACAAATTAATAATTTTAATAGTAACATATTATGAATTTCATAAAATATAAACATAAATGAAAAACATTTTCAATTTCCATTTCTTGAGGTGGTACTATTTGCACTCAAAGAAAGTAATATATAATAGNAATAATAAAGATAGATAAGTTATAAATAATTAAAACAATAAATATAACAATTAGTAAAATATATTATGTATTTCTACAAAAACGTATAATTAATATTACGGTATTATTCATATATGCTACACTTTTGTAGAACTCAGGTAGTATCTTTGACGTGATTTTTAGTATATGTATTGAACATATATTTCAATGTTTCTCCCCTCTCTCCATTTTTATCATTAATTAACCTCAACGAGACTTTTCCAGGTTTACGTAATAATCTCCTCGTCCACACTAACCTACAACGGCCCTTGTTTCACAAAATACCACTTTTCACAGCTGATTTGTGATCGGATAGGTTAAGGATATGTTCCCTCCCTACATAATTTACACTCATGTCACCATAATTGCGGCTAATGAACTTGGTCGTTTCAGGCGCAAGCAGGACGAGGTGCAGAACCTGGAGGAGTCGATACGGCAACGAAGTGAACAGCAGAAGAAGGCCGGTGTAGAGCTGGACGCCACGTGTCACATATGTCTGAAAACAAAGTTCGCCGATGGAGTGGGCCATGTTTGCAACTACTGCAATATCAGGTGCTGCGCGAGGTGCGGCGGGAAGGTGACTCTGCGCTCCAACAAGGTGAGAATTATCACAGCGTTTTACATTGCGGCGTTACTCTACGCGCTAGCGGAAAGCCCGAGAAAAATGCGGTATCGGATACGAGAGGGAATTATTCCGACGACTGGTTATGTGGAAAAGTTAATTTCGAATGGTCTTCTCTTGTTGGATAATAATATTAAATTGAAAAAGTATAAATTTAAATAAAATTTATCTGTTTGTATAGTCTTCAGCCCGAAGAGTTGTTTATACCTAGACTCAACTGATTGGCGAGTAACTTTGTGGTATTCCATGACAAGTTTGGACGAAATAAAAAGGAACACTTTTCAACGATGAACCTATTTATTAAAATAACAACCATGCACTATAACACAGTAACACTTTCCAAAAGAAAAGTGTATTTTTGTTTCACAGTAACACTTTCCAAAGGAAATGTGTATTTTTCCTTTGGAAAGTGTTACTGTGGTTTAGTGTATAGTTGTTGTTTCAATTAATAGGTTCATCTTTGGAAAGTGTTCCTTTTTATTTAGTCCAAATTTGTTTGAACCTCATCCCTCCATCATAAGTAACGAAAAACGTTAGAGAGGGGGATGAGGCGACTAGGCAAAATGAGGAGTGAGGTAGTTTCCCAATAAAATATGATTGAGGTAAAAATGTAGGTTTATTATAAAATACATAATCTTCTACTTTTATTTGGCTTGCTCGTTTTATAATGTATGTAGACTGGAAAAGAATAGAAACGTTTTTATTGCGGGGGAGATTGGGACTATCAAGTCCCCTCTTACACCTAACTCATTTAATTTTAAAGAGAGGAAACGATAGAGCAGTAGAAAAGGAGAAGAAAGGAAGAATCTATTTGTTTATAAGAATCTAAATCAAGTGCTTAGGGTAAATTTTTTACACCAGGAAAAGGCTCACAAGAAGGGGTGTGTGAAAAACTTGCGAACCTTACTGATAGGTTTTGCTAAGTTTTAAACTAAAAAAAATTTTTTTCTATAACCTAAACCAAAGCGAAAATAGAATATTTACAAAATACTCAAAAAAACATATAATGGTATAGAAAAGTATCCAAACCAGAAGACATTAAACATTGAAATATACTAAACGAATGAAATAGAGGTTAAGTGAAATGTAAACAGCGATCAAATGAAATAGAGATTAATAGTGAATTATATCTACAAAGTTATGCTTGATCATATCGATTGCAAATACAAATGTATAGAAATTTTGATATGCTTTAGCCACGAAGATGAGTTTAATTTCATGAATACTTGATACATTGGTTCCATTAATATTCCAAAATCATGTTCAGGACTGAGAGAATTGATTTTCTTTTCACTGTTTACATCCAAAGGTGACATCATATATCAGGTAATATCCATAAGTTTTGTTAGTACCACTAATTGAGGAACTTGTAATGATAATTATTAAATTACCATTACAAGTTTTTCTCTTCTGTCTGTACTGTTAAAACTTGCACTACTAATCGTAAGAGATGGAAATACTAATTTTACTTTGATAGCAGGAAAATTACCTTCAGTATTTCGTATTAAATAGATTTATTGCCAAATATTGAGAAACCAAGTTTCTGTAATGCATCCTGTTAGTAGACATTTATCATACTAAACCTACCGGATTTAAACGAAAGTTCAAATTGGAAGCCTATAATTAAATTACCTGTGGGTTTTATTCAAATTCATGCTAGAAAGCGAGTGTATAAACGTCTAAAAATTCCATTGAGTATTTGTTTAAAATTCTTGCGATTACGTTAAAAATTTATGTTCGCCATTTATATATAGTTGACAGTGGAATAAGGATTTTCAAAGAATAAGGTGGTTAAAATTATGCCACGGAGCTTTTTCCCTTAATCTTACATGAATAAGAGTTGATAAGATGAAATCAGGTATTCATTTTAATGCAGAAACTGATAAGGTCCCAGGTTCGAATCCTGGCTGGTCGGATTTTTCCGGTTAGGGAATGGTCGTGTGTGTTTCGTCCATTGTTAATGTTGAAGCCCACCACCACTGTAATTGTCCAATAATGGATGTTTGTGGGGGTATTGAGAAATAAATAAATAGATGATTAATGCCCTTTAAAGAATTTCTTTCCAATGTTTACAATTTAACCTTTAATGTAATAATTTTCCTCCCGGTACTGATCTGTGCCGGAGCATTCAAATTTTGACTCGTTTTAATTAAAAGTTATGAGAATTATTTCAAGAGGGATATTACATTTACGATTCCTAGATGTGTGTATGAAATTTGTATAAATAACTTTACCTTTACCTTTATCCTATTTTGCACATTTCTCGATACAATCTCTCATTGACAGT
This sequence comes from Ladona fulva, assembly GCA_000376725.2. NCBI lineage: Eukaryota > Metazoa > Arthropoda > Insecta > Odonata > Libellulidae > Ladona > Ladona fulva. The sequence continues at coordinate 3,221,348 of KZ308228.1, read as the reverse complement.
GATAATAAATGACTTTAATGTAAAGGTCTATAGTTTTCCAGACATATGGCTCCGGCAATTTGTCGGATATAAATGTACTTTTATAATTAAGCTTAGACGAAAATTTTGCAACGTGCAAAGAATAAAAAGTTTGATACCAGACCGAAGAAAAATAGTTTCTTGATTTTGGTAATTAAGATGAAATGAAGTTAAGGATAACGGAAGTTTTCTTCGAATAAGTAGGAAATGTGTAAAATTTTTATTCCGTCCCAGAGCATGCTAAAAAAAGAAATATCATCAGCAGAGAAACATTCGTAATAGAAAATTAATCCTTTAATCATTCAATTGATCTGCCAAACAGATCTGCCCTCAAACCATATGTTTGATTGGGGCGTCGTTAAACTGTATTTTCAATCCTACTTAAAAAAAATAATTTAGGATGTGAGAAATATAGTACTGTTTAATAAAACAATGGTAAACCTGCATAATATGTTAATTAAGATAACTTTGAACGTTTTAGAATTTAGTTTTTCCCATTTATCTCCTTTATAAGTGAGCTGAACTCGTTCAAGGTCCGAAATTTTCAATTCCCTTGTAGTATTGATTAATATAGAAGATATTAAACGGATGCATCCGAAAATTTAAATCGTGATCTTGTGCGCCATCATACTGCTGTGGCCATCGGGTGAACTAACTTTCCATCTGGTCTTGCCCGTTTGAAACGAAGATCAATATGCTTATTTAAGTTAATCGCTCTGTTTCACAAACGTTTATTTCGGTGAATGGGCTACTAGCACACTGAGTAAAGTTTGTCAAATGACAAGGAAAATTCTAAATACATTCTAAACTTATGCAACGGTTTTGAATTCGAAGTCGTTGGTAGTTTTTCACGTATTTGAAAAGATAATCATGTGGATAATATTTTGTCTCTTTGATCGGGTTTGGTAGGCCAGAACATTCATTTAAGGTACCGAAGTCATTATTAAGTGGGCATTCAGTTGTCACAAATCTATTATGACTTGCTATTGCTTTCAACATGACAATCTCGAGCTTCGATCATGTTTATGGTGACCTGAGTTTAACTTCCCTAATTTAAAGCATCACATTGTCGCCAACTTTGAAAAGTAGTGAAAATAAAGGACTGAAATTTTGATGTGCTGAAAGTTTAGTTTCCATAGGTGTTGCAAATTTTCGCGGAAATATTTTTTTATTCGACTTAAAAAGTTATATATACCAGAGATAACTTCACTGCAGCCCCTCTGTTCCCTAAGTAGTTGAGCAAAAGCGAAGAGGCGTAAGGTCGAAGTTCGTGCTCTCGCAAAATCCTTGGAAGTGACGTAAGGGAACACGAGGAGTTCCTCGAATTGTTCGCGCCAACGTCACCTTCGCAGCTTGACTGAAGAGGCATAATTATGTAAGTGCTCACAGACCAAAAATAAGGAGTTACTCACTTCCTCGGCCATCGGCACAATGACAGCACAAATTAACCTTTCAGTATTCATTTATACAGCGCCCCTGACCATGGGAAGGCTGAAGGTCGCAGTACCATAAGATTAAATGATTCTTAAATTAAACCGAATGGTTGGCATACTGGTGTAGCAACGCCCCGATTTCGAGTCTGGTTACTTGGATTTTCCCGTTTAGAGCGTGGTTGCATGTGTTTTTCTATTGTACCCTCCACTGTAATTGTATACATACTCCATAAAGGGTTCCTTGAAATAAAAAGTGATAGAAGTAGGTCTTCTAGGGGGTTTTGAGTAGAGTAGAGGCCCAATTCATGGTGGATTAGAATTTTTTGTAATTACATGTAATCATATCATCAATGTCGGTGTATTGGATGCATCTAAATAAAAAAAATTAAAATTTAATTCATTTTATCGCTAAAGGTGGTGATATAATGCTTTCTCGGAAGAGACTCTAATTAAAGTAATACCTCCCTCGCTACATATCATGGTGTATATAAAATGTAATTTTAATTTAACTTTTTAATCTCAAAAGGAAACACATTTCTAAATGGCTTATACTAAATCTGAAACAGTTCAATCTCTTTTTACAGTTAAAATTGAAGATATTTTATTAAAATTTTCCGCTGAGATTACCAGCTTTATTCATTTAACATTTTACTCGTTAAAACCACAGACAAAGATACACACATATCTTATAATATTCTCAATATATATGATTTATTAATAATTAGGCAAAAAATAACTTTTTCTTCAGTCCGAGTTAAATTAAAAATAACCAGCTAATCAAATAGTCACATTCCGCCCTTTACATTTCATTACTACATCATATAATTTAACAGTATTCATGAATATATAAATGGAATAATTCCAGAAGAATTGCAAATTGTGATAGGAGACCATATATGAACCTGAGGAGGCGAAATAATTTTATTAATGATGAATTCCTACAGAAAGATGTCCTCTCCAATAATCAACGACTGACATTCATTTTAATAAATTTATTCTTGGAAGGGAAAACTTCAGACCCAATCAGATGAATCTCATTATCAAGAAAATGTGATGTAATATTTGACACCGATGATGATAAAGTCTGTTTCGGATGGTGCATATTGCTAAATTGGTTTCTGTGGTTATTACTTCTATAATAATAGTTCTCTCTATTGAAATATCTTAAAGAATAAATATGTTCATTCGAACGGAGCATGCCTAGAGTAGGGCTAAGGGCTGTTGAGTTGGGGAATAGTGTATCTTGTTTGGATGTGAATAATACTTAACATTTAATATTTCGGTCGTTGCGTTAATTTGAATGCTTAATTATTTGGCTTTGAAAGTCTCCAAATGTCTTTGGCTGTGTTTAGAGTTTAATGTAATCAATTTTCTCTTACAATTTATTTGGAGTCATATGAAATTTATTTTACCTTAATCTATGAAATTATTCAAAACGCAGTTACGAAATGATACATATGATTATAGTTACGAAATATTTGTCACATAATTTTTTAAATTCACCGTTTTTTTGCATCACTGGCAATTCTGGCAGGTATATAAATTAATCTGAGCTATCTCAAATGCAAATCCTTCCAATAATTTATGTTCATCACATATGTAATGGGAAGAGCGTTTCTACTGGGAAAAAATGTACGAAATTTAAGTTTTTTATTCTAGACATTTTTCGTCAGACCCAAACTATACCAGTAGTGTTCGTTTTAGTAAAAAAAGGAAACTAATTAATTGAAATTGATATACTTGAAACACTTTGCATGATCAGAGTTACTAAACTATTTTATGACCTTCGTATGGATGATTAATATTTTAGAATCAATGATTTTTTTATCTATACATTTAATTATGCTCTTCCAAATATGTATACGGAAACATAGTTTCTTTTCAATGTAAAATGCGAGATCTTTGTAACAAATGACTGTTTCATTCGACTCACAAATCAGTCAGTGATGTCAGTGTTAGAGATTAAGAAACAAATTTATTTTAAAATTCATCTCTCGGATGAAGATGAACGCCTTTAAAATGGAGAATTATTGTAAATTGAAAAACGGTTCTCGAAAATATTAATGGATGGAATAATAGACGTATTCATGCAAAGGGAGTCGAGAAAACAAAAGAAGACTGTCGTACTGACAAGAAACTATTTTAGGCCCCGTGTATCCTGTGACGATGCAACGAGCATTACACACTGTACTGCGTTTGGCCTACATCTACGGCGCTAAAAGAATTTGAGTTAGTGCCTAAATAATTAACTTTCGTTTTCCTGATAGTATTTGTTTAAACAATATCTTCAGTGCCGTTGAAAATAATTAGGTAATAACAATAGATTAGGTTAAGACAGAGGAGATTTAAAACCAAAAAGATACCCACCTTTTGTAGTACATCGTCATGATTTTGTATCCGATTAAATGAATTTATTCAGGATACGATAGGCTATAATAAGTATTAATTCTTGAGGAGATAAGGCTTTTGATTTCTTCGAAAAACAGAAATAATGATGAGCTGTGTATTGGAACAATATAAAAGATCATCTACGCTGTCCATTACATATTAGTAAACATTTTATGACTTGAGAAATGAAGTTATTTGTAACATATAGGAAATGGCTTTAGTGTGTTTGATTCTCCTTTCAAATTCCCTCGCAAACGTATTTTGAATAAACCCCAACCTAGCCTAAGGCGGAGAACGTCGTGTTTGCCTTCTCCAATAGATGGCAGTGCCGTGCAGTCTCGGCCCCTATGGGAAAAGCCGATATTATTTATGGCTACTGGGCTCTGAGAATGGGTTGGTTGGTGAGGCATATCGTACTACATACGGTATCTAAACTACATGCGCTTCTATACAAAATTAACTCATAATTAATGGCCAAAAATTAATTTTTATAATTTGAAATTGCCCCATAAGCTTGTTATGTGGTTATAATATAGCCTCAGATCATATGTTTTCGTTAATAGATTGCGTCTATCATATTTAGATTTGTGTTGCATTCATCTACATCTACATCTACATAAGTACCCTGCAAGCCGCCTTCCGGCGTGTGGCAGGGGGTGTAAACACCAAGAGTAGAATTACTTTTTTAATTTATTATTATCGCGTATCGTTCGCGGAAAAAAAGAGTCTCTAAAACGACTTGTCCTCGCGTCTATTTCTCTTATTTTACGCTCACTGTCGGATCGGGCAAAGTAGCAGGGGGGTCGCATAATATCAATTACGTCATTCGAAAATGTATTTCCTCTGAATTTATCTAACAATCGCAGCCTAGCTTCTAATCTCCTTTCTTTCAAGGATTCCCAACCTGCGTGTTAGATTTTATTAGTTTTATTTTATTAGTTAGATAAGAAGATTAATTATCCTAATCCATGGTTGCATTAATTACACGTATTTTCCTTGAGCTATATTTTGAAAGCGAGAATAGATATATTTAATCGGAATAGATGCACTATTTGAAAATAATTTCTGTGTCTTCTCATATTCGTATGCGCTTAGATTCAAAATACGCCAAAGGGAAATCGATATTGTAAATGAATAATATGCTTGTTAGTCAAATTATATCAAGGATAGTCTCAAAGAGTATTTATTTTTCGTCAATTTTCATGTATTTGTTCATCTTATTCATGCGTATTCAGGAAAATATTTCCGCTACAAGAATATACATCTAAGCAAACATTATAATTAACTATTTCTAGAAGCGGCTAGCATACATCATTCGTTTTTACTGTTTTTTAATCCGTTTTGAAGTATCATAATATCTTTGCATTCTTTTATAACCGGTTTTTCGAATGATTTCTTTTTTAGTTCATAATTAATTGTAAGCAGTGTTTATGTAACCTTCACGCCCACGGAGACTAGCGATGTGCCCATGATATTTGGAATGATTACCAGCAGCAATCCTAGAAAACTGGAATACAGCCGTCTACGTATAGCTGTGTAATGTCAAAAATTATCCATAACTATTCGTGATATCCACCTTAATAGTCGTTATTAATCATAATCTACTGTCTTACTGTGAAAACGGCCTATAATTAGGGTATGTTATCTAATTTTTCCTGAAGCTTGGGAGTTTTTTTTAGAGTAATTCTGCAAATTATGTCGCAAAGAAGAATTGAAGAAGACGGATATACTTTTAAGTTGCTCTTTGTAATTTTACTTTGTAAAAAAGATCGTTCTCTGCGTAACATTTATCACCACTCGAGGAGTAACTCGTGATATTTCTTGCTCAAGTTATTCGGCGTAAGTCCTGAGGATTATTTCTTCCATCCCTCCATCATTTGAAATCTCTCTTTGAAAACTACTATCTTTTGCATGCGTCTAATTTTATCTTCCCCTTTGCTTTCATCCCTCCCACGCCTCTTCCCCCTTTCTCCGCATTCCTCCCCCTCGCCCTCCCACTATCTCTTTCTCCTCAGCCCACCGCCCAATGACGTCACAGCCCGGGATGTGACGCAACATATTGATCCAACAGCTCCGGTTTTTCCAGACTCCGGGACCGCGCGAACACTTTGGAGGGGCTTGCAAGACCTCATCCTCTCCTCTTTACCCCCCTCCGACCTTTACATTTCCTACCCCCGAAAATTCCCCCTCCCGCGACGTACCTCCAACTTTCTCTCCCACTCTCCACAAACCATTCAACCTACGCCAATTTCGGGCCAGTTTTATTATCCGCCCGAATCTTCGGTGGGATTAAAAAGAAAGAAACGAACGGCGGCTCCGTTATGGTAATGTAACTGATTATAAAAATTTCGGAGTCGTGGGGTGTTTTTAGCGCGGGGCTATCCGCGATCGGATTTATGTCGTGTCGCTCGGAGTTCATGGCGGTACATATGTTGCCGGTGTAATTGAAGGGATATGTTCAGCCTCCGTTGTGGTAGGTTATTTCGACTAAGGTGTGTAATTTTGGAGTTTGTGTACTAAGGCAGCGAGCTTGGCGGCGCGGAAATATTGTCCCGTTATTAAACGAGTCGTTTTCTTTAATTAGAGTCACTTTGGCCATTTTTGGCGGTGGTCGAGCGTTTAACTTTTGCGCTCGCCACTTTTTGCATTGCGGCCTACTCTGAAATATTGATGAATGCTTTACTGCAACAAACAATGAAGCAATCCCGACCTTCGTATTGTTTTCAAACGTTAATGCTATTTCCCCGGGTATCATTAACTATAAAGATAGTTAATATTCTCTTCATAGTAAATTAATTATTTCTTTAGAATATCGATATAAGCCCACATAAACTAAGTTTTTTAGACGACGTTAAAATGTCATAGAAACATATGTGTCACTTATTGTCGGAAGAATATGATATATTATACTGTATTTGATAATTGTATGTCACAGGCAGATTAAAATAGAATTAGTCGAAACTAATTTCACAATCTTATCTTACTCATCCTCCCAAATTTAATTTTTCAAATCACGATACGAGCTATATTTAGTAATTTATGTCCCAGCTTCTTATTAGTGTAGATTTTTGGAGGTTTTAGAGTTCCTGTCCCGCTTAACAAATTCAACTTCAATTTAAACAAAGGCATACTTTTGATACAAATAGATTTTACGTGCAACATATTTTAATTTTTGGAATATTGTGTATCTAGACGTATAGTTAGCTTCGCTTCAAATTCCCGCAATACATATTCGTAATTGCAATAACTATGAAGGACATGCATTCGCCCTATCTCTACTTTCAAATATGCCCGTTCATAGTGAACATCTCTTCGGGTGTCCTTGGAACATTCCTCAACCCTTTCGGTTCTCCCACTTGTCTCCAGGGGGCAGTGCTGTACACTTGTCGACCTGAATGCGTGTTCGACCTTCTGTTCGACATAAAAGGGAACAGTCGCGCAACGAGAAAGATCCAATAATAACAACGACGCAGCGTTCTCCGCTAGGAGATAGTCGCTATCTTCTCTGCTATCTCATCTCCATTCTCCTCATGATCATTCACTCCTTATAAAATGCCTCTTTCTCGATCTTTCTGCTTATTTTCACCACGCGAAATTCTTTCATGAGACTGATATTACCTTATACATCAGAGCAATTACCATAGCTTAATTTGCTACATTTCATTACATTATCGGGCATGATGTAATGAAACTAAGAACCCTTTATTAATGGCGGGTGAAATTTGGAATGAATTGTAAGTTACGTAACTTACATAATACTTGTCTGTAAAATGAGGACTCATAACTTCGTAAATCAACTGAGAAATTTATTCCCATGAAGTTAATTAAGAAAATTAATCCCGAGAAATAGATTTTTACATTCAACGTCTCATTTCCAGGAATATTCACGTGTAAGCGGAGTTTACTTTCTGTCCGCTAGATGGCTGACAATTCGCCGCACTACGTATAGTGGCGAGTAGTATGATCGTTTATGTCAAGAATTCTGCAACCGCTGGAAAGTGACATATTTACTAAAGGATTTAAGGAAAGTTAAAGTTTATTTCGTTCTTAAATATTGAGCATTAATATATTTTTTTTAATGTCACATTATTACTGTCAGCTGTCACAGTTGGTTGTTGGATTTAACTTGTATAAAATATTCCATACACGCCCGTGTTGTCGCATAACAAATACAAAATGATTGTTGTTGAAACTACAGGAGGCTTCAGCTATTGTATAACTAATTTACTTATCTATATCTGAGTAAATGAGTAACTTATATCACCTATGCACATATATTGGTTAAGGGTTGGCGGCAATAACTATCGGACGAAAATAATCACTGAAATTTATCAAATTACAACATTTAACATAGAATCGTAGATATATCAACACAAAATTTTATTCAGAATAGAAGCCATATGATATATAATACTCTTACTTTTTCTTACGAAGTATTTATTCAAAGGGTTGCAAAAATTTTAGCTCTATCAGTATTCTTTTATATTAACGATAATCAAGTTTCTCGGAATAAATTTTCCTCATGGACATTCCGGTATCTATCTACTCAACCTCCTCATTGCATTGGATGCCCTCCCGTTTTGGATTCTTCCTATACTTTTCGCTTTGTGTCTTTTCCACACACGCCCATTCCTTTTTATCGTCTGCATTCCGAGTTAAACCACGGAAGATTTTATTCCCCCACTTTTCACCCGCTGCACCCATACTATCACGTCGTGCATAACATCGCTTAGAACTTATTAACTATCTGCCTTTCTCGCATACCCTTCGCTGTCTGTCCGCCGCTATTCTCTTCGCAGCCTTCCTTGCTTACACTCTTCCTGGTTCGCAACCTTTACACTCATTTGCATCGTCTGCCTTCCTCCGCTCAAGATGCCACGTCATTCGACCCGCTGCGGGGGGATATAAAGGGAGGGTCTTGGTGTTGCAGGTGGCGCCACTAAGATAGTCCAACGACGGAATCGGGAAGCTCTTCTTTTTAACATTATGGACCTTAACGTGGTGACTAATTCGAGTTAACTTTACAGTCTGGGGAATGGAGTGGGGAGGTGGGGGGATTACAGTGGGGGGTGGAGAGTGAATGATGTACGACCAGAATCGTTTTATACTAAATGTACTTGTTACAAAAGCTGTTCGCCTATGATTATCTCAAAACCTATATTCTCCTCTCGTAACCCGATATGGAACATATCTAACAAAGCGCTATTTACAACGACCGTTACCATTTGAAATACAGGGAGTCCAATAATGCACCAATGTCATTTAACTTAATTCCAGTATATACAAAGGAAATAGATTTTTCTTAAATACAATGCACATTATAATTTTTGCTTTCTTTGAAGAAATGCTTCTTAAAATTCGCAGAGTGGGAGTGGAACTAAATGAAAAATAGTTTAGTGATAAATATTATAAAATAGTTATGTCAGGCCTCCGGATAGACATGTGAGTAATTCGTTCGACTTCGGTAAAAGAGGTTTCAGGTTCGATTCCCGGTGGGAGTCTCATGTGCGAAATTACCTTGAATGTTGAAGCATTTAAAAAAATTACTGTTATCATTAAATAATCATATCTTTGTTAGCAGATAGCAGAAAATCAGAATAATAACAAATGTTTCAACTAATAAGTCAATATGTGCTAAGAAATCTGAGTTACATAAATTTTATTCAATTGCGAGATGAGAAGTTTGAAGAACTTTGGGGTTTCGGTCTACTAAATGTATTCGGCGAACTTAGTCACTGTAGTGCTTGTCTATGGAATTCTATTTCAAGAATTGTTTACTGTGGTTTATAAAGGATAGCATGCATCATGAATCTATGATATTGCAGATGGCTCCGGTCAATCGTCAGTACCTGAAACAATTTTCACGGTACGTCGTTCTTACCAATCTGCATCATTAATTTTGCCGTTTCAACAAGAATATCAAGAATTCTAAGGCATGTATGAAATCCTCTAGCTGCAATTCTATGGTATTCCTTTAGGCACTTACCGTTTCTTTCATGAAAATGTACTTCATTTAGGGCGTTTAGTCGGTGTAAATAAAAGCGATCATTACTGTTGCATATTTACATTTCTTTAATGATTCCAAAGCAGTAATGTGGGTGACCGTGTTAATAGGATCACGTGTCGAAAAGGGGAAGAAGATACGTTTTCGAAATGCGTCGCAGAAAACTCTCTGGCTGCAATTAAAAACGTGACATACTTTTCAAAAACCAGTGCTCATGTATTTTGATCATCCTCACCGATAAAGTGAGTAGCTGTGTTAGAATCCTATGGTGGAATATGATCCAAGTATGTTTGTTATGAGTGTGATGAACTTTCTTGGTCCAACTAAGAGAGGTGACGATTTGATTATCAGTTTCACAGTCTTTATAGAGTGCAAAAGCTTATATTAATGTCTCCCTTGTTCACGACTATTCATGTCCTGAAATAACACGAATGGGTCAATGAAACTGTGTCAATGAAGCAGTGGTATCATAAGTAAGTTCCCCCACAGCCAATTCGGTCAAACCCCAAAGGCTTCCTTGTCCGTTAAGAACTTAACTGAAGATTGTTGAACTCTTAAGGTGGTACCCCTGCCGATGCTGACGTATTGGCATTTTCTCCTCCCCTCCTTGACAATGGTTAGGGTGGGACGATGAGGGTATATCGAAGTGGAGGGGGGATAGGTGGGTTGGAGGGGTGGAGTGGTTGTGAGGATGACACCTTGGTCCACTTTTTAGAGAATAGGAAACTTTATTTCTTTTCTTCACTAAAATATACAAATTAGAAGTGGAGTTTAAATTTGGGTTCCCATAATACATGCCATAGTATAAGTTGTTACAAGGAGTTTGACCAATTAAAAATACACCACGTGAGGCATGGAGAAGAGGGCAAGGAATACGTTCTAGAGCTATTTAGAGAGAGCTGGGTTTATATAATCTTTTACTTTAATCGTACATTTGATTTCCGACTGTAGTCATGTAGTGTGAAGTTATTTGTTTTGAATGTAATAACTATGGTGGAGGATTCGGTAGGTGTAACCTTGAAAATATGGATTCGCGCAATTCACAACATTGATAAATCGGAAAAATTGCATTAATTTAGCGGGAAAGAATGAATTGTTATCCGCTTTACATCCGAGTATTTTCTGTTTTTTTCTTAAGCTAAGAACTCTCCAGTGAAAGTTGTTCCTCTTTCAAAAAGGCGGTGAACCATTTTCTCCCATAAGTAACCACAGCCCTTCTTGTACCAATTGACGGCATTCAGGCCCAACCACAACTGTGTAAGTCTCCTAAAGCGAAACGAGTCCCTCGCAGTGAGGACAATAGCGGAGAGGAATCTAAATTCGCGGGTTGAATTCGCATAAGGAGAACTTCAGTCTTATAGTAGAAGGCCAAGGCAAGAACTGTCCCCCAGCGCAATCCCGTAATCCGAAATCTGCGCCACCTCACTAAATCAACTTCCATCCTCTTCTGAAGATGAAGCCATGGCTAGAAGATAAACCAAAGGACAAGCTTAGTTCGTTATACTCGTAGATCCACGAAGACTACAGATAAAATTTAATTTCGTCCCTCTTGAAATCAATGCAGCCGGTCCTGTCCGCATCTAAATAAAAATAGCGGACCCGGCAAAAGAAGAAGAAAATCTCGCTGCACTCTTGATGGTGAGGTCACCACGTAGGGACCATGCCTAGTAGCCCTTTTCCCCTCCTTCCCTACCACACCCTTCCTCCCCTCTTTAACAGAGCACCTCCTTCTCCGTCTCCCGCTTATCGATTCCTCCTCGGCAGAGGGCCTTCCTCTCCCCGTTACCCTCGCAGAAATGGCGCCCGAATCTCGTTCCTAGCGGGACCAGTCTCGCAGTACGCGATATTTCCTCCCCTCCCCGAAAATACCTGGCCTACAGAGGTGGTATGAAGGGGTTTTTCGTAGGTGGAGGGTGAGAGGAGAAATTGGGGGGGTCAGGGGGGGTATCAGAGACGGCCCAAAACCCTCTGCGTCACCCGCGCCTTTCTCAATGAAATTTGACCGCCATGGGGGGTATTTTCCCCCTCTATACTTCCCAGGATGTAGCGCGCGGGACATAGCGCCGCCCTATCGGGAAGACGGCGAAACTGCGATGAAAAGTTGCTCGTTGTCTGGCGCAATTTTGCGACACAGCTGTTCGATCGCACGAAGCGTTCGGCTCCTTGTGGGTTACTATTTTTTAGCGGCCATATTTCCTGTCCTTTTATTGTTATTTAAATCGATGATGGATTTTCATTTAATTGATGTTATAGGTATAATTTCAATAATGTTACGCCAGATCGGGAAGAATGGAGCCTTTTGGGGTTTTGATGAGGGTTGTGAATGAAAATTGTTCCATTTTATATACTACCTTAAGAGAGTTAAATTGATTGGTTCACTCTCCTCAGATGGATTTCAATGATACTTGTAAGGGCAATTGAAGAATGGAGGTGAGACGCTATGTCTTTAAGAAGTGGGTTCTACTTTAGACTTAGAAAATCAAACTGTTAACCATTTATTCGATGAAAGTGTTAATCCGGAGAAATCTTCAGAGAATTGCAATTCTCAATGGAACACGAGCGGATACTTGTCATTATCAGCTACTCTCATATCGGAAGAATATGAACGGCTTTGTACTCGAATGAATACACTTCTCAGTTCGTTAATCAATAATAGCGTTTCAGAGATAACTTTTTATTTTCTGATCGTAATGAAATATACGCCGGTCCGTGTATGTCACGTTACAGCAACAAAAACGATGATTTCAAATATCTTCCCCGTAATTAGCTCGAGTTAATGTTAACCATCGTTTATAATTTCATTACACGTTGAAAGGCCTCGTATAATGAAAGCGATAGAAATTGGGAAGCTATCAATGTTTCGAAGAGTCGCATTGTTATTTCGTATATGTTTCAAAATGTTTCATGTGACGAACATCGTGGTTTAAGTGCTATTGCTAAGGAATAAAAACTTTGGTTCAAATTAGTGGCACATTATGTTTAATTGAAGCTCCCATTAGGTTTTAAGCATTATTCTGCTTTAGCTTAAAATATTTTTAGGCGTAATGTGGGTTATGCTCCACAGTAAAACATGAAAAACCCCTTTTCACATTGTTATCCCGATCTTGGGAGTTATTTCATTTTTAATACTCTTTAATTTCATTAAAAATTGATTCTGATTGCGATGGTGTATTACGGCACGAGCCCTATCTTTCCTTTTCGGAAACTGCTGACCCATAAAATGCATGCTTTTCTTGTTAGCTGCCGACAGCGCCGTGGTGCGTCGGAACGGCCAAACTATTTCACTCCGCAAAGAGAAGTTTTCTTTTTCCGTCGCATGATATTGGAAATCTTTTATTCCCTTTAAAGCCCACAAAATGAATTCATGGAAATCAGGTGGGAATGCATTAAATATGATGGCTGCCGTGTTATTCCGAATCGATCTTAAAACTTCCGTGTCCATGAAGAAAGGATATCGGAAGTGATTTTGGTTTCGTACCTTATAATTTATTCATAAATCCTATTTGTACCGCATTCATCCATTTAAAAAGGAATAATATGCAAAACTAGAAGAAACGGAGAGGTTCGGAGACTTTTTTTATGGAAAAGAGTTTGTGAAAGATCAGAGGTGAAAACAAATTCTGTGTTTTGGATCCGTTATCCAAATAAATTTCCCCGTTTGAAATCGCAGGTTTTCAAGAAATACAAAATAATATTACATGAGAGAAGTAAAGGAACGAAAAGCTAGGTATTTATGCAGTAATTTTATGGAATATCATCCTTTTTAATAGTAGGTCAATCCACGTACAATGGAAACTATACTATGGTCATTACTCCGATAATAGTACTATGATCTTAGTTTATGATATTTGCATGAAAGTTGGTGTTATCCTTTAATAATAGAGTAAAAATAGAGATAACAGCAAAGATTCGCAAAATATCGATCGGCAGTATTTTAAAGATTTCTTTTCGGAAGATCGTAGGGATCAGTCTCTTCCTGCGAACAGGAATTTCGGTACACATGATAATTTTCTCTAGGAGTTATATAATGTTTTGTAAGCTTTCTGTCTAAGAGGTAGCCTATTCAATTACCAATTAAATTTTCTTTTCGATCATTTGAGTCAATCATTTTATGTAATAAAAGCACGCAAGACAATGTCTCTTCTGATCCAACAGCTAAAAAGTCACTGATGTGACGTCATCATGGGTACTGAATGGGTGAATCAAGAAACGGCAACATCAGTTCGATGATTTAGAATATTAGGTGGACGCATCCGAAAATATCGACGAAAAGCACAAATAAATAAACGATGAATTTGTAAGGCCAATTTCTGCAAGTGATGAACTATCACAAAATAGGTCACATGAACATGATTTGAAATTACTTTGGAATTTTGATTAAAGGAGATTAATAACGGATAATTGCCATTCTTTATCTACCATATACTTAGAAATGAATAATTTTAATCCCAGAGAGAGAGAGAGTTAAGTATTCTCGTTAAATTTTCCGCTACCCTCATAATCAAAGAGGTAAATATTCCTTGACGGCTGCATTGAGCAGATGCGGAAAATGTTTGTATAAGAATGAAAATAATTGAGTAATCGTTCGTTAGATTTCGAAGGAAGTCAAGTAAACTATATTTGAAGGAAGAGGGAAATACATGCATCGTTTCCGACGGGAAGATAACTAGCTATGCAGTTAGACGAAGCTAGACTAAGGTGGGGTGAAAGTATCACTCAGAAAGGAGAAAAAATTAGATATAAGTTTATTTCGTTATCATTTAGTTCTATAAAGATCACTAACTTAATATCTATGTTCTCTAAGGGATGTAATTAATATACATATTATTTTAAAGCTGATACATCTTAGAAATAATGTCGATAACGGTAAATATAAAAGAAACAGCTCTGATTGAAGTCAACATTTTCAAGAATATCTCTCTTCTCGCCGAACTAAAGAATGTAAGCATCCTGATTGCGTTATCGCGCGGGACTGTCGATTAAAAATTTAGGAAAACCTCCTTTAAATCTTCTGAACTTGCCTAAATATCGGTTTTAGAAAGTAATTTCCCCATTATACACAGCAAAGGCCTCAGTTTCTTTCTCAGCCGAAAGAGTCAGCACAAATGTTCTAAGTTACACAATCAACCAACCACTCAGATGATTTGTTTTACGGAGAATAACAAATATGGTAAACGTATTCATTGTGGAGCGCCTCGCTATTGCAAGAATAAATTAGATAATCAGCTTTATTTGTGTTAAATAATCACTTAGGAAGTCGATGCGAAATAAAAATTTTGGAACCATTCTTTTAATTCCATAATTTTACTTAGATCGAAATTCCTTACTCTTTGTTGATTGTATTTGTATTGATGTATTTGATGTGATATTTCATCCATAATGTAAAAATACTTCTGCGCAAGGATAGTCACTCGCCTTGGTCGAATAATAAATTAACTGTGGAATGGTTGAATTAATCTAATGAAAATCAAACAATACATTGAATATAGCTCAATAGATAGACCCGTCAGATTTGGACGGAGAGTTGCCCGTGTCTTCACTTATTTTATTTTAATGCTCAACTGTTCAATGCCGTGCCTTTTATAACAAAAATACAGCGCGTCGTAGAATATTGAGCCTTGTAGCAGTTGCATTGAACTCATGGAAATAAACCACAGTTCTCTAATTTATAAGCAAAAAATTTACTTACGTCAAAGCATTCAAAAATCACAAAACAATTCGTATCTTTTTCGATTATGAATGCAGCGAAAATGTTATGGGAAAAGTAAGATTATAACCCAAGCGAGAAATATGGTTATTATTCCATTCGCAATTGAAGAAGAATTGACTTAAATGTTCTCAAACTATAGAAGGACGTTCTTTAATGGAGACATATTCGATATGATAATTTGATTTCTATAATTAACTATTAATTATAATCAACTGAAATTGATGTTAATCTCATAGTGTTACAAGCATTTGTTCCTCCTTGTCCAGAAAAACTCAAGTTTTGTTGAATCCACAATTCCGTAAAAGTGTCCTGTGTTATTTTCAAGAATCCGGCAACCCTATTATCTAACGTTGTCATAAACTAAGGAATCAGTGTTGTAACTTTTAGAATGCTGGTTGCCTAGGCACAAGCATAATTGACGGAAACAGTAACTAGAGGAAAACTTAGAAGCATATATTTCGGAGTAATATAGGAAGTTGGGGATTTGAGGATGGTTTTGTATATACTGGTGCTAAATCTCTTCATGAGGTTCATTCGCGAAATTACTAACTTCAATGCTCTGTGCAGGGGGTATAAACCCTATTTCTGGTCACCGATAACTTCATCATCCATACCGTAACCCTGGTTAGTTGCCCGTTTTACGCTTCCATACACTGGAGATCGAAAGAGCCCGAAGCGGGATGCGAACCCTCTGCACATGGAATGAAAAGAAAACGTCTAACCAGTGCCATTACGTGATCAAACCAGAAGACATCGAAAAATACGAAGAAATGAAATATATTCGGAAAGGTTGATATTTAGGAGGTCAAAAGAATTTGAAGATAGTAGAACTTTCGAAAATGAAATCCATGCATAATTGTAGAAAGAATATTTTAAAATTATAAAGTGATGTAAATACCAAATACATGCTTGTTGTTATTTGTAGAAATTATTAGAGTAAAAGTTTTTCTAAGTATATCACAACGCTCATTTAGTTTATTGATAGAAGATATCAGTAAATAACGACGTAATTCTATTTAAATTATCTCCATACACGGAAATTGCATATTCTACGTGTATTTCTCTGTTTAAATATTAAAATTGCTTGCTTAAATAAGTAATTTTGGGTAGCACAATTCCGTAATTACAAGTGTGCGAGGATCGTTTACCGCCAATTATTGCTTCTGCCTTGTGATAACAAACGAGCTCTTTATTATTGAATTTATCGAAAATCTCGCAGTCTCCGTTCGGTAATTAAAATTCTGTTGAAAGGGAGGTAAAATATCACTCCGTCTCTAATTAATGCATAAGTTAATACCAATTTTCCGTGATTCAACTAAAAGTTTTAACAGTAATTGATGATATCAGTTAAAATACATCACATCTCATTAACACACGCTACCTGTTAGTTTGCGATATTGTTATTTAGGGCTCTATTGATAGCTACCTCGGAAAATTTTAAATCAATATATTAGGAAAATTTTCGAGAATAGTTATGTTAATTCCTGTGAAAGCACATTGGATAACTGCCGCATGCGATTTTCCGATACAAATGTCGCGAAACTTCGAACAAACTATTTCCTTCAGTCTGCCAGCTGACTTGTTTAGTCCCTTCATTGATTTATTCCAGAAAGATATACATGCAAACTTATAGGTCATCACCGAATAGTTGGCGAGATCATTTTGCGCCATTTGTAAAAGTGTCACGTAGGTGGAAGCGGGAGAAGGGGGCCATTACAGGCCCATGAGTAACTTCATGATCTACTTTAGCCAAATTGGTGTAAATCCTATTAATGAGACAAGATTGCACGCGATCCAATA
Organism: Ladona fulva; assembly: GCA_000376725.2. Classification (NCBI taxonomy): domain Eukaryota; kingdom Metazoa; phylum Arthropoda; class Insecta; order Odonata; family Libellulidae; genus Ladona; species Ladona fulva. The sequence goes on along the minus strand of KZ308228.1, from coordinate 3,203,995 downwards.
ATAGGTGAGAAAGGAAAGGGATCTAACAGAACAAGTCACTTAGGACTTTAACCAGAAGACTACTTATTGAACTATATTGAACAGTATAGCTTAGAAAAGATTGGATGAATGATAGGGCGCTAACATGTGAAAATTTATAGTAAGCATGCAATAAATGTGTAACGTTTTGTATACTCGAAATATTTCACGAATATTCGTGCACTGGAATTTGGGAATATTGGGTATATAAACCTCGGAAGACCAAGAATTTCTGATATTCGTACCAGGGGAATCAGATCATAAAAAGAAGACTCCATTCTATGTACGTATTAATAATACTTCTTATTTATTTTGTTCAGCCGTGGAATATTAGCAGTTTAAGGGTGCTAATACTTGTGAACGGTGTGAATAAAGCAATGTATCCAGCAATTTGATTAATCGCATATTATTTCCGCATTTTTTACACCTGGTACTCATTTAATAGCTGAATCTTGCCTATAGCTTCATATCCATTAGAAAAATAGGCTGGTAAACTGCCTTGGCGGGGAATTGAACCACTGAGTACCAAGCGATTGCCTTTATTACATTGCTCCCGAGGCTTTTTCTTTATGTTTTGGGTATGATTGATTAGTGATCAATAAATGATGATAAAGCAGGTGGCAACGGTTCAGTCTATACTAATAATATGGAACGAAGGCTTTCATTGTAATTATCCATGTTGACTGCTTTCGGGCACACAGCGTTGTTTGTCGAAGGACGACGACGTTTCGCCAGCGCTTCTGCTGGCTTCTTCAGGTCGGAAGACCTGAAGACTTCCGTCGTCCTTCGACAAACAACGCTGTGTGCCCGAAAGCAGTCAACATATACTAATAATAATTATTCTTCCATCGAGGTGGAAATTAACTCTCAAACGGAAATTCATCGATTTCGATAGAAGGAGTTGAGCACGAAAAACAGTATTCATTATTACATGATACACTTTTCATAAATGTCCCAATAATTAAAGCAAAATTATCTCCCTCAGGTGATATGGGTTTGCATCCTGTGTCGGAAGAAGCAGGAGCTTCTAAGCAAGACCGGCCAATGGATTCAGGCTGGTCCAGGAGGTCCCAGCGACGCCATGCTCCGGCGTCGGATAGAGGCCGACCTCCCGGGAGGGACGCCGGTCATGGAACAGCAGCACTTACCAGGCCAGCAGATGCTCCTCCAGCCCTCACTTACCTCTGGAGATAAGCGACCCAAGTTGGAGCAGCGATCCGCGAGCGTTGAGAAGGACGGTCCCCCGCGTCTGCAGAGGGCCGGCAGCGTCCTGAGGCGGCAGTACTCCCAGGAAGGTCCTCCTGGTCCCGGGCACCACCTAGCTCCTCAGCCGCAACTTCGACGAGGTTCTTCCACTCCATGTACCACTGGCTTCGGGGACTACTATGGCGAAGATGCCCAGCCTCAGCCTCCTTACGTAGCACCTCCAAGGGCGAGGCTTCCGGCGGTAGGTCGAAGCCTCAGCGTATCCGGTAATGTGCCTCCAAATGGTAGAGCCCCTGGGCCTCAGGGGCACTATGGCCCTCAGGGTCCGCAGCTGTCTCCGCAGTCGCCTTTCGCGCCGAGGCAGCAGCCTCAACCGTACAGGCCGGCGAGAGTGCCTCCCGTGCCCATGACCACCGGCGGACTGACGGCGCCGCAACCCGCGAGGAAGCAGCACCGCCAGAGGTCCTTCTCCTCTTCGGACGATGAGGTGAGGTCGACGCCGGAGGACGGGTGCACAAGCTGCGAGGAACACGAGCCCGACAGCGGGGGCAGCGGCGGTGGCGTGGGCATAGGTGCAGATAAAGGTAAGGGCAAGCAAGCAGTTTCGTCCCTCCTGTTCTCTGTAATTAGAGTTAACGCGTTACTGATGTTACGGATATCTTTTTGATGAGCAGTGTACGTTGGTGTTTGATAACGTTCAAAACGGCATTTTTTAAAAGTCGGGCTCAATTCTGAAGAATAAATTTCTGAACTACTCGTGTTTTAGGAATTGTTATAAAAATTTAGGGATAAATATTTTAGGGGTTCTANACTCGTGTTTTTAGGAATTGTTATAAAAATTTAGGGATAAATATTTTAGGGGTTCGAAAAGGAAAAAAATCTATGAAATAGAAAGCAAATTTAAAATCACTCCAGAAACATTGGAAATGATAACTTTGATATTAATATCCAATAATGACTGTCGACATCATGTTTCTACATCATAGTGGTAAATTGAAATATGTCTATATTATATGAAACCGATTCGATGATTACTGTGACAATGAGATACGTTATAAATCGAGTAACTTCATGCAGCAGTTCGTGAACCTCTTGTATTAAGCCAAAATATAATTGAATTTAGGCTCTAAGAAATTCGTATAAATAAGGGATGGTAAACATTTCGTTTTTCTTCAGTAAGTTTTCTTCAGTAAGTACTTTCTGAGGAAAGTAAATTCCAGAAAGGAAAATGGAGCCAATACAATGCGCCAAAACTGGAAATTGTTATACGTAATAGTCTCCATCATTGGTTGTCACTTTGAAAATTAAGCAAATTCTAGTAAACTTTATCATTATTCATTATGTCATTATTTTACTTTTAAGAAAGATCGCAAGCATGACATGTGAATCTCAGCGGATCATTCTTCTTTTTCTATTAATGAACACTAATATTAAGTCGCCAAGTTTATTCTACATGAAATATACTGCTATTAAAATAGCAACTGAGTTTGAGTACAAAGATGTGAGAAGGAGTACTTGAGTATTCACAAACCATATAAGCGAAGATGTTGGCTAATGAACAGCCATTTATGTTACACTCCACTATGACGTTGACTGTATCTGTGGAAATAAGTTTCGCTTAATTATTCTTTAAAATTTTTATGGTATCAAAAGTGAGATCGTTCGAGAATATCGATAGTTTTTTTTTTTGATTATAAATCTCAATAAAGTACAATAATAAAGAGTAATGAATAGCTTTTGCGTGGCTGCGCGTGGATGGGCAGAATGATTTAATGTCCTATTTAACATAAAATTGAACATCAAAATAATTTTATGAAAAATTTGATCTTTATTCTATGGAATAGATGGGTTTGAATTTTAGGAAAGAAAACTTTTATTCAGAAGCGTTTCAAACACTCGACCTACATCCATGATGAAAATCCTCTGCCTAACGTATCATTTGAAAGGGAATGAAACTTTTTTTTCCGTCAAGAGGGACATTTCTACCGAAAAGTATAAATTTCCTCTAAATACAACGTTTCTATAAAGGTATCACTTCGAGAAAAAACGAACATAATTGAAAAATATCCCGTGAAAATAAAAGTTGATGCTTCTTTCTTGATTACTTACTCATTTAAGGTTTTTCCGGAATGAAACTAAGCTCGAAACGCTCTCCAGTCAAATTCATATTTGTTCAGATGTTTCGTTAGTACTAAAATCCCATAGATGAAAGCAACTGGACGGTAACAGTTATCACAGTTTTTTTACTGAGAAACTGACATCCTGTTAGCATGAATCTATTCCACACGCTAGAAAAACACCTCGTCCGGTGGGCTAATCACCTTCTGAAAATTAAGGTCCGCTTTCCCTAAATTTTTAAACTCCGAGCGCTCATCCTGGGAAATAAACGTAACGACCATTTCGTGCATGTTTCAAAAAGGGGAGCGGGAAAAACTTCGCTATATTTTCACTCGTCGAGCAAACATAAAAGACATTGTTGCGCGTGAAATAGGAACATCATTCCATATTTATACCTATACGGAAGCGGCGGGGTACTCGCTTTTTTTTAACAACTCAATCGCCTCGTCCAAGCGCAAATTATATTTTTCCTCAAGGCTGCAACAGATCGCGCTTGTCCTTTCAGTATCTGCTTTATTGTCCCGTCCAAAGCAACGAATTAAAAATAAATCAAATGCGCTCTTTTGCAACTTTCCAATTTGGAATTACGCTGGATGAAATTCCTCGCGCATTTTCCGCAAAAATGTATTATAAATAACTCTTCGCTGGTCTACATAATCCGAATGCATATTTTGGGAGAAGAGCGTGGAAGCGGCAAAGGGAGCATCGTGTGTGAAATGTGAAGTCTCCATTTAATACGAGGCGCGTGTTCAATTAGATCAAGGGGTTTTATCGGTGAATGACATGTGCCAGTAAGCATCTGGAACATGTCTTACTTTGCATAAGCATTCGCGTGAAAGGAATGATTATTACGCCAGTTTATTGGGAAAAGTATCTCACTCTTTTAATTGCGTCCGACCGTGAACGCAGAGCTCGGTTCATAGATTTATATCGCACCATTTATTAAATGTAAGGAATGATGGATCAAGTGCTGCTGGGTGTTTATTTTAGTCATGCGAGTAAAAAAATTAATGGAGCTTGGATAGGATGCGCTTTTTCTAAGTGGGAGGATTTTTTTTAATGTACGTACTACAAATTACCAAACAAATTACAAAAAACAACATTAAAAACAGATCTACCAGTTGGGTTTGTTACACAAAATAGGGAGCCTGTAGAAGTTGTGCAATATGTGAACAATATGGCAACATACTGTCAAAGCCAGAACAGAAATAAACATGAGATATAGTAAGACTAGAATTGCACACATACGACTAATAGGAGTCTTTCTCAGAATACGGACATAATTTCAACATAACAAGAAGATAGAACAACATATGGACATGAAAGTGAAATCACTATATAAGAGTGAAACGTATATTAGTTATGACAGTAATATAATAACATATTGCAATTATTATTGTATTATCATAAGAGAAACTTAAAAAAGATAAATATTCAAGTCTTCCAAAGTCTTATCTGCAGAAACTTTCTGTTACAAATTAGTTTTGCGAGTAAGAATTTATATATAATTTATTTATAACATAACTTATTTATATAATACGATTAATAATTAGTAGTATTTTACTTAACCAATTATTCGTCTCGACCTTTAGCCTCGATTCGGTTCTGCTTTGTCTAAGATGGAGTGAAATTTTTAGCAGCGATACAGAATTGCATTAGTTGACAACATTGTTATATAAGTCAACTGTAACGAAATGACACCAATCACGCAGGGAAAATTAAGATGACCCTATTACCTTCACGTACTCACGATAGCTGCCGCACGATCAACTTCGTAAAATCAACCAGGAAAAGGATATAAAAAAAATCTGAGCGATACGAGAGAACCAAAATTGATAGTAATCCTGCGAGGAGAACACCTTTCGGCGATTCCCTTCCCCAGGTCATGCGATACAATTCCCTCCAATTGGGACAAGTAGGTGACGGCCCAAGCAAAGGCTTTCCATAATACCGTAGGATAGAATCGCAGGGAGTAAAAAGAGAGAAGCTAACCCCATCATCCGTCTTGGTCGTTTCGATCTAGTCCCCCATTTGTGCTCCTGTGTACAGAAGTATCCTAGGAGAGGCGGGCCCCGCCAGCGCGCTCGAGGAGCACAAAAGATCGAACCCAGTAGTGGTCGGGTGGTATCACCCTCGAGGGAGGAGGGGGATCCCTCTTTCTCTCCTGGTAGGAAGGTCGCTGAAAAATTTACTAGCCTCGTTCCAGGGCCACAAGGTCATTCGCGCCGCCCCTCTATGTGTGTGAGAAGTGTCGGGACCCCTTCCAACTCCTAACTACAGAAAAAAATGCCCTCGCGGTGAGGGGATTTTTACCCCTCCCAGTTCCCTCCTCGTTTCACGTACAACAGGCGCCGCGTCTCATCCCCCGTCTTTCTGCATCTTCCTCATTCCCCCTCCCCGTCCCGGTCTTCAATCCCCACTCCATTAATTTCGAGCTGCGCAAGCCCGTTGTACTTCCCCCAACCGTACCCTCCACTGCGCTCCTTTGCTTGTGTTTGTATGTAGCGGGGACTCATATTTCATGCGGGAAAGGTCCCTGCAGGATATTGTACTCTCTTTTTCTCCATCTCTTCCCATTCTTTTCCCTCCCATTCCGCCATCATCCGATGATCCTGTCCCGTTTCGCAAACGGGCAAAAATGGACGCGCCTAATAATTTTCGTACTTCGCTCGACTTTTTTCTCGATTTTTCTCTTCCGTTCGCGTCCTCTCTTCCGGGAACTTTTATCCTCTCGTTTATATCTTTTCTCTTCGTAAAAATTCTCGTTTGCTTGTGTCTCGTCTTTGCATGTGTCCGAGGAAATCTTGAAAGTAGTACGCAAAATGACTTGACGCGGAAAAATTAAGACTTACCAGTTTCCTCCAGCCTAGATAATAAATATTAAATTCGTGCCATAGATTCACTTCCCTAGATTCGAATATAAATCCTGGATTTCATGGTTATGTGTTAGAAGACCAGTTTATCGTCGAGCAGATCAGTATAATTTAACGAAGATTTTCAGCGTAAAATTTTCAAGGTATCTTTACGGTTTTTATGTAAGAGAAAGGCTAAGGTGGTAATCTTGAGACGAGAAACTCTTACGGTGGTTATTGTCACTATGCGGATCGCCACTTGCATTGCTCACAAAGCATTCCTATAACAGTGTGGAAGAGACGCAGTATGGTAGTCCAGTGGTTAGAATACCTCTCCGGAAAGTGGGAGACCTGGGTTCGCGTTTTAGTCATGTCGCTATTTTTCACATCTGTTTATCTTCGGGCTTCTCATGCATTATTTCGTATCGGTCGCAGACTAGTTACCACTGATACCAATATATATTCATGCTACGGTATAAGAAGATTCAAATTTGAATCAAGTGGATACATACGTTTCAGTAAAACTATTTGTATATTTTCATTTAAGACCTTTCGATATCTATTATTTTGTGTATCTATATAATATTTCAAATTTCGAGTTTCTGATGTCAAGTAGGCCTTTTTCGATAGTAAATTAGTTTTCCATTGCATTTTGTACGTGTTTGATACACGCATACTACGCTATATAAATTCAAATATATTTAAATAAATACTCACGTATCTTATTTTCCATTTATATCGCTTCAATGACTGTGCAGCTTTTAGAAGAGCGAGCGAGTATAACAAGTTTTATATTCATTAGGAAAGGACAAATATAAAAGAATATGACGTTTTATTCCTACCCACTTTATTCTTCTCCTTTGGCGAGGAACCATAAACCTTCGTATTAAAAAAAATGCTTGCTCAACGCACGTAAACATGATCATGGGTTGTAGCTGAAGAAGAGAAAGTATATGTGTCACATAAAAAGGAGAGAGGAAGAGTGGGGGAGGAAGAGGGTTGGAAGACACCGTGAGAAGGGAAAGGTAATGAGAGGGACAAGGAGATAGCGGTTGGGATAATTGTCTCCATGTTTTGGATTCTCTTATGGTAGTGATCGTGACTTCTCTGAAATCCTTTGGTTTCTTCCAGACTTTTATCTTTTATTCAGATATCATCTGTTTTGTTTTATTCTCCCAGGTCGCGTGGGCACGTACCGAGGCTTATTGTTTACCCGTTCATTGAGTCCTTTTTAAATCATGAGTTTGAGGTATGAAAGGGAGGGAAGCAACTATTGTCAGCTTGACGACTTTATAAGTTAATCTTGTTTGCGTTCCTGTACAGCACTCCTTTGATTTTATAGAATGTAGCTTATTTTCAGCTGTAGAGGGATGAAAAAACGAAATATTTTCATTGCTGGTTACATAATTTGATATGAATTTTCGTGATTCGATTCAATAATTGAATAGTATCGTCATTCGTAATTTAAACTCAACAATACGGAACACTGGCAAAACCGAGCTTGGCTGGGAGCTCACTACTCACGTTGTCTGGAGCAACATCAAATATCATAGTATAGTGGTCATAAACACAAGGAATACGGTTAAGGTGATAGGGTCACGTAAAGGAAAATTCACCAGAGGAAACGGAAATGAAAAAAGATGTGACAGAACTGGGACTCAAACCCGGATCTTCCTATTCCAGTAGGCCGCTCTATCCATTAAGCTACACGGCCTGCTCTTGGATATAGTGGCCAACTGGTGATTGAAAGATCCATGTTCGAGTCATAATTTTTTCATTTCTGACTTTCCTTGAGAGTTTTTATAGAAGTTATGAGTTGACGAAACAGCGGGAGTTACTTAAATCAATCTAGCGCAGAAAAACTATTTCTTCAGAGAAAGCACATTCACAGATAATGCAGCTGATATAATGCACAAGCCGTTCTGATACTGCGAGAAATATAAGCAAAATAGACGAAAGAACGAATCAATTAAAAAACTCACTTTCCCACGAACAATAAGCGAAAGTAATCGAGTATGGAAATAGAGTCATGGTGCATGCACCCCCTGCCACACGCCGAACAGCGGTTTGCAGATTTACTACATAGACATAAACATAGAATGTTTACAGAGTGTCACATGACAATTGCATTAATTTTTGACACTTAATTCTTTTTCTTAAGTGCTACTACAATAATAATAATAATAATAAGGTCTTTATTAAAGGCGAGATTGAGACTGAAAAGTCTCTTCTTCCATCTAACCTTGAGTCAATGATTTTATGTACATGAAGACTTGTGTGTAGGTGAAAAGAAATAGAGAGGAAAACTTTAGAAGGAGTGGATGTAAAAAAAAACCTAAGGTGATATCTTAGGAAAAAATATCCCCAGCAGGAAAACACCCTCAGAGAAGGGGGGTGTGAAAAACCTGCGCAAACCTACTGATAGTTCATGCTAAAAGATGATTAAGAAAGCTGTGTATATACAATATACCTCAGTGGCTTAAGAACTCTTGTGTAGTCTCTTACGTAATGCGTTGCTAGTGTTAAAAGAACACGTTCTACACTTAAGTAGGATATTTACATGCTCTGGTGAGTATTTACGATAAAATAGTATTATTGAACAGTAAAAAGTATCGTTACGTGATTATCATGGATAATTTAAACTAATTCAGAAAAGCAGGTGAAAGATTAAAGCTCCTCAGCAATCACCATAAGAGAAAAATCAGACCAAAGGCGCATTCAACCAGTTAGTGCATCAACAAGGTAGTGCAATAACACACCAGGCCCAGAAATAAATGCAAAATTTTCGGTACCGAAACATTTATTCAAATTTAATTCCCCTTCACCTCCTCGAGCATCAACTGAGACTCTCAATTAGTTCTAATCAGCAATTTACGACTTCGCAATCCCAATTGGTCCACACCCGACCGAAGACGCGAATTTCTGTTTACAAGACGTAATTGGCAAGGTCGCACCTTTCCCTCTTCGTATCACTACTCTACGGAGCGGCAATTAGACCCTCCTACTCAATTAGTCGGGCCATACTTCTCCCTCTTTTGCTTTGCACTCTCTCCCTCTGTAGGAAACAACACGGGAGAAAAAATAACGAAAATAATAATCCGCAGAAAACACTCATAATCCTCCTAATCAGGCATGGCCGAGACCGCGGGACAAGCCATCCGCAAGACACGTATCCCTGGAAAAAAGATAAGAGGAGAGGGGCGAAAATAACGAGCGGCGAGGCGGAGGATGAGGATGAAAGAGAGGGACAAAGGCAACGAAGAGAGAGAGAGAGTAATCAAAAGAAGGGACAGAAGTGGTCGTGGAAAGGTAGAAGAGCGTCATAAATGAGTACACAAGAACGAGAAAAGAATGGAAAATGCAGCTTTTATTATTTTCTGAAACTTCATCTTATAACCGTGCGTCTGTTGCTAAGTTAGAATGAAGCGACCGTGAAATTATGAAACAAAATACACTTTTGAATATTGAATCGATGTTTTAATGAAAGAGCTGTTCTTTAGATAGACAGTCTCTTTTATCAAATGAGAGTTGGAAAATATAGAAGATTAACACTCTTCAGATATTCAAATAGTAACTAAAAGTTTTACTTGAAAATGCTCAACGGTCGATATGAATCATAGGTATTTTTGTTTTAGAAATTCTCTTCTCATCTTTAATGGTAAATTATTTACTCGCTTCGTTTTATATTATCATTTAGACCATTCTGTGACACAAGAGTGGTACTTCAGTGCAGAAGCTGTCAGTTTAAATGAAAGTACTCCGCGGCGCTTTAACGTATGGATTCTGTTGTCCTTTTCATTCATAGAATCTTCAAGTACAATCTCGACCTCCTGCTGTCTTTGTTGCATCTCGTTTCCTCATTTGGTTGGAAATTTTTAGCATTGGGTGACATAAGTATGTTCAGAAATTTATCATGTTGCTATGGCCAAATAGGCATGAAAAATATCGTAGTTGAAGAGATGAGAGTACACCACGCTATAATTTCCACAAATTTAACTCCTATAATAAATTTTCAACTACAAAGTTGTGTACTCTCTTCTCTTTTATGACTTTCCTCGCAGTCACGCCTTATTATACTGATTTCATACTGTTGTAAATTTGATCGAATTATAAAAAGCTAGAGAGGAAGCATTCATAAGTGATATTTCGTGCACTAAGATTTCAAGATGCACATAAAGGTTTTCATAAGATTTTAAGATAAGAAAGATTATTCTCACCCTTGAATAAATAAACTTTTTTGATGTCTACGGAATATTTTTCCGATTGCCTATAATCTAACTCTCAGGTGGTATTACGTTACTTTATAACTGAGCTGGGCAACTTATCGCCGGATGCGATCGACTTTGATGTTAAACGTTCGACCGCGATCGACTTGGAGAAACAAATTTTGGCATTTATAGAAACCAAAGTGATTAAAAGTCATATTGCCGAACCTTCTGTATTTGTTAAACCTACGGAACTCTCTAATTTAATTATACGTAAATGCGTAGTTAACTTATATGATTGAAATAATAGAAGTCATTAAAGAATGGAGAATTTTCTTGATGACAACTCGAGATCGACCGAATATCTCCCAACGATCGACCTGTTGGCCACCCACGCATTATAACACTATTACATAGTTACATTTGCGTGCCTCTGGATAGCCATGCGGCTGACGCGTTCGACTTCGGTGAAAGCGGTTCTGGGTTCGATTCTAGATGGAAGTTCACGTGCGAAATGACCTTATCTGTCTATTAACTACTACTAGTATCTGCAAATTTCGGAAACTCTTATCTCAAACAAAATGTCTTATCATTGGTTAGATCTTTTCGAGTTCTGGGATAATGCTGTTCATGTTAGATACTTAAAATTTAGATGAGGTCTGACATGCATGACATGAAGTGTGGCGGTGCTTGTTACTGATCCTTAAATTTAAAATATCAACCTCAGAAAATATTAAAATAGCATGGCATGACTTACATGACATTGTCACATCACTTATTGCAAAGGAAATAGTCCTTACATTACACAAAGGGAAGAGGTAACTATCTAGTGGTAAAGGAAATTGGATTAAGTAGAGAATTTAAGGGGAATCGAAACCTACTAGAAGTAGAGGGGACTCGTGCATGTACGAGATATTGTTCTAAGTGAACGTATATCCATTGTATTAAATTTATGTAACTTCTCCTTACTTAAATACAGGTGAGACTACGGTGAATGTCAACTGAGTGAGTTTAACAGAAAACTGAGTCAATTTGTAGTCTCTTCTTACATCTAACCCATCGTCAATTCATGTTGAGAGATAGAAATTGTATAAATTAGATATTAAGAACACGTAAGGTTTGAATTTAAAAACATAACTCCAGTAATTAGAAAAAGAAAACTTTAGGAAGAAGGAAATTTGAATAACTTTAGGAAGAAGGAAATTTGAATAACCTTAGGAAGATGGAAATTTGAATAACTTACTTATTTATTTGTGAACCGTTGTACTTTCGCTTTCCTGCCAGGTGGCAACGCTGGATGGGAATGTAACTTAATAATTAATATTTATTTCAATTACCTGGCATTCGCCCAAAAACAGGATGGAAACCCCTCCTAAAGCTTCCCGTAGGCAATGCATTACGTAAATGAAGTTAGGCATTAAAAGGTAACATGTTATATAATTATCCATTAAAGTAATATATTTACAAGATTAACATGACAATTTACGACTTCGCCATCCCAATTGGTCCACACCCGACCGAAGACGCGAATTTCTGTTTACAAGACGTAATTGGCAAGGTCGCACCTTTCCCTCTTCGTATCACTACTCTACGGAGCGGCAATTAGACCCTCCTACTCAATTAGTCGGGCCATACTTCTCCCTCTTTTGCTTTGCACTCTCTCCCTCTGTAGGAAACAACACGGGAGAAAAATAACGAAAATAATAATCCGCAGAAAACACTCATAATCCTCCTAATCAGGCATGGCCGAGACCGCGGTACAAGCCATCCGCAAGACACGTATCCCTGGAAAAAAGATAAGAGGAGAGGGGCGAAAATAACGAGCGGCGAGGCAGAGGATGAGGATGAAAGAGAGGGACAAAGGCAACGAAGAGAGAGAGAGAGTAATCAAAAGAAGGGACAGAAGTGGTCGTGGAAAGGTAGAAGAGCGTCATAAATGAGTACACAAGAACGAGAAAAGAATGGAAAATGCAGCTTTTATTATTTTCTGAAACTTCATCTTATAACCGTGCGTCTGTTGCTAAGTTAGAATGAAGCGACCGTGAAATTATGAAACAAAATACACTTTTGAATATTGAATCGATGTTTTAATGAAAGAGCTGTTCTTTAGATAGACAGTCTCTTTTATCAAATGAGAGTTGGAAAATATAGAAGATTAGCACTCTTCAGATATTAAAATAGTAACTAAAAGTTTTACTTGAAAATGCTCAACGGTCGATATGAATCATAGGTATTTTTGTTTTAGAAATTCTCTTCTCATCTTTAATGGTAAATTATTTACTCGCTTCGTTTTATATTATCATTTAGACCATTCTGTGACACAAGAGTGGTACTTCAGTGCAGAAGCTGTCAGTTTAAATGAAAGTACTCCGCGGCGCTTTAACGTATGGATTCTGTTGTCCTTTTCATTCATAGAATCTTCAAGTACAATCTCGACCTCCTGCTGTCTTTGTTGCATCTCGTTTCCTCATTTGGTTGGAAATTTTTAGCATTGGGTGACATAAGTATGTTCAGAAATTTATCATGTTGCTATGGCCAAATAGGCATGAAAAATATCGTAGTTGAAGAGATGAGAGTACACCACGCTATAATTTCCACAAATTTAACTCCTATAATAAATTTTCAACTACAAAGTTGTGTACTCTCTTCTCTTTTATGACTTTCCTCGCAGTCACGCCTTATTATACTGATTTCATACTGTTGTAAATTTGATCGAATTATAAAAAGCTAGAGAGGAAGCATTCATAAGTGATATTTCGTGCACTAAGATTTCAAGATGCACATAAAGGTTTTCATAAGATTTTAAGATAAGAAAGATTATTCTCACCCTTGAATAAATAAACTTTTTTGATGTCTACGGAATATTTTTCCGATTGCCTATAATCNATATATGTACACAGAATACTTTGAAAGAAAGAGAGCAATATCGCAAGGTGAGTCAAATGGTTCAAGTACGTATGCTTGAAATAAAACCTGTATTATCTTTAGATAAAATTGGTATTGGAATTGGTAATTGATTAACCTTGATACCAAGTATTTTGAGGCATACAGTGGCTGGAATTTCAGGGTTTCGTCCCCCTGTCCTGTAAATCCTTTATGCTACTGTTTCATTGGTTATATTTGAAGAAACTTTACAAAATTTTGAATTATCGAAATAGTAACTAACAATACATTTCACGTTTGTCAGACACGTTAATGAATGTCTTTCTCATCATGCAGCCCTATTTTTTAGCGTTATTTTCTCTAATACAATTAATGTCAAAAAGTGACATCAAACTTAAGAAACTAAGAAATCGATACTTCTCCATATGCGTACATATTAAGATATCTCATAACTTGAAGTATTATACTTCCGCAAATTTATAAAAAACTCGTCGGGCTTGTGAGCTGATTGAATAGCACCACGCAAAGGGCTCTTTATTGTCTTGTTAATCTAATCGGATGAAAATACGATTAGGAAATTTGAGATTAGTATGTTAATAGAAGCGTGCTGACAGGATGGATAGATTCCCTCCATTGTGTGGATAGATTAGGGGAGGAAAGAGAGTCAATTACCCGAAATAGTTTCATTTCCATAGCCTTTCCGAGACCTCTCTTGCCCATTCAACACCTAGGAGACGTTTTTTGTAAATGCGCTGAAAGCGAAGGGAGACCATTGGAGTGACTGAAAACTATGGAGTAAGCACCTCTTCTCTTTTGTCGCTTTACTTTCTCCCGTATCAAATTTCGCCTTTTTCCCCTTGTTTCTCGAAAGTGACACCTTTTCGGTTCGCTGGTCGCGGTATCTACCGCTTCTCGCACTTTCTCTCTTTCGCTTTCCACAGCGTCACGTGATACTCATTAACGTGCACGATTTTCCCAGACCACAAGGATGATAGCATTAAAGTTTGTAGCCCACATACGTCTAAAAACACCGCGGCCTTGATAGACGAAGCACTTCCGCGATCTAATCGTTCGACGTAGCGTTTTTAATGTACAGAGTCTGGTAAAGCGTTTATAGAATGAAAAACTGTTATTGTTCACAGGTAAAAGCTCTAGAGGATTTAAAAAATGATTTTTAAAAGGAATTATTTCCTCTTTATCATACGCGAGATTAAGAAAGTTGGTTTAGATAACTGTATTAAAAAATTCAGTTCAATCGAACAGTTGTACTAAAGAAATTAAAACATGTTCTTATATAATGCTAGAATAAGTTTTTTTTACTTCCCACCCACGTCAGCCTTTTCCGGACGAAGATGATTCTGCAAGAGTGATATTTAACATTTAATGACTTAAAGCATCCTCTTATCTTCGATAATATCTCAGCGTCGCTAATTGTAATTTTTTTTGCTAATGTAATTAGTCAACATGGAAATTTACCGCTTTAGGATATATTGACCATACTTTCAAATATCTTGCAAGAGATAGGGACTCTCGATTTTGGGTTAACGAGAATATATTTTTGTATCAGATATTTTTCTCCGATCTATTTTTTACAGAAATAGTATGATCCATATCCGCCAATAAGAAATAACCAATCTTATTGGTTTGGTTTTCTAATAGGATTTTTTCTATGAGAAATAATTAATTTCTAAGAATGTTCTCACGAAATCCATAACGTAAGTTTATTAACATTCGTGATATAGTTTTGGCTAACCGCTTGTAGCAAGACTAGAAATTAACTCGACCATGTCGCAATTAAATAATCATATCTTATTAAATAGTAATTTACAAACAGTGTTTTCTTTCGTTATAAAACACTGTTCCCAAGGTGGTATCCGACGCAATGAAAATATTCATTGATAAACATAACGGTGTCTTTTCTTCCCTCAGCAGTTGCTCGCTAGAGCTACTTTCGTGCCACGTGCCGTATGCTCTTCTGGGGAACAGACACACAATACGTTCTAGAGATCTGCGAACCCGCAATCAATCCCTCCGAAATATCCGCACCGTCCGAAATATCCTTACGAAAACAGGTGGGTCGGATAAACAGTGGTCGGACAATCTCTTACGGATAACGATATTTAGTCTGAGAATACGGTACGGTATTGGGAAATGGAAATCTGTATCCGAGATCCTCGCAGGGATTGATTTGAAATTATCAACAATAATTTGATGTTCCAAGGATAAAATATAGACAAATTAAGAGACAACGACAAAAATATTTAAAAAATCAGAAAATATAATATGGAACTAAGTAAACTACATATCCTCGCAGTTTCCTGAAAGGATAGTTTTGGTAAATAGTTTCATTTGTGATCCATCACCGTCAGGCTCAGGGAAGTATTTTTACAAATGTATGAGATTGAAGTAATTGAGGGATGAGAGGGATGATGAAGTGCGGATTGGAGATCTGCAAACCCGAGATTTATCCGATCTGATCCTCGGATATCCGCACGATTAGTTACAGGTTGGGTCGGATTAACAGTCCTTTCGGGCCGGATCGAGTTTGGTAATTTGCAATCTTTTGCGGATACGGGCCTGATAGAGATATTTAGCGTACGGACACGGTTTAGGTTCCGATATTGAAATCTGTATCCGTGCAGACCTCTAGTTCGTTCAATCTCAGCATTCCGACACAAAAATTCAACTCCATTCGAACCCACAGATGGCTCGTGTCTCCCGTTAAACGCGCCGTGTTCCTGTTCCTACCTTTTTGCGGCCAAAGGATCCGCCGACTACACAAGCGAATGGTATAAGATTCCCTTTCCTGTCCCACGAAAAAGATTCCTTCCCAACATCGATTCCTCTCTGAACTTTTGGGCTGTGCTACTCGGTTGCGCCAGTCGGCTTACCTTTTAGCGGAGGGAAAAAAGTTTTCCATACATCCACGTTTGGGGAGGCAAGGTCGTGATATCTCTCTTTGGCCTGCTTTCAACGAGTAATTTCGCTAACTCTTTCGGTTGATGATTAACGTCAAGTTCTCGTTTCGATCGCCCTGTAAAGCCGATGAACATTTTTGTATCTGCCATTCGCGCAGTTTCCATCGTCGATAACTTATATCTCATTTCCTGACAGAGTTACGCGTGATGCTAGCCAGGAGGAAATACAATTTTGGAAATCTCTTCGATTCTTTCTTCTTTAAAAAATGTGGTTCTTCAAACACTTCTTGGTCAAGTGTATTGCATTCTTTTCATCACGTTTCAATTTTAACTTTCTTTAGTTGCTGTGTTTAGGACGAGTAAACGTTCGCCTAGAGCTATAGACGTAATGTTTCCAACTTCGAAAACTTTTAAATATTATAACTCAGCCAAGATTGGCCAACTTCTTAGCAATTTTCAAATTTGGTTCTAAAGTCAGGTTCCAATTTTTTTCTCAATAAAACTACACATCATATTTGCCGGAGACATAAAAATATTAGGTCGGTGCCATGCAATTAATGCCACTATAGGTTACACCGTAGTCATCTTCCGTGAATCCAACAGTAAATATTCAAAGCGATGTATCTGAGCGAATTACTTTTGAATAGGCCTTTCTTACTTTAATTTCATGTGAAGAGCAAATGCTTAGTTTCAGTAAAACCTCGTGAAAATCGTGTGCTGTACTTAATATTTTCTATTGCAGCGTAAAGATTATCGACGTAGAATAGAAATTTTGTTAGTAGTAGGTATAGCTTCAGTTTGGGAATTTTATGCATTTTTACTGTCAATATCCTATACATACAAAAATATAGTTTTCACTTTTTATTCAATGATTACATTCCCAATTTCAGCATGATTAATATGAGAGCAAATTCACATATTCTGTCAGTATCAATATTTTTTCGACAGTCTGCTATCCCTAATTACAGTAGTTTTCCCTGACCAAACCAGTCCTCTACTAGTATATCATGCGTCCTCTTTTGTCGGGATTCTACCAATATAAACCTTTACTAACGGTTCTCTGTCATGCTTCTATTAATAGCCAGTCACGATGTGATATTCAAGCTTTTATGCAAAAGACCTCAATGTCCTTCTTCAAGATTGAAATTGTGTGATATTTGTCTATAACTCAACACCAATTTAAAATTGATGGGCAGAAAAATTATAACAAACATAGATGTTCTCTCAGAGGAACTAATATGCAAATTTTAGGGGATTCGTTAGATATTTATTCTCAATTGCGGACTCAATCCACCTGTGTAGTTTATCTGGACATTTTTTAAATCTTTGTACCAGCAGGAGTTTTTTTATTCAACATTTCTCTACCTGTATGTGTATCTTATTTCATCTCTGTATCATGTATTCTATATCTTTGGGTCAAATCCGCAGAAATAAGCACATGTATTAAAGTTACTCCTATCAAATGAACGTTTCCAGTGGGCTTTGATACTTAAACTAAAGAAAATGCAGTTTCGGAAATGTTAAGAAAGAGAACAGGGATCGACCGTAATCAGATTAAATATCCTATAACGAGAGAAAGAAAGATCAATTCTCAAAGGGTAGATTGGGAGCCTTTTCCATAAAGATTACAAGTTTGACTTCTTTCGTGTTAAATTATGTGTAATTAAGTTTTCCTTGTATAAACTACTTATTAATTCCTTGCGAAATCAGATAATTAGTTGAAAATTATGAAGTCCCTGTTAAAAAGGATTGTCCAGAACATAATACTGTATCAGATTCCACTTTTACAATTATAACTCTATTTTTACAATAGTTTTGGGTGCAGTTTTCAGTGGCAATGCAAGCACAATCTCTTAAACATCCGATCTGAACCTGCAAATCTTTCTCCGAGATTGTCGCACACGCTACGTACCTTTCTAAGTCAACGCAATCCCCTTCATCCAGATAGGGAAAGTTTCTTTTCTTAAGCGGAAGGGTTGAAGTTGACTATCTTGGCAGATAGAAAAACTAAGCAGAACATTTGTCGTACAAAACAAAGGGGAACTTCACGAATTGCGTGACTCTCAAAGAGGAACGCACTGCGATAGCAATTCTCGACGTACCGAAAAAATCGCTCTCGAGTCTCCAAGACGCTCTGTCTTGGGTAAAAACGCACGGAAAAATGGGAGGAAAAGATGAGAAATAGGAAGGGGAAAGTGCGCTATTTTTAAGGAAGCAGTTTGAGTCTTGTACACTTCCCATTAGGAGTACGCCTCCGCAGTTTTACGACGACTGAGGGATTGCAGGAGCGGGAGAGGTCACGCGAAGTCTTAATTTCGGTGGTGAGCAGAGGTAAGTTATTCTTTTTCTTTAAAATACTCCATTATTTTATCTCGGCCTCGTCTCCCAGTTATCTCCACCTCGATTCTTCTTGCCTCTTTCATGAAACGTGTCTTCCAAAAGTTTCGAAAGAAATTCATCAAGTCCGATTGACGCGAATTTTTATTAATGAAAGTAAAAGTTGCTGATGCTGTTTCCAAACTCGGAGTATTTCGGAGACATTTAAGGTCGTCAATTAAGTTATTTATGAAATATTTGGTGGGAACATTTAATGCCATCGAAATACTTTCCGGTGACTCTCGGTATCAAACTTTTTTATCAACTGAATTTCTTTTAGCGGTTATTTCACGAAATTCATATTTGACTGGATAGGAAATGAATGTCTTACATAGAATCGAGACCGAATAATTGTAAACGTAACCCAATTAGGGATATTTCTTCGAAATTGTAATCAAATGAACACTCGCGCATACTATTTCTTTTTTGGGTGAGCTCGTTATTTCCGTAGCATATTCATAACATTCCACCGCTAATTTTTGTCCGTGCGTACATTATACGACCTACAATGTGGAACTTCACAATCATAACACTCATACATAAAATACATCCCATTTTATTCTTTGTGAAACGCATATCATCTTCAGAATCTTATTCACTACAATCAACGACATTTTTCACATTCTTCCTCTACTGTCTGGATAATTCACATTCTCCCCATACACCACTTTAGTTTTTAGGCTTCCACGAATCCTTTTTATATGTTAAAACCACATATCCACGTAAGGCCAAAGATATTGCTTCAACCCAAATCAGCTTCAAAACAATGCAAACTTTCCTTACGAGTAAATATTTTTCTTGGAAATGGCCATCAACATCTTTATGAACATTACGAACCAACTAGAAAATTATTCCTTGCTCCTCTTCTGTCAATTTTATATAATCCCTTTATTACTTCTGTGTTCATGTAATATCTGAAATCTTCTTTTAGACAATGCTTATTTCAATCTCAAACTTCCGTCTGTTCATTCTCATTGATGGTTCACTATCCTTCCATACGGTTTGCTTCATTATCTGAATTGTTATTACTATTCAATCATACCTTAGTATTTTACTGCTATTTTTATACTGACCTGTTTTAACCTAATTATTTGTATTTTAGAATTTNAAACTTCCGTCTGTTCATTCTCATTGATGGTTCACTATCCTTCCATACGGTTTGCTTCATTATCTGAATTGTTATTACTATTCAATCATACCTTAGTATTTTACTGCTATTTTTATACTGACCTGTTTTAACCTAATTATTTGTATTTTAGAATTTACTTTCTGTATATTTTTTATGTAAATTCATTTCTATTTTTGTCTGCCTTCCAGTTCTAGTTTTCCTGCCTTTTCCTTAAACTTTGTTAACTATCACAAGGTTTCGTAGGTTTTTCACACCCTCTTCCTGTGGCTGTGTTGTATTTTTCCTTGGGCTATGGTGTATTTTTCCTTGGGCCAAAATTATATTTTTTTAAACCCACAAAGTAGCTTTCTTCTGGACAATTTTTTCAAGCTTTTTCTTTTAAATTTCAAATAAAAAAGATATAGATCTTAGAAGATACTTGGTAGCCTCGTATAATAATAAT